>CM055098.1:12521314-12758814 GCA_029204225.1 Diphasiastrum complanatum | reverse complement strand
CTCTCTCTCTCTCTCTCTCTCTCTCTCTCTCTCTCTCTCTCTCTCTCTCTCTCTCTCTCTCTCTCTCTCTCTCTCTCTCTCTCTTGGCTGTTTTCGCGCTCTCCTCCTCTTCTTGGTTTGTGCTGGGCCTCCCCTTGCTCCTTCTCGTGATGTGCTACTGAAGGTCGTCTAAAATGAACGCGGAACGTTTCCAGCCACTTCCCGTAATTTGTGAAGTGAGAGAAAATCACTTCACGTAAAATGCGAAGTGAGAGATTTTGCGACGTCCTCGTCCGCGTCAACGATGCTGATTTGTTGACCGTATACACTATGTATAGTTGTCACATAAGCCATATACTTCCAAGTACAATGGCTTTCCCAATTAGGTGACAAACATTCAATGTAACTAATACACGAATGAAATCTATAAATAGATCATCCAAGAACATATTAGTGGTTCATGTTGGGCAATCAGAACGCATAAAGTTGTGATTATCTTTAGCATAAGCTATCTATTAGACTGTTTTTGCACCTAGCAGCTGATTAGAATGGAAGAGTTGTTTTGCAATATTCTTGCTCTCTTCTCCGTTCTCATTCTTCCTATCTCCCTTGCCCCATTAGATTGGTATTAGAGCATAGCTCAAATAAATCGAGAAATTGAGTTTGTTCTATTTGTATATTGTTATCATGTCTTATATAGGTAGCTCTTCATCTTCATCACTCAGTGAAGCTAGAGTCATTGACAAGTTCAATGGTTCTAACTTTTACATTTGGAAGTTGAAACTTAGAATGATGTTGATAGATAGAGATCTTTGGGATGTAGTAGAAGGTGCAGACCTGAAACCAGCAAAGGCCTGGAGGATCAAAGATCAAAAGGCTTTAGCATGTATCACACTCAATCTGGCCGACTCCCAAATATCTCACGTTACCACGTGCAAAACCTCTAAGGAAGCACTGGACTTGTTATCAAGTCTCTATGAGACTCATGATGTAACCACGAGATTACATCTTAGAAGGAAGTTCTCTACCCTTAGCATGTCTGATTCTACTGCCATCTTACATCAACAGCTTCAAGTCCATGTTAGATCAGTTATCTGTTGTAGGATGTTCTATTCAAGATGATGATGCCGTTGTGACCTTGCTTTCTTCTCTTCCAAAGAACTATGAGCACTTTGTGGTGATGATCTCCACACAACCGGACCTCACCCTTCAAAGGTGATTGGTCATCTTCTTCAAGAAGAAATGCAGAGAAAGACTAGCAGCCTGTCCATCAAAGACAAATCCATGGCTCTATACACCAACAAGAAAGATCATTCCAAGGGCAAGAATTAGGCGCAACAGCAACAAGAGAAGCCTCACGCTCAGACTCAGCATGGTGGATCGCGAAAGAAGCACTTCTACAGATATTGCAAAAGAGCTAATCACAACATCAAGGAGTGTCACATCAGGATCTACAACGAGGCAAAGAAACAGCAACAACAGCCAACGCGACAGACTTCAAGGGGCAATACACACATTTGTTAATGGCTTACAACAGCAACAAAGACTGTGATAGTTGGTACCTAGACAACGACGCTATCCAACACATGACCTCTTGCAAGGAATGCTTTACGGAGTACACAGCTTACAGTAGAGACCAATTTATCTACCTCGGAGATTCAAGCACCATACGCATGGAAGGCAAAGGAACAGTCAAGATCACATTCAACAACAATCTATCCATTTGTGTTCCCAATGTCCTTCACGTTCCTCAGCTATCAAAGAACTTGTTATCAGTCTCTAAGATAACTGATGAGGGATACATTGTTACTTTCTCATCTGAGCAGTGTACAATACTCGAGGAAGATACTCCTCTGACTACATGCACTAGAGTCCGGAAACTTTACGTGCTCTCTAATTCAGTTGCATTAGCTAGTATCTCTAATGAAAATGTGAACGACAGTGTTGTTCTGTGGCATAGTCAATTTGGACACATGAATACAAGATCCCTTTCTTATATGCATTGTAATAATTTAGTTGATGGTTTGAATTTCCAGTCTTCATTAGATAGGAAATCTTTCTTTTGCAAATCATGCATTTGTGGGAAGCACTCTAGAAGCAAGTTTCCAAAATCACATTCCATCAAATCAAGGCATGTAATAGATCTTGTACATAGCGATCTTTGTGGTCCAATGCCAACTCCATCCTTAGGAGATGCAGTCTATTTTATCACTTTCATAGATGATTACTCCATATGGTCTACAATCATGTTCATTAAGCTTAAATCTGAAGCCTTTGAATGTTTGAAAAAATTCAAGGCCATGGCTGAGACACAAACGTCTAGGAAAGTGAAGACACTCCGAACTGATGGTGGCAGCGAATACATCTCCAACGAGATGTCTAACTATCTGGCTGAACACGACATCAAAAGACAATTCACTACTTCCTATTTACCTCAACATAACGGGATTGCAAAAAGGAAGAACCGAACTCTTCTCAACTCAGCCAGATCAATGCTACATCAAACACACCTACTTGTGAAGTTCTAGGCAAAAGCTATTGCCACAGCCTGTTACATGCAAAACAGATCCAGCACCAAAGCTGTCAACAACAAAACTCCTTATGAAGTTTGGCATGGGCACAAGCCCAGTGTCAGCCATTTAAAAATCTTTGGTTGTATATGTTTTTTTCACATTCCTAAAAACTTAGGAAGAAACTGGATCATAGGACAAATAAATGTATTTTCATTGGCTATCCTGATGAACATAAAGCTTATAAAGTTTATGATCCATCCACCAACGTAGTGTTTGTCTCTAGGGATGTAATATTTCAAGAACATGCATATTATGATTTCAAACAACCATTGATAGATGATGCTATGTTATTTCATCCTATTCTACGTAACATTCAACCTTTGAATGTTGATGATTCTTCTACAGAACCTGTAGATACAGCTACAGAAGTCGAGCAACAGACAATACCTATTACCGGATTAGACCAAGCAAGCTCGAGAAGATATGGAGAAGTGCATCTCAATCATTATGGACTGAAGAACCAGAGAGCCTAGCCGAAGCAATTAACTCCAAGGATGTTATGAAGTGGCAAGAAGCTATGGAAAGCGAGTACAACTCATTTTTTAAGAATCAGACCTGGACACTGATCGACTTCCCCACTCACAAGAGAGTTATTGACAAAAAGTGGATCTTCAAGAAGAAGATCAACTCTGATGGTTCCATTGCTAAATGAAAAGCACGGTTGGTGGCTAAGGGATTCACTCAAGTCCAAGGAGTGGATTACCAAAAAAATTTCAGTCCTGTCGTCAAGATGCAGTCAATCAGAACTCTGATTGCGTTAGCAACCGCAAAGACCTCGAAATGCACCAAATGGATGTCAAGACAACATTTCTCAATGACAATGTCGAAGAGAACAACAATGAAAGTGCATTCAATCACAACAAGCATTCATCTACGTTGTACACAGATAAAAATGTGTTGCTACTATATTACATTGAAGCACAAAAAATTACAACAAAAAATTGATGGCGTAATTGGGAGGCTCAAATAATACGTCTGATGGACGGAGAAACCATTAATATGTGCTTGGATGATCTATTTATAGATTTCATCCGTGTATTAATTACATTGAATGTTTGTCACCTAATTGGGAAAGTCGTTGTACTTGGAAGTATATAGCTTTTGTGACAACTATACATAGTGTATACGGTCAACAAATCAGTATCGTTGATGTGGACGAGGACGTTGCAAAATCTCTCACTTCGCATTTTACATGAAGTGGTTTTCTCTCACTTCGCAAATTACGGAAAGTCGCTGGGAACGTTTCTCTTCATTTTAGACGACCTTCGGCATTTTTCTCTCTCTTTGGGTTTTTTTGCAAAAAAGCCGAAGGTGTCCTAAATAAGTTTAAGGTGCCCTTAGAAAGTTGAAGGTGCCCTCAAAAAAAGCAAAGATCTCTTTAACAGTTCAATTATTTCGCTCTTTTCGGGAAAGTCGAAGGTGCCCTTTAAAAGTTGGCGAAGGTGTCTTTAACAGTTTAACTCTTTAAAATAGAGGACCTCCTGGAATTTTTTCTCTCTTCGCATTTTTCGGAAAAATGCGAAAAGGGACGAAGGTGTTTGAAAATAGTTAAACTGTTGAACTGTGAACAAGTTGACTTCTTCAAAATAGTTGAACGGAAGAAGTTGAAGGTAAGTGTTGCAGTTTTCAGGAAAGTGCGAAAAATGCGAACTGCGACACAGAGTGTATTTTTCTACGGACTGTTCAAAAAATAATGTAAATCTGTAGACTTGTTCTAAATGCAAGTTTTGTGGAAGTCCTTGAAGATGGCCAAGTCTCGATGACTTCAAGTTATTAAACTTAACATCTGAACTTAAAATTATAATGGGATTGGTTACCCTTTGCTAGCGATCAACCGGAAGTCCGTTGTAGACATTCTTCAAGTAATTGGCTGTCTAAGTTCGATCTTTTGGGTTGAACTGCGATCCTTTGATGCGATTCGTTTTGCTGAGGGACTGCCTTGTTGTTAGAGTTAGTGTAACTGTCAATGTGATTGTCAATCTTTTGATCAGTCTTGAGTTGTTCGTCGTTGTTGGTGTCGATTCTAGGATTTGGATTCGAAGTAGGTTTTCCCTTGTGGATAAACTGATCTTTCGCAAGAACCGACATTTTTGCTCATGAAAGTATACTGAGAGTCCAGATTGAAGAGCTTGTATGTTTGATGGTCTAAGGAATAGCTAATGAAGATCGACCTTCTGCTGGTGTTGTCCAGCCTCCTACTTAGATCAACATAGATCTGTGCGTAGGCTATGCATCCAAACACTCGAATATTTGTGAGTGATAACTTTGATCCTGTCCACACCTCATAAGGTGTCTTGCCATTCAAGGCCTCTGAGATGGATCGATTTTGAAGGTAGGCTGTTGTAGTAACAGCTTTTGTCCGAAATTTTTTTGGAAGAGAGGCATGGGCCAGCTTGCTCTTTGCACTTGGGATGAGTGACTGATTCTTCCTTTGAGTTGTACACCATTGGACTGAGGTGAGTAGCTGGCTGAATGTTGTTGTAAATGTATTCGACTGCCTTGCATAAAGCTTTGAACTCGGTGAAGATGAATACTCCCCCTGCATCAGAGCGTAGAGCTTTAATTCTTCTCTAGGTTGACTTTTTTGATGATGCCTTGAATTGCATGAAGAACTTGAGAGTCTCGGATTTGTTCTTCAAGAAATATGTTGCAGTCCTCTGAGAGAAGTCATCAATGATAGTCAGCAAATAGACAGCTTTCCCTGTGGAAATAGTCTACATAGGACCACAAATGTCCATGTGTACAAGATCTAACGAACCTTTAGAAGAACGAACTGAATCGGAAGTGACTGGAGTTCTAGCATGCTTGCTGAAAATACAGCTTTCACATGAAGAATTCAATTTGCTAATGAAGGGTAGATCTTGTACTAAATTTTGTTTCGACATTTGCTGAATACAACTAGAATTTAAACAGCCTAATCTGAAATGCCAAAGCATCTTAGTTGATTCAGAAGTTGAAGTAAAACACTTGACTATTTGTAGAATAGGAGTGATTGATTTTGTAAAAATTGTCACACCTTCTACTGAAAGCAATAACTTTTCTAGATTCGTCAAAAATAGTGCAGTGCTGTCTATCGAATTCGACCCTCTGACCCAAATCTTTGATTCTGCTAACTGAGAGCATGTTATTGGTCAGATTTGGAATGTGAAGAACATTGGACAAAAACATTATGTCACCTTTCTGAAGTTTGACTTTGATTGTTCGTACACCCTCAATAGTATGAGTCGAGTTGTCTCCAAGTTGCACAGCTGTAGGATGGGTGTATGACTTGTAGTCATAGAACTAATGTCGATGGTGAGTCATGTGCTATGATGCACCTGAGTCTAAATACTAGGAATCGATATCTTGTTGTTCTTCGACTTTGGTCAAGAAGACATATCCCATGTGTAGAGGACTTCTAGAAAATTTCCAAGTAGATCTCCATATAGAAGGAAAATGGACCAAAAGTGCTCAAAATAGAAGGTTTTGTCCAAGTGTCAGTTTTGCATGATGAATCATCATATGACAAAGCACCTTCACACATGTGGGATCAGAGGGATGATCAGTACCACAAGATCTCACTTATTGTATATATAGAGCCACATTTGGCCATAATCAGTGTGAGACACCAATCTTGGTTTTGGAAACAATTTGGAGTGATTATCTCCATTTGTCTACATTTGTTTTGATTGTTTTGAGGTTCTATCAATGTGTACTTGATTTTCAGGTTGGAGTTTGTACTCAGACAGGGTTTCAGATGTGGGAAACCAGAAAGTACACCTACCTTCAATTAATGATTGTTCTTGTTAGAATTTTGTGTCTAGAATTGATCTAGATTGATCTTAATCTCAAGTAGATTGATAGATCAAGTAATCTGACAACCAATCCCTCTTGAGGATCAGATTAGGATCCACTCTTGGTTCTTTTTGTACTTTTTGCACAGTTGTATTGTAGCGTTCTGCAATCCCTGATAAGGTGACCAGTCCTCTTACAGTACTTACGGAATAGTCTATCTTGGCTGAAAGGATGAAGACTCCGAAGTTGATGGTGTGTTTGATACAGGTCGTTGCATGTTGCTCTTGTTGTCAGGATAGTCTAAATGTGTAGACCTCTTGAATCTGAACTTCTGATTTCTCGAATATAGAGCTTGAGGATCTGAACCCGAGCCTGAGGAGGATGCTGATCTTCTGATCTCCTCTTGTAGGAGCAACAAAATTACTCTTGATAGAGTGAGGTGCTCCTGGGTAGAAATTGCCATTATCCAATTTTCATAGGCTTCAGGTAGACTCGATAATAGAGTCACGAGTGCATGGGAATCTTCTACGACTGAGCCAATTGCAGTCATCTGCTCCATAAAATTTTTGAGAGTATTGAGATGACTCGAAACACTATCTACGTCAAACATTCTGAGGGTGAAGAATTTCTTCCTCAGATGAAGCTTGAAAGTAACGTCTCTAATGTCGTAGAGAGTTGCTAGGATGTCCCATGCATCCTTAGCAGTCTGAGCAGCACGTATGTGGCGGATCTGAGTATCCTTGATGTTGAGGGTGATTATGGCAAATGCTTTGCTATCTCTCAGTCTCCAATTGGTGATGATGGCTGCATCACCTTATGGTTTGAGCTCTGTGCCTCAACGATGTCCCACAGTTCTTTGGCTAGAAGTATAACCTTCATATTGAATTTCCAGAGATGGTAGTTATCTCCATCGAGTTTGTTAATGAGAGATGGACTAGATGATGGATCCATTCTGGTTGAACGAGATTGTTGGTAGAAACAATGACTGTCGAAATACTGTTGGCTACGCGTTTGCTAGAAGACGTCTTGATAGAAACAAGACTGATAATCCGTAGTAGAAATGCAGATTACTGAAATGTCTGTTCTGATACCATGTTGTAAAACAACGGGTGCGTGAGCAGCAGCGGAAGCTCGAGGATTTGAGCGTGGTGTGGAGGAATGGAAACGCAACAATTAGCAGCATAAATATTCAAGTAGAAGAATTCATATAGAATGCACAAATGAATGACGCAATAGTGAGACAAAATTGCACTATGATAAATATCAACATTAGGTACAATAGCTTGAAGTATTAACTTCAGCTTGCTGAGCGTGATTACGCTGGCTACAGAAAAACTTTGATTAAAAGAAGAAATGCAATTAACATTTACATAGCTTGATTCAGCTAGTATATATATACAAGTGTCGAGAGAGAAACATCTTATGCCTTAACTGCCATTCATTCCAGTTTTGCATCTATACAAAAGTTGGTAACCGCCCTTAGGATATTTGTTTTTCCACATGTTTTAGGGTTGATGATAAGTTGGCGACGTTGGTCTGCCAATGTAGCAAAAATGTGAAAAACCTGAAAAACCCGAAAGTGCCCTTTGGACTGAAGGTATGCACCTCCTGAAGGTGCCCTTAGACTTAAGGTGTGTAAATCCCTAAGGTGCCTGTAGACTGAAGGCAACGAAGAAGGCGAAAAAGACGAAGGTGCCTTAAGAATGGTTTTTAAGGCATTCTGGCCAGCGTTATACCGTAGGTAGCGAAGAAGCCAAAAAAGGCGAAAAAAGCCGAAGGTGCCTTGCACTGAAGTTTAGCGAAGAAGGCGAAGGTGCCTTAGATTAAAGGCAGTGAAGAAGGCGAAGGTGCCTTAGATTAAAGTCAACGAAAAAGGCAAAAAAGATGAAGTTGTCTTAAAAATGGTTTCTAAGGCATTTTGGCCACTTCGCCACTGTGTCGCATTTTTCACGAAGGTGCGAAAAAGGCGAAGAAGGTGGAAAAAGCAAAGGTGCCTACAAATGTTTAAGGCACAAGGGAAAAAACTTAAAGGGAAAAAAATGTGAAGGTCCGAAATCATGTTGTCGGCCTTCCATTTTCAAGATGCTCATTACTTAACGATTTTTTTTCTCTAAGGCTGAGCATAAGAAATCTAACAATTCTAGGAATATTCCTTATAGTTTTCATTTGCACGAAATATTACCCATTTGATACACAACAATGTTTAGAATGGATTTTTTCAAAATTTGTTTCTCAATGTTCCAAGAGAGGGCATAGAATCACCCATTTGCCAATAGATAGGTGATTGCAAGCCCTCTTTTGGAACACTAACAAACAACTTCTAGAGCAAATCGTAGAGTGGGTTTTCCAAAATTTGTTTCTCAGTATTCCAAAAGAGGTTATGGAATCACCCATCTGTTGGTAGATGGGTGATTCCATGCCCTCTTTTGGAACCCTACAAAACAACTACTGGATTATTTTCCATAATTTTATAGTTAATCTACATCGATTCATTTATCCAGCTCTACGGTTTTATTTGTGCTTCTACACAGTCAGCAAAAATACACGAGAATCACTCAACAAATGACTTCAACAACAAACTATGGAAAGTGTCAAAGGCTGTTTCCGTCTGTTATGAAGCTTAGCAAATAAATTTCACAAAGTCTTAATTAGATGGATGACAAAGCAATGTGGCTAAGCTCCAATTGCGAATTAATTAGTTGTCCTAATTGGATAAGCCTAAGCAGCTAAATGGAAATCAAAGGCTAGTAAAGCTTTCGCGCTCATCATTTTCAATATATCACACACTCAGATTGGCCATATATCATAATCTCAAACCTCAAAAGAGTTATGGGACATCCTAAGTGCACTATATGATGTGAGGGACATGACTTCTAAGTTGCATCTCAGAAGGAAATTTTTCTCACTCAAGATGTCGAATGGTGAAGAATCATGTTAAACAGTTCAAGAATCTCTTGCAATAGATGGCAGTTGTCTAATCAACTATCGATCGAGATGCAATTATGACATTGCTATCGAGTTTGTCTTCTACATATGAAAACTGGGTGATGATCCTTACGACACACTTAGATTTAACTCTCATCAGAGTCATCACTATGTTGCCGCATGAAGACAATTGAAGACGTCAAAAAACCTCTCTGACTTTATCATCTCACGCTCTATATGTCAACAAAAGTTCAAAATGGCAGAAGAAGAAAAGTTTTGAACAACTTGCATTGAATTAGAAGTTGACACAAAGTCAAGAACAATTATCAAATCCACAATAAAAAAAAAAAGATGTTCTATAAGTATTTTAAATGCACTAATCATGAGATCCATGATTGTAGGATATTGAAAGCAAAGAATACCAACAAGCAACCAGATCAAAAGGCGAATGTAGTCGCAGTATCATCTCAATCTCCCATATTGGACATGGAAGAAGGATCGTTTATGATTAGAGACCAAAAGACGTAAGTCGATAATTCTTGGTTTTTGGATTATGGAGCTACCCAACATATGACCTTTCATCGTGAGCACTTTCACTCGTATACAACTTACTAAACAAAGAAGCTCATTCATCTTGACAACGATAGTACACATACTATCGAAGGTGAATGCTTGTGTGATAGTGATCTGTAAACTAGTGGTTAGTAATTACAATAATGGTAATACCAACGGAGGAATCCTAGTTAATTGTTTTGGGATAGTTTGGAAAATTATGAGATATAGATTTGGATCTCTAATGGTATTTCATAATTTATAAATCAGAAACTCTCAAAGCTATTTCTCAACTTCTATGAACCCTTATTTCTTTTGAATTTCTTTTATATAGACATCAAATTCATATGATCCTTCCAGCGTGAAAATTACTTCTTTTATAAATGACTATTATCATCATGTGAACTACTACTTGTGTGGTCAAGGCTTGGAATTAGGGACGTTCCAAGATAGTTGTATTTTACTTTGTTAAACCCAGATTGTCTCTTATGCATAGATAGATATGAGATGGATGATGGTTATATTCACTCTTGTTGAAAATCTAGGTATAATAGAGTGAATCATTTCTAGAAGACACTTATTATTGACTTTTCAAGATTTAAATATTCTCATGTGTCATCTCTCTAGGTAATTTTTATAAGAAATTTGGAAAGGGGTGAAGTGATAGGTGAGATTCTATTAGGGGACCTATCAGTTGCACAATTTTTGGATAAGAGAAATTTTCTAGGAATTGTGTGAAATAATTTGGTACTAGAGGTGGTTTGAAATTTGAATTCAGTATAAGTAGTACTGAGTAAGATTAGAAAGTTACTAATCCCAGTTGGTAGGGATAGAAGTAAGTTTGGGCATAAAATGTCTGTATTGAATCAACCTAATCTTAGTTGGAGTACTAGGATAAAGAAAGGATTGATTAAGTGAGAGAAAGTTGGTGGTAAGAGGTAAGTTGGGTTGGAAAACTCATGAGAGAGAATGTGTTCTCAGTCTCAGAGATTTTTAAGATATGTTTTCTACTCATGAGGAATAGAATTATTTTTAGTAGTTGAGTTACAAGATTCTCAGTGAGAAATGAGAGTAACATATGCATATTTTGGAGGAATCTGCCAGATAAGGTGAAGAGATTCATTGGAAAGTGTTTGTTTTAAGCTATATTGCTTGTAAGATGCATGATTTGTGAGTCATTTGGATTCATCAGTAAGATATTACGTGCATGAGATATACTACATTCTTGGTAGAGCATTTTTCAATTGAGAAATAGATTGAATTCATTAGTGAATGTATCCTAGAAAGCTCAATTGAATTATGAATCATAATGGTTCCAAGGATGGTAACTGAAATTTTTGGAATTCGGTAGAATTTAGGTTGGACATAAATGATCAAGTATGGATTTGGATTCTAGTAAATTACGATTGATGAATAAGAATCTAACTATTTGTGATTGACGAATCACGAAAAGATACTTAATTATTTATTAGTGAATAATTTTTGACCTATTAAATAAGTTGAGTTTAGATCAGTATTTTGAAAATCTAAATTTGTTTACTACAGTGTTTTATTGAGACCTATGGATCTCAAAGGCATTTCTCGTAAAGTAAATTGTTTTTGTTTATGGAGATTTTTACTTACTTTATTGGATAATATTCTACTAAAAATTGTAGTTTATATGTGTGCTTGTGTACAAGTTCAGTCTACATCTTCAAATTTAGAGGGGGACATATAAATCTATTGAGATACAGATAGATTGTTGATTTCTTGCATGGTGATGTTAAAAATGAGGCATTTAACTCATTAGAGTAACTGCAATGCTCTGGATTGAGTTATATTATCTGAGGCTTGATGGATCTCCTAGAGATTTTGATTGATTAAATTGTTGTATCTTAGAATATTGGTGCATTCTAAGAATATTTGTATCAAAAAGCATTATTATCTACAAGAAATTGTGGACAGATTTTAGACTATGATTAAAATGATTTTTTTTTTAGCTTTTGAGTTTGATTTCTGAAATAAACAAAATTGCTTCACCCAGTGGTTCATGTAACTGGGATTACATGAAGGTGATGTCTTTTATTTAGAAGTAATCAACCCGTTCAAAAGATTTATAGCTTAGTGTATATTTGAATTTAGAGTTGATAGTTCTGTGTAGAGGCAAGCAATTGTAGAAATTATTGCATCTTTGAGTACTTGTTTTAGATTGAAAGATCAGACTAAGGATAATGATTCTTGGGTAAAAGTTGAAAGTTTAAGGAATAATTCCATGTCTTCTCTTTTTCATTCTAAGAACATAACCTATTTAAGAGGTTATGTCCATATTCAACTAAGGATTTGAAATAGTCCTAATATGTTACATCCGCCCTTCGATATTCGAGATTGTTGGTTATGCTTTGATTTAATTCCATGTCAAGGCCAGTTTGTAACTAATAACCTTGAGAGGATCCAAATACTCCTGTTGAGACATGTGGAGCAATGCATGGCTTGTGACGGTTATATGCATGAGGATAGCATGGGATAAGTGACCTATGTTTAGATGGATTGTATGAGAGGTTGCATGGGTGCATACACATGCTTCCTACTCCTATGCATATGGGTAGGAGACACGCCCTCCTCCATTCTAAGCTTCAGGCTCTAGGTTGCCAGTTTTCCTCCTCTCCTTAGGTATTCGCTTGCCATGGATCGAGGGTGAGGTGTTTGGATACATCTCAGTTGAATGGGTGGTTTGGCTCTCACTAGTCTCTATGTGTGTTCATCTTGTCCCCATCTTAGTAGCTTTCATGTTGGTCTTAACATGAGCCATGGAAGGAGAGTCATAAAGCACATGACCGTCAATGGTGAGGAAATGAACAAAGAAGGCTAAACACCTCCATTGAAGGGTGTGAAAGAAAAAGGAGGTAGGGAGATCCCTGCTTGAGCCAGTTAAGCTTAGAACGGAGCATAAGGCATGGCACCACATAAGTGTCAATTCTATGAAGGATCACATGACAATGGAGCTCAAGAGGAGCAAAAAGAATAAAGTTAGAAGCAGAAACACAAGACACAACAATGTAGATGAGGAGAGAGGAGGCCAAAAGCTTGGCCCGATTAAGAGAACGATGCTTAGACCAACCATCTTGTCAAAGTAGGCAACACTATCAAAAATTTTAGTCTGAAGGAAAGATGAATAATTGAGCAGACGACACAGTGTAGGAAAGACAAAGTCCAAAGTGAGGAGGGTAGATCTTATAACATAGGGAGAGAAGAAGGGAGAGGGGGCAAGACTATGGAAATGACACTTGAGAAGAATAGGGCTATGGTCAGAAAGCATAATGAAATTGTGGATTTCAGAGGAAAGGAGCCTTAGCCAGGAGCCAAAAGATGAAATATAGAAACGGCCAAGTCTGGCAGAATGAAAGGATGGCCCTTGCTGACAATTGGTCCAAGTGTGATGAGGGACATCGTGAAGGGAGTGTTGAACATCAAGAAGAGAATGAGAAGACTGAAAGAAGGACCATGCAATTGATTCAGAGGGAAGAAATCGAGTGAGGGCCATCAGAAGGATCAAGGAAAATGTCAAAGCCCCCAAGCACTATAAGATGGTCATTCGAGATAGGAGGGAGGTTGTACCAAAAGTCAGTTCGAAGTAAAGTAGAGGAGGGAGCCTAAAGGTTAAAACAGAAAAGGTAGAGCCATGCTTACACAGATGAAGGAGGACCCTCCTACCAATAGGAGCACCTGCAAATCACACGAGACTCTCCCACAAGTGTCTTGCACTGGAGATATAGCATAATGATAAGACACGACAAACTTCTTGATGAGACAATGCTAATTGAATTCATGTAGCTTTGTCTCTTACAAGGCGATCACCACATTGTGAAGAGGATATAAAGCAATGACCTGTACCAAGCGATCATGTCTCACATGGTCATTAAAGCCCCTGACATTCTAGGAATAGATGTTCATTAAACCACTGCGGAGAGAGAGACCTCAAGAGACAAGGTTGACACATAAGGAGAAACTGGAGCAGTGACAAGAGCAACAAAATTTTTGGAGCGCATGTCTCATTTCAAGACAATTAAAAGTGCGACAGGTTTCCTGGGAGCATGGCACTTTTTAACAATCATTGCCAAAACTATTGCTAATAAAGAAGCAGAAGGCGAGGACCCTCGAGAACCAGGTCATGAAGTGGAAGAAACAATTTCATTGGTGAGAGGGCCCGAAGACTGTTGGAGATTGTCAGGAGAGCACTATCTTGATGAATTAGTAGGAAAAGTGAGCAAAGATGAAAACAGCTCCTTAGAAAAATAATTCGCCCACAACCGCGACAAGAGAGAGGAATTCTCACCTGAAAAACTCGGGATGTGCATTGAGGCCTCCATAGATTGAGGTGCAGCAAGCTGAACACTGTCTTTCTGAGAAAATTCAACCAAACACTGATGGGGCACTTCAAGAGAAGAGGCTGAAATAGCAGAAGCTTGGCTATCAGAGAACGTGGTGGTGATCACTGAGTAGCGTCTAGCAACCTATAGAGGATTCTGTCGGAAATCAGTGGGTATGAGCAGAAGCTGGGAGCAAGCCGCGGTGCGTGGATCGGAAGCGCCACAATTAGCAGCAAAATAATTCAAATGAAGGATTCATGCAAATGCGCAATAGAACAATAACAGTAGTAGGACAAATTGCACTCTGATTATTATCAACAATGAGTACAATTGCATGTATTTGTTAAATACGTGGCAACTTAAAAAATTAGCATAAATATGAAAAAAAGTAAATAAAAAAAAATTCCAAGTAATTATTTTAAACACAAGCACATCAATTTTTGATTGTGTCTACTATGTGCCCCTGCTTGTAAGGCAGGGCCAAAAATTGGAGGAGGCCCAAAGTTTGAAAATTTCTACATGCTCATTATGAGCAGTTTGATTTTTTCTGCCCATTTTGATGCTGCCACGTGGCAAGCCTCCGCCTGACGTAGCACAGGCTGGAATGGGCATCAAATTTTCTTTTAAAAAAAGCATATTCGCTTTTTAATTTGTTAAAAAATGAGCACAATATGCAACTCTCTCTCGCTCCCTCGCCGAGGCTCTCTCTGTCGCTCTGTTCCCTCGCTCCCTCGCTGAGACTCGCTCTCTCTCTCTCTCTCTCTCTCTCTCTCTCTCTATATCTCTCTCTCTCTCCCCTGTCCTCTCCTGGCTCTGTCGCACTCTCTCCCTCGCTGAGGCTCGCTCTGTTCTCTCTCCTCTCTCTCTCTCTCTCTCTCTCTCTCACTCCTGGCTGGCTGTCTGCTGCATAAAAAACTTCTCTCTCTCTCTCTCTCTCTCTCTCTCTCTCCTTTCTTGGCTGTCGCACATCTCTGGAACGGCTTCCTAGAAAACTAAAATGGCTGGAATAGCAGTATGCAAGCGCACTTTTCTGGGATAGCATTCTGTCATCGCACCTTTTTGGCAGTGGCATCGCAGGCAGGCAGCCGTTTTCGACATCTCACTCAGTGGCAGGCAGGCAGGCATTTTTCTTGGCATCTCAGGCAGGCTCCAGCCCAGGCATCGCAGGCAGGCAAGCAGGCATTTTTCTTAGCATCTCAGGCAGGCTCCAGCCAGGCATCGCAGGCAGGCAGGCTCTATCTCTGTGTGTGTGTGTGTGTGTGTGTGTCTCTCTCTCTCTCTCACTCAGGCTGGCAGAAACCATCAAGTATTCACTCATGCGCCCGAGCCAAAAACCCTGAAAGTAGTATAGGGAAGTTAGGCCTATCGGACCAGAAACTGGTCAAATCTGGTCGAAACCCCCCAAAAGTTCGGACAGAAGGTGGCCACAAGTTCGTGTGCCCGACACGAATCCACTGGACCAGTTGCAGCTCGATTCGGATGTCGTTTGCTTGAAAACGCCCTTTGTGTTGGAAGGAACGCCATTAGGGCACAATGAATGGACTACTTTTTGGCATTCCCGAGAAGTGGTCCATTATCGCCGAACGGGGTCCGTTTTGCCTGCCGTCTGTTCCATATTGTGCTGAACGTGGAGACGAACCCGCAACACTAAACCAGGTTCCAAACCGTCCAATATTCACTGAGAAACGTGCGCCCGAGCCAGAAACCCTGAAAGTAGTAGAGGGAAGTTAGGCAGGCCCGTCGTCGGACCAGAAACTGGAATGGTTGAAACCCCCCAGAACTTCGGACGGAAGGTGGCTACAAGTTCGTGTGCTCGATACGAATCCACTGGCCGAGTTTCAGCTCGATTCCGATGTCGTTTGCCTGAAAACGCCCTTCGTGTCAGAAGGAACGCCATTAGGGCACAATGAATGGACTACTTTTTGGCATTCCCGAGAAGTGGTCCGGTATCGCCGAACGGAGTCCGTTTTGCCTGCAGTCTGTACTGTGCCGCACGTGGAGACGAACCCGCAACACCAAACCAGGTTCCAAACCGTCCAATATAAGCGTAAATAAACTTTTGTCCAAGCCAAAAACCTTGAAAGTAGTACAAGGAAGCTTAAAGACATCGAGTTTTGGAGAAATCAATGTATGCACATGCTCTCATATAGACACGCACACAAGCACACAAATCCACACACACACACACACCCGCGCGCGCCCGCCATCGGCGGGCATACTTTACTAGTCTAAATCAATAAAATTCTTAAATAAAATATGCAAGGGTTGGGTTTGTAACGTCTCTCTCTCTCTCTCTCTCTCTCTCTCTCTCTCTCTCTCTCTTCTGTCAAATTCTAGGATTTGCAGCGTTCTCGCTTTTCTTGGCTGCCGAGATAGATTGATCAAGATTGAATGCACACCCACTTTTCCTGATTGACCTGCATCCAATCAGATTTTACTGTCGACATGTCCGATTTTGTAGCGTGTTGAGGAGCATCTTTCATTGCTACACCTGCTTGGTGCATTTTCAATGTCTGGTGGTAAAAACAGCTTGAGATTGACCGTTTTTGGGAGCTGATCAAACCCTAGCTGCAGAGGTGATTGAATTAGTGCTTTGCTTGACCATGCGCGTGATCTTGGGCCAAACGAAGCGTTGAGATGTGCGAAAGAAATTTTTTCAGAGCTATTGATTGGTATGCGTCAGTAGCGGATTTCAAAGTCAGCATATCAGGCACATTTTGTCTAGTCTCACAGTATTGTGTTTTTCGAACATTAATCTTAGCGAACAATAATCGGTATCTTAGGAAGATGATCTTTTTTTTTCTGGATATTATGCTTCAGATGTGTCCAACTGTCTTTCTACTTTATATCATGTTGTATTTGTCTTTTACTTCTTCAACATTTAGTTTTTTGTCAACATAATTGGATTCCTTCGATGTTTGATTGGAGGGAGTCGAGCTGTGAGAATAGTGCACCTCGGATTGAAGGAAGTTTTCCTGTTTAGGGAGGTTTATTTTCCACGTTTGAATCTTGATTGTTCCATGGTTTATTTAAGGCAGAAAGAAGTAACTCATTGCCAAATCTTGAAGGCATTGGACGGCATATTCATTGTCAAGCAGAGAAGTAGCTCATTGCTAAGTCTTGAAGGCCTCGAACAACATGTTAATTGGTGGTGGTAGGATCGAAGGCAAAGGTGATCGATCAACTCTTGGCTCTTTCCTGTCCTTTTGCTTTGATGCATTCACATATAATTCTCAGAAAAATTTGCGTGAAAGGGAGCAATATTAATAGCCTTTAAAATTGACAACAAAAGGAGTGTTTACATGGATGTGAGTTTCATTTTTTCATCTTTGCTTCATGTCTTAGATCTTTCTCAATGCCAAGCGCATAATCTTCGCTCCTCTTTCTGTGCGTAGTTGGAATTTAGATTTTCTTTGGAGTCTTTCTTGAACCTGAGGGTTAATGGAGTAGTCGTGATAGAAGAGTGACGCTTATGTTAATTTTTTCCATTGTTGTCAATTTAAGTGTGAATTTCAAGCTGCGTTGGAGCAAGCTTTGGCTCTTCAACCTAGGTTTCATGTAGCGTTAGCTTCAGGAAACATTGAAGAAAAATAGTAGAATCAAAGTAAAAATGCCAAACTAGACTGCAAACCAGAAGATCAAAATGGAATGCATAATTAAAATGATATTCTACAATAGAAAACCCTGACCCTAATTCAAACCCTAGCTTTGATTTATTACCAAGACCAGCCCTTAGGCAAGTTTTTTCCTAAGAACCTTTGGATATCAGGGTGAAATGTTCCATTTTAGTCATTGGCTCATGTCAATATGGAATTGATAAACTATTGAGATAACAATGACTATTTAGCTTTTAAGCTGCTGTACAACCTGGTATCTATTGAGTTTGAGTCATGTATTTGAAGTATCACACTTGAGACTTATGTTTGCGGTTCTTCAGTTATGTTTTCATTCTCAAAGTTTTCCTTGATATCAAATTGATGCAGATTATTTAAACATGGCATTGGTGAAGGGAGAAATGGTTAGGCGTTGTGGATCATTTTTCATGTGGGAGCTTCGCTTACTTGGAGGGCAGATGCTTCCCAATATTACATCTAGGTAGCCTCTTCATTTTCCCACCTCCCAAGCACACATGTTGGTTCAAGTTGCAACGTCGGCTTTAGAAAACACGTGAGATTGTAAATATTGGCATGTTCAAGTTAGAATGGTTAAATGTTTTTGTCTTGGTTTGATGTTTTGCTTGAGTTTGTTTTGAGGCCTACTTGTCTACTTGTGAGTGAAACCTTTTCAACGAACAAAAAAATTTGATCATTGCGTTCAAACATTAAAGTGGAAAGTGAAACCATTTGTCTAAAATTTTATGCATAGCTTGATTATTAGGAAATTTAGATTGGGTTAATTGATTGCTTTCCTTTTCAGAACCAAGCTTGGACTCACAAGAATATGATAGGTGTGTGAATGGTAAGTTGTGATTTTGGCATATTTGTCATTATTGTTACATAGAAAAACTTTCCTTTTTTGTGAGATTACCTTCTTGGAAGGTCCCTTAAGGGCCTTCAAATTGTATAAGTACCAATTGGTGATTATGATGTCTACGACTGTCTTTGTAGTAGATGCTTAGTAGTATTTCTTTGTAGGACCATCTGCTCACATGTTTTGTTGGTTGTATGGGGTTCTTTGTAGGAGATTATTATTTGATTATCATTTCATTGTTTTTACATGATTCCAAATCTTTGATACGTGTTTTATATCATTGATCTTCCTATTACAAGGTGCTATTAATGCACTTTGCAAATCTTAATATTGATATTTAGTCAATTTTGAAATTTCAAGTTTCTTCGCATTTTTTGGCGCTTCATTTTTTTTTGTTCTAGTTTGTGATTATTATTAAAAACCTTTTGGATCATTGTGTTTCCTACAATAATACAAGTCCTACGCACTTTACAATTCACAAATATGATTCTTGGTACATCCTCTTTCTAGGTCATTTTGCTAGCTTTTGATTGAGTTACTATTGCACATTTTGTGCAGATCATCATATTATTGTTTCCTACGATAGGTCTCTACTTTAACTCTCTACAAATGTTGATTTGGATGACCAGTAGTCCACTTGCTGAGGTAAAGTATATTAGAGATGAGATACTTGCATAAGGTCTTCTAGATGCTGCAATGGTTTAGGTCAAAGATGCACTAGCGAATTGTTGTCCGTGATTGGATAACGATCCGAATCGCGACCCCCAATTCGCTGGGGGGTCACAATTCCTTATTCGTTGGTAATTTTTTTTTTTTAAATTGCATACAATATGGTTATCAAAAGAGAGAGAAAAAGGAGAGGATCATAATTACATGGGCTTCCAATCGTTTTGGAACCAATTTTGGGCATTTAACACTTGTGCGTTTGACCAATTCTAATGCACTTGAGATTGCTTATAAGCACTTGTATAGTGTAGAGAGCAAATGAAAGCAATAATCCATATTTAACCTCTCTCTCTCTCTCTCTCTCTCATCCACAACACGTGTGAAAAAAAGCATCATATATAATAATATATAATAATAATATCAGGCCTATGGCACCATAATGGAGTACAATGCATGCCTGAGGAACATAATCAAAGGTAATATACAACTACGACTCGTCATCCTCATGATAATTAGACTCGTCCGAGCCTGTGCCAATTTGTTGATCCAAGGTGTCTAAAGATTAATCCGAGGAAACCATACGTCGTGGTGAGCGTCTGCTCTGCTGGTGCTACCTCTGGCTCTACTGTCGGTGCTGCCTCTGGCCCTCCGTAAATGGTCTCGTACTGCCAATAGTCGATCTAGTGGGTGTTGGCTTCCTTAGGTCCAACGACAAGAAATTGAAACAACGCCAGTGACGAAGCGACCACACGCATGGCCTGAGAAGTGATCTACATCACAAACATCCAGAAAATGGTTGAGAACAGTTAGGAGAGGGAGCAACGCGTTAAGCATAAGAGGTAGTAAAGCAAGTGAAGAACATTATACCTAACGGATCCATGCAAGTGTGCAGAGGTCATGCATGAGGAGATCAATGCAATGAGCAACACATGGTGTCCACAGGATAGTGGAGCGTTCTCTCATCAAAATTCATCCCATCTGTTTGCAATTCGCGACTTTGTTTGTGACAACTTGAACCACATGCTCCGCCCCAATCTTATCAATGACAGTGCTGACTGCCTCATATATGAACTCGACAATGATGGCAAAACCCTAGTGATCAGGGAACAGGAATGAGCACTGGAATGGGAACGACAACGTCCCTGAAAAAATGGGACTGGGAATGGAAACGCCATGTCAACATAAAAACATATAATTAGAAGATACACATACACATCAAAGTTTGAAATTTATGGAATTTTGTATATTGAAATTACACATAATATAAACAATCCTCTTTTGTTTATCTTGTTTTCATGTCTTAGCAGAAACTGTGACCATGGAACACGTTCCCAAGGCTTCCTCCGTTATTTCTCTTGTTTTTGAGTCTTTGCAGAAACGGTGACCAGGGAATGTGTTCTCAATCACGTTCCCATTCCTTGGGAATGTGTTCCTTGGTCACGTTCCCAAAATCATGTTCCCAAGCACGTTCCCAACAAGAGCACGTTGGGAACGTGTGGCATGTCTAAAAAGCTGTGTTCCCACATCCCTAATCACTACGGGCAGCACCACCTCGAGTGGCATCCACACCACATAGGAAGACTATGCCAAGTGGGCAAGAAACCAAAATATTGATGATGGATCGCTAACGAATGTCGGTCCATCCATCACTCAATATCCGTTGGTGCTTGGGCCTAACCTCTCTTTGCTGCACGTATGGCGCATGCCTTGCTGATGGGTGAGTTGTGGATGTGTCTGAGCATGGAGTGTCATGAGATGCTAGATCCCTCTCTCCCTCTCTGGTAGGTTCTAATGATATGTATGGTGCATCGGCTGCTGATGAAGTCGTGGGACTAGAAGCACCTACTGCTTATCCAGTAGCCTCATGTAATATACGTGGACCTGAACTAGGTCTTGCGGTTGCGGCTGGAACTGGAGGAGCCTGTCCAGGTCCGTGGTATTAGACCTAAACCATAGCTTGCCCATCCTACACTTGCACCTGTACCAGACCCTGCATGTGATCTTGAAGCAATGCTGCTGAATCATGCCAAAGCTTTGTGACGGTCTCATTGGATGGGTGGATGTATCGTCAGGCCCGTACATATCCCCCCCCACCAATCTTTGCACCTCCTCATCATATATCCTAGGGCAAGCAGCTATGGCCAACCCCCTCCCATCTGGCCCTCTCAGTCGTAGTAGGTGTGCCCTAATCCTAGTAAGCGATCATAACCCACCACATCATCGTGTGAATATGAACTTAGTCCTGCAAAAGAAAAAAATGAGTAGATGTTCAGTACAATTGCTCATGACAAGAAAGCATTCAAAACAAACCCTAAAATGTTTTGTTTAACAATACTTTGAAATTAGAAAGTAGTTGAAAACGTTGCACAACTTGTTCTCATCAAAATAGGCATCCCAAACATTTTGGTAGCTCCAAACCGCACGACAATCAGATGCCCGTAGATCAGATCAGATCAGAGTGAGGGCCCAATGACACATGGGATTAGGGTATGACATTCGAAGCTTCCACCAAGGATGATAATGGGCGAACCTAATAGCATGGGAGTCTCTGCAAGCATGAATAGTGTAGCCCTAAACCTCACCTCAACCGGATGCTTAGAGATCACTTCACAATCAGGGCAAAAAAAAACACATGGATTTAGGGCTTGGCAATCGTTACTTTCACTACGGATGACGTCGGGCGAAACTAACAACATAGGAGTCTCTGTAGGCATGTAGAAACACATTCTAGGTTCAAACGTCCCCTCATGCCTATAGGATAGTTCACAAAAATGGCCAAAATAAACATGGATTTAGGGTGTTGCATTCAAAATCTTGCTAGGCGCATCGTAATGGCTGAAACTAACATCATAGGAATCACCATGGGCATGGAGAAAGGTGGTTTAGAACTTTGAACCGCCTGATTTCATTACCTACAGCTCAATATAATCAATTTCAAAAAACAAAGCATACACTTTGCCTAAAACCTTCGTTCACTGATTTCGCTTGCCAAAGGACTCGAATGCCTCAATTACTATGTGCACCACCTCCGACATGACGAGTAGATAGCCACCGATTGCTCACACACCCCTATCCACCACTTTTCCTCTCTCTCTCTCTCTCGCGCGATGGAGATGGCGCTACTGCTGTAGGGCCTCGCTCCCTTGTCTATGGCCAGGAAAGGTAAGGGGAGCCCACGCTCCCCCCCCTCACGGACTTCTACTCGTGGCCAGGCTTCTTCTCCATTGGCCCATCCTTCACCTCCATCGCTGGAGGGCCAGGTGCCTCCTTCCTCATCGCGGGTCTCCAGCATCGATGAAGACCCAGGGTCCATCAGCGCTGCATCCAGCTCCACCAGCACTGCAGCTTCGCTGTCACAGGCCCTCCCGGTAGGAAACCCACTCTAGAACCAAATAATAATCAGTTGGGTCGTTGGCCAATCCTACATGTAAATGCATAAAAAAGGCTTTTAGTCTCTTACATGAATACAAGGGCTCGTGGCCAACAAATGAATATAGGCCTCATAATCCATGCAGTCTATGGACCCAAGTCTATGGATCCAGTAGTCCATAACTGATGTCTGCTGACTAGACTTGCCGCTGGCTGGAGTTCTATCCTGCATTTGCATTCTGCCAAGAAGGTGGACTTATCAGCATGCGTTTGGTAAATCTGATTGATTACGCTTTGCATGCTTACTAACTAATACCAAAACCTTTCTGACGTGTTGCTTTCAAAAATGTAAATGTCAACCTTGTCTTCAATGCTGCATAGCTGAAACATTCATGAATCATGTTTCGTGAATCACATGCATGTACTGATATTCTTCTTTTTACCGCTGGTTCGAGAAGATTCTAGGCAAAATTCTCCCCTGTTGCTAAGCATGATCGCCTAGGCTCAGAATCTAGGCCTTCAGTGCATGTTCAAATATTTGTTGTTTGTGTGAAATTTCAGCTCCCCAAATTGTGTACCCTTAACATTTTGCATCTCTCCTGTATACCATAGGAAAGCTTAAACTGAAATAGGTAAATAATTTCTGCTCTAAGATGTTCATTTTGCTTTTGTTCCAACTTGTCAACCCTCCCTGCAAGGTTATCATCATATCACAACCATCTTCCTAAAGGCGCTTTTTTTGCTTTGAATGCACTTTTACGGGTACTTCCATCGGCAATCCTTGTAGAGGTGTTTGCCAAGACACAGGCAACATAACCCTGTTATCTTATGCACGACTTTTTCATTGTTGGATCAATGAATCCTGTTTTAAGTCCAAAGTCATTGGTAGTATTTTTATGCCTTGCTTCACGTGGGCCTAATCCTTACTTGGACAAAACCTCTCTAACCAGACCATGCTTCTAAAAGCCAGGAGGACCTTGGATATCATTCATGCTACTTGTCTCAAGTTTCAATAACAACTTGCAGTAGCAGTAGCCTCTTTCAAGGTTATAGCTCGTATTGCAAATCATTTTTGAGGAAAAGCTAGCTACTTAAGAATATCCTCCAGAATCTCCATCTTCTGATGATGAAAGTGCCAAGTGTACATGGCATGTACGTAAGGAATAAATTAAGCTCTTAATTCTTCAAAATCAGCTTGCTTGGTTGGATGATAGATAGCACAATTGAGTTCCTCACCAACTTGCTTTTTTGAGTTACAATAACCTCTTGAGTCTTTATCAATGTCCTCACCGATCTATAAAGTTTACGAGTTGCTGAAAATCGTTGAATGTTTAAAAATTTGTCCCGTGATGGCTAGAAAGGCGGGGGTAAACCTAACATTTCAGATATTTGTATTGTATATCTTAGTTATGACTTGGTAAGCTTCTGATGTTCTCAGCCTCTTTGCCAGAGTTGCACCACAGGATGCAAGTTGGCCTGCCAAATCACATGAAAATAGTATGGAAAATACATGAACAGAAAAAACTTGACAAAGTGCACGAATGGACTAGAGTACTGGAAATGAATTGAAGAATTAAGTCACGTACACAAAAGGAACTAGTAGTCTTTCTAGATTATTTAAAACCAAAATTGTTAGAAGATTGCACCTAGTACATACTACCGAAGAATAAGAATCCGAAGTAGAAGAGGGTTATAACAACTCAGATTTTGTTGTTTACAGACTATTGTAAAGCAGTGCCTTTAAAAAATGGGCACTTACAAACATGTATTTGTATCCTTGTGAAGAGTATTAACTAGCAAATACGAATGAAATCACAGAGAAAGAAATGACGTGTGAGTAACCTCTTTGTGAATATGTACCTGCACCTTGGTTTCCATCACACAAGTGATAGCTATGATTTAGGAGGTCCTTGACCACCTGAATAATATCTTTGATTAGCGAACCACAGAGATCAGGCCCTTTTTAATGTAATTTGCTAGTTGGGACTTTGAAATTGGCAAAAAGACTTTGTTCTTGTAGCACAACGTTTGCAACCTAAGGACAATGTCTTGCTGAAAACATGCATTATGTTCTCTTTTTGTGGCATTGTAGCTAGGCGGCTAAGAATCTGAAATTTTCCCTGGTGTTCTGTTTTATCCAGTTACTGTGTATGATACTGTGATATCTATCGTTTTTCACATCCTAAACAATGCAATTTTTTTGATCAACCCATTCTTCTCTATTGATAACATTGCTTTAAGAAATTAACTATGAGCTGTTGTGTACTGATGATTTTCAATGCAGGACATTTCTATGTAGACATGCCTCCTCTTTAATCTTAACTTCCTTTATTTTTGATGATTATTCAAGTAAAGTGTGATGAGGCAAAGTTTTGACTGGATCTATAAAGCTGGCATTTACATTCGATTGAAGTGCCTTTGATGGAATGATGATGTAATTTGGATAAGCAAACATCTTTCAAAATAGCAAGACAAGTAAAGGATTATAACTGTTGGCTTGATTTGGATTGAAGACACCCAACCTTTGCCTGCGTCTTGTATCTGAGCAACCTTTCCCAAATGTGTTGCTTTTATTGATACTCCCCTTACTTCAGCATCTCTGTGGAAAGGTCATGAATTTAAGTTCTAACCTATCATGTAACAGGATCCATCTCCCTAGTGAACTGCTTTTCTTTTTTTCAATTTCATGCTTGCATGGATTTGCAATACATGGAGTTGATGGTCTTTTGTGGATGGACTCAATCAAGTCAATGATTGGATGTGTATGTTATGTTTGCGTAATATTGTAGACAATATCAATATAGTTGCATGCCATAGCTTTCTTTGGTTATAAAACCTTTTGAAATAATTCTTCTCTTATTCAAGCATGGACGCACACATGCCCCCTTGACTCTCCTAGAGTCTCCTTCCAGATTGATTGCATGGAATACCTGTTGGAATGTAAATGGAATTGCTTACACTACCATAGGTCACTTTGACCCAAAAGGTCGAGAGTTGTGCAACCATGGTTTATTTATCTCCATTAGGCCTACTAAACTTAGAGCTAGCTAAGTTAGTATGTTCTTAACTTAGTAGGGACTCGTGGGTCCACTAGGCCTAATTGTGTTATTAAGTATCCCAACTTGACATATTGGAGGTACCTTATTCTTTCTATGTAACTTAAAGAAAGTTGGATAGTCAATAGTCAAGTAGTTGGATAACCAATAGTCAAGTAGTTGGATAGCCATTAGTCATGAAGGTAGATAGTCATCTTGGACTATGTATATGTGTGCATCCCATTTGTATGAGATACTTTTGTAAGCAATATTGACTATTCTCCTTGGCTGTCCACGAGTTTCTACAAGAGGGTTTCTTGCCATCTCTCTCTTTCTTTTGAGAATGCTTTGTGTGATTGAATAGTTAAGATCCTGGATCTTTAGGCTTCTATTTCTTACATGGTATCAGAGCCTTTAGGTGATCAGATTGCTTGCAGAAGGGCACCCAATAGGAAGCTATCTTCTTCCCCTTTTGGTAGCAGGAAATCATCAAGCTGCTGATTTTTGCAAGAGAAGAATTTGCTCATCTTCTTATAACTTTTTTGCAGGAAATTGCAGGGCACTTTCACCTAATTGAGAGCTAGCAGTAGGACGCCCATGCTCAAACCAATTGCATGTGATTTTGACTCAATTACATGCTGAAAATTTCGGATTTATTTCTTTGTAGGAGGGCGCCCATCTATAAATGAAGATACATGTGTTTTGGACACATTTCTTGCTGAAATTTCCCTGTTGGTGAGCTTGGAGTAGGGTGCTACCATCAGCTCTATATGCACATAGTGTGCACTCTTTTTAGCCACAAATTTCTGGTTTTGGTTTTGGCTTCATTTGAAGTCTACCTATTTGTGAGCATTTTGTTTTTTGTGCAAAAATCAGCCACCTATTTCATTACTTGATGAGCAAATTGCATGTGGAGTATTGCAATCTATTGTGCTCATAATTTCAGCTTTGAGGTCACTGCCCTTTGAGTAGATTTTGTCTTGGAAAGTCTATTTCCTATCTACTTGCAAGCTGATTTTTATGTTATGGCTAAAGAATCGGAGTCTATTGGTTTTTTATTTAATGAAGATAGGCTGGATGGCACAAACTATTCCTTGTGGTGCTACATGATAAAGAACCTTCTAATTGCTAAAGGTTTGTGGGAAGTAGTTAATGGTGACGAAGAGAGGCCGCCTACCTTGGCACCTATTACACCATCTAGAACAACTACTTCATCATCTACAGAGGTGTCTTCCGATGAGCAAAAGAATTGAGATAGACGAGATGCACAAGCACATTCCGTCATTGCATTATTAGTGAAGAGATCTATCCTTCCTCATATTAGATCATGCAAGACTTCCAAAAGTGCTTGGGAGACTCTTGCCAAGATGTTTCAAGTGAAGAATGCGGCAAAAGTGGGATATCTTCAAAATCAACTTTCTATCTTGAAGATGCAAGAAGGTGATTTGCTTACAAACCACTTGACGGAGATCAAGGATCTTCGAGAGGAGCTTCTTAGTATTGATGTGGTGATTGAGAACTCACAATTTGTATCTATTACTCTCAACTCTCTTCCTAATTCTTACCTTCCATTTTTGTCATCATTGAGCATTATTCTTAGGGGACATCAAATTTCCTTCAACGAACTTGTTGACTTACTTCTTTAAGAAGAGCAAACAAGGATCAACTTTGGTGAACAAGAAGATCAAGCTTTCAATGCAAAAGGCAAAGGCAAAGGCAAGTGGAAAGGGAAGCCTTCTTTCAACACTTCCAAAGGTGATGAAAAATCTAAGGAAGCTCAAGATCAAGGCTCCAAGAAGAAGGGTAAGTGCCACTATTGCAAGAAGTTTGGGCATCACATCAAAGAGTGTAGGAAGAGGCTTGCAAAGGAAAAAGAGAAACACAACGATACAAGTACCGCAATCATTACTTTGGAACAACAATTTGAAAAGGAGGATAATCTTTTCAATAATAATTATGCTTTTGTCACTAATAATCTCATCTCTCCTCAAGATGAGATTTCTACCACTTCAAATCTTGCTGGTTTCTCAGCAGAAAACAGCTCATCTTCAGCTTTACAAGTTGCTGTTTTTTCATCTATTGATTGGGTGATTGATAGCGGTGCCACATGCCATATGACTTATCACAAAGAAGTCTTTACAAAGCTTGTAAAAATGCATGATGGAAGCAAAGTTCAAGGTGTTGATAACACCTCTTATCCTATTGAAGGTATTGGAGTGATCCCCATTATCCCCATTTGTAATGTACTTTATGTTCCAAAAATAAAAAAGAATCTCATTTCGGTCTCTACAATTATTAACCAAGGATTGGTTGTGGAATTCAAAGAAGACAAATGTCTTATCAAAGACCCAAAGAGATCTCTCATGATCATTGCTTCGGGAACATTGCGTGATGGATTGTTTCTTATGGATACCTTCTTGTTGATCTTCCACATGGGGCTGGAATCTTCATCTCTCAACAACGATACATTGAGCAGATGTTGAAGCAATCTTCTTTTTTCAAGTCGTCGCAACTTGATGCATGTGATGGATGCATTAGTGAAAAGTTTCATGCAAAACCTTTTCAGTTTGATGTTTTGGCAAAGGCTGAAAAATTTGAGCACCTTTTGAAACCGTTTTGTACTAATCAAGGAGGGAGTCAACATGTGTCAATTAGTACTTTTGTTCAAAGTGTTAAGAGCGAGCATTTGTTTGGAGAGAATTTTTCATTACTTGAAGAATCTTTTATGTCATCCCATGCCTCTTCGAGAGACAGCTTTGATGACGCTATCGTTGATGCATCTCTTGATAGTTTGCCAAATTTTTATGATGAAGACGTTGGACAGCAGGTTCAGTCATCTTCGTTTGGTCATTTACAACCCATTTTACATCATGAGCAGTCCATTATGCTTCGGGAACAGCTTGCGGAAGATTATGGACAACATGGTCCATGTTGGGAACACTTTGGGCAGCAAAGTGTTGAACAGCCCATAACAGTTTCTTGTCGGCTATTGGAGACTTTGCATGACAACAAAGAAGTGTCTTACTACGAAGGGAAGGCACATGCCTCTTTAAAATCAGTACCTCTTGCTGATTTTTTTGGTTCTACACTTACTCTTCATCATGATGTTGGTACATTGCCTATTTTATGTGAGCAAGTCATTGATGGTAAGGTTTGGGAGGATGTGATGCCAAAAGAGTTTGGTACTCTTTTCTATTGTCCTTATGGTAAGAAGTTTTTTCGAATGATGTGGGAGCCTATGATGGATTACCAGTCCATGTTTCGACTTATTGCCGAGTTTATGTTGGTTCCCTACTTCGGATGGAGCATGCAAATCCTCACCCTTCGACTTGATGCTTCATTAGTACGCATTCTTTTCCTTTTATGTGTTGGATATGATTGAGGATGAGATTTCGACTACTTCGGTGCGAAGTTTATTTGGCGACATGAAGTTCGGACAACAAGTTGCAATTTTCTCTTTCGAGAAGTTACTTCATGTTATGTTATGCATTTCCATTTAAGGAGGGTGTTGGAATGTAAATGGAATTGCTTACATTACCATAGGTTACTTTGACCCAAAAGGTCGAGAGTTGTGTAACCATGGTTTATTTATCTCCATTAGGCCTACTAAATTTAGAGCTAGCTAAGTTAGTATGTTCTTAACTTAGTAGGGACTCGTGGGTCCACTAGGCCTAATTGTGACATTAAGTACCCCAACTTGACATATTGGAGGTACCTTATTCTTTCTATGTAACTTATAGAAAGGTGGATAGTCAATAGTCAAGTAGTTGGATAGCCAATAGTCAAGTAGTTGGATAGCCAATAGTCATGAAGTTAGATAGTCATCTTGGACTATGTATGTGTGTGCATCCCATTTGTATGAGATACTTTTGTAAGCAATACTAACTATTCTCCTTGGCTGTCCACGAGTTTCTACAAGAGGGTTTCTAGCCATCTCTCTATTTCTTTTGAGAATGTGTTGTGTGATTGAATAGTTAAGATCCTGGATCCTTAGGCTTCTATTTCCTACAATACCTAGATGCACTTGTCACTTGTACATATAAAGGCAAATTTTTGCTTTGATCAATTTTGAAAATAGAATTCTCCAAGGTCCTCATGCCAAGCTATTCAATAAAGAAAATGAATTTCATGCTTACTGCAGATCGTCTCTTAAGCCATCTTTCGTGGAGGGTGCTACAGTAGATGTTGTTCATTGGAGGACAAGTATGTTGAAAGTTACGTCGGAATACTTTGTAAACACATTCTAGAAAGGGAATCAATCTCAAGCTTTTCTGAAGCGTTCTTATTCCTGAACTGAATAATTTATGCCTTTTCTCATCTTATTGCAAAAACAAGATCAGGATAATGGTTCACCAATATGTGTATGTTCTTGATTTAAATGTGATTTGTTATTCAATTTTTGATATTCCAATTTTTTGTGATCGTTTAAGTATGCAATGGATTAACAACGATCTCTTAGTGTTCATTTTGTTAAAGCATAAGTAGTACAACTAGCATTTTCATTGGGTTCTTTTTTGTTCAAAATAATTCCAAAGAAGGCTAGGTCAATAAACTTTCACGAGGTGATTCTCTTTTGTTAGTGATTTTCTGGGGTCTGAATTGATGATTGAAGAAATTTTGTTACCAAAAGGATTTGCGATTGGTAGATGGAGGGTGTGCTATGATATGAAAGTTCCATGTTTAATGAGAAAAGCAATCTTGTACTCTCTACTGCAAAGTAGACATTGCCTCGCAAAGGCTCATCACATGGTAATTTCCTATTTGGGTTTCCTTCAGTGGTTCAAGCTCTTCATGTTGGAGAAAGCTGGGAGACCATGTCCGGTTTATGGAAACCAATATTGATAAGACAGATTTGAGAAGAAAATTTAAGGAGGAGCGGATGCAAGAAGTTCGAGAGAGGCAACGGTTGGAACGGGAGGAGTATAAAGCACGAAAAATTCCCACACCAGAGGACATACTTGTTCGAAAAATTGAATTGGTGATCATCAAGACCTTTAGTTTTTCAGTTGTGAGGAGTATATTGTTTATATAATTTTGGGTTAGTGAGCTTTTTCAACCTTGCTTTTCATGTATTTTCGCCCATCATCAACCTCCAATGCTCATGTTTCAGTTTGAGGGGAACTTTTGCTTGATGTTCTCAATGTCCTTATACCAAATATGTTGAGAAAGTGAATCAAGATAATTAAACATGTGGCTCTTTTGTGTCCTCTTTTAATATAATGCTTTGTTTTGTGATGATTTTTTTAACTATGTTGGGAAAAGAAATTGTATTGTACTTCAATCATGTAATTTCAACACACAATGAAGTGACGATATGTAGCATAACTGCAGTTATTGCTTAGCATTATGCTAACACAATTATTAGTATCTATCCTTGTACACACAAGTTATCTTGTTTACAATGAGTTGCAATTTAGGCTTATCTACCAAAACATCAACTAGCTGGAAACCTTAATGCTTAAGTTATGACAACAACACTTGGAGCATCACGTATAACAGAAGTGGATAGCAGTCAAATAAGGGTATGTATCTCAGAGATGAACATCATTCAACTATTCATAAAGTGACTTACAGATCCTACAGTTTGAGTTTCCTACAAAGAACTCAAGTCACCAAAACAATAAATTACCAAGTGCCTCATGGAATTGTCAAACTATGTCTGAGGATCTCTAGAAGGTGCCACTCTAAAATCTTTACGATAGGGTTGAAGATTGAATGTCTCCTTTATTATGTAGTGTATTATCCCAGGCATAATATCGATTTATCAATTGCATCTCTTAGAAGTTTTTTGCTTGTGATACGCTGCAACTATGCATCTAGAATTGCAGAAGGATTACGGGGGGCAATCTAGACCTGCAATGCAGAGTACAATGGCTATGTGCAAAAGACAAAATCTAGTGCCCAGATCATATAGCCTATTACAGAAATTACATTCCACTGCAGAATGAGATAAAGTGGATGTTGCCAGCTGGCCATGCGGCTGGAAATTAGAAGTCAATGTTACATGGTATGATGGAGTCAATTGCACTGAAGTACACAGTTATTGGCTGCTAGTATGTAGACTACCACCCACGCACTCCATAAATCTGAACAATGAATTTAGCAGTTTGGAGTTGCCAAGGGGCCTCCATCAATCACATCTATGAGTGTATCTCTGATGTGTGCATAATGTGCAGATATGATTGTGACTGCATTCATAATCTAGTGCAATTATGCAATGTGCATGTATGTTATTTCATTTTTGTGAATGTCTGTAGTCAGTTGACTTTGTACTTTGTTAGAATTGTGTAAATAACAGCATAATGATGAGTATGGGTTTTTTTGTATCCACCTTGCAGGCAAAGAAAAAAGTTGCACAAACCAGACTTTTACTGAAAAAGTTTGATGTGCCGATTCCTGAAGTAGAGACAAAGCCAATGGCTCATCACGCTCCAGAAATTTTAACACCTGAAGAAAGGCATTTCTGGAAGAAGATGGGGCAAAAGTATAAGAACTATGTTCCTGTTGGAAGACGTGGAATTTATGGAGGAACAATTCAAAACATGCATTTACACTGGAAGAAGCACGAAACTGTCAGAGTAGACTGCCATATGTTTTCTGATGAGCAAATTAAAGTCATGGCTAAAGATTTGGCACATTTGAGTGGTGGTATTGTAGTGGATATCAGGAAAGACAAAGTGGTAGTCCTGTATCGAGGCTCAAAGTATAAGCAGCCAAAAGAACTTATACCAAAGAATCTACTTGATAAGAGAAAGGTAACTTGGTTCAAGAACCTGATGATGCAGCTAGCTAGGAGCTTATGAGGTCAAGAGTGGTGGTAGTTATTGTTTGGTTTTCATGGTTTTCCTACATTCCTGTGAAAGATTTGTCATGATTTTGCTTTTTAATTTTGCAGGCTCTTAAAAAATCTCTCCTTGAACAGTCTATGAATTCTGTCCTTAAGCACATAGGAGATATGGAGAAAAAGCGCAGACAAATGCAGCTTGAAATGGCACTTGAAGTGGAAAATTCTTCAACTGTAAGTGGCATTGCTCTGGGTGACAGTACCCCATAAAGGAAGATAATTGTGAGACATGTGCAGAACCGAATCTAACTGGGGAGAGGAAGATTTGAGGTAATTCATTTTGAGGTAGTCCTTGTCATTCACATACACAGATAAACTAAATGCCTGACTGAGAGGGTGAGAAAGTCAAATGCTTTGAGTGGAAACATGGACTTCGCAGGTTAGTTAAACAGTGCATGTTTGTTTCTATATCTGTTTCAAAATAGAATATTTGTGAATAACTATGGACTTTTGGATTTTTCTAATTGAGGAGAACGGCTGTATTCATGGTCTTATTGTTGGTGACACCTCCTCCTAGTAACACCAAAGAATGCAAAGGTTGTATCTTTTAGCTGATTATACTTCTAACATAAATGAAAGGATCCCAAAACAGTTTGCAATCTTTTTTGCAAGTTGTAAAACATAGATCTACAGACCATTGATTCCAAACATCAAACAATATGGATAGCAAATGAATTAGGCTGCAAATTGCCATATAACCAACAATTAATGGCCAAGCAAAATCAGCTTATGTTAGCAGCAATCAATTGGCCTGAAATACAATATCCTTTTGGCTGTAAACAGAATTTTTTGTGGGGAGGTATGTGAACAGTGATCTGCAAGCATATAAAAATATATACAAATGCTTGCTTCTGGTCAGTGAATTTTAGATTATGAAATAGATGCCTTAAAATTCAGCAACTAATAGGAAAGAGAATATGATATTTATTATCCCACGACCCAACGATGGATAGGTAGAAAATCAATCCCCCTGTACAGCGATCTACAAGCACTTATTCACCTCCCAAGGCAGTGACTATGGGACATGTTTTTAAGGACTGCTGTAAGAAGGGTTCTTCTGAGCCTTGAAAGAACAGACAAAACCATCTCTTTTCTAACGATCTACTAGCGATTGTTGGGCTACCAATTCAAAAGTGCCCGAACCAGTCAATAGCCTCTGTTTGGCTGTAAAGCCAATGATTGGTAACAAAGATAATTTATTGTTTTATTCGGCCCACAATGAACAACTTTTAAGAAGCAATATCTGAAATCATGACAGCGATGGACAAGTAGGTTTAACCTTGCAGACCTGCGATTGACAGGCAGGAAAATAGCTAGCAATCCAACAATTGACAGTAGCACGAGATCTAGCATAAGTAAATGCTCTAGAATGATTGGACCCCAATTATTGCCTTTCTACAACATGATTGGGCCTCATGAATTGCACAACTAAACATGATTGGTCCGCATTTAATGCACCTCTTAAAGGGATTGGCCTTGTGATCTATGCATCTAAATGTGATTGGGCCAAATAGATGCATTTCAATCCCAACATCATTGACAAATGTCACTATCTCACTAGATCTCAAGTTTGAGGCCTATTGGGAATGGCATTTACTTGTTTGAAAATTGCAGGTCTGTGGGTAGAATTAGTAATCTACCAAGCCACATATGTGAAGTGATCTGTTAAGACATTTAATGGGAATGGCATTTACTTGTTTGAAAATTGCAAGTCTGTGGGTAGAATTAATACTCTATCAAGCCACATATGTGAAGTGATCTGTTAAGACATTTCTAGAGTCTAGACTCCTGTCAATTGTTGGATTGCTAGCTATTTTCCTGCCTGTCAATCGCAGGTCTACAAGGTTAAGCCTACTTGTCCATCGCTGCCATGGTTTCAGATATTGCTTTTTAAAAAGTTGTTCATTGTGGGCCAAAAAAGCCATAAATTATCTTTGTTACCAATCATTAGCTTTACAGCCAAACAAAGGCTATTGACTGGTTCGGGCACTTGTGAATTGGTAGCCCACAACAATCGCTAGTAGATCGTTAGAAAAGAGATGGTTTTGTCTGTTCTTTCAAGGCTCAGAAGAACCCTTCTTACAGCAGTCCTTAAAAACGTGTCCCATAGTCACTGCTGAAGTGAATCCGGTGTCGGGGCTCTTCTACCACTGAAGTGAATCCGGTGTCGGTAGCTGAATGTTCGCTGTGTAGGAGAAGTTGAACAATCGCGATTCAGTGATGCAAAGCTCAGATGGAGTCGACTTGTGGGGTGAAGCTACTGCTTCATTCCGTGATCAATCATCCTCCGAACCATGGACTGCTACTGCAGTCCAATATTAAATTTATGAACAACAGATAATATTTAATTAGATAAACTGAGAAACAACGAAATTATATCTACTGCTAGCAAGCATCACAGATCATTCAAAGATTATGCACACGATGGAGCAGAGTGCTGCAACTTGTCTATATTATAAAAATCAAGTATACAACAACGATTCTTTTGAGCGTTGTCTGTTTCCCAGATCAGCGCGTGGGCGTAAGAGATGTATTCTCTCTCACGAATGAGGCTAGCTACTGCTAATTCTCTGTATGTTGTAACTAGCTACTGCTCGTTACATCCGTATACCTCGGTATGTTGTTCTCATGATGGTCCAATACATATATCATGCCAGGTGAGATTACAAGAAAATTTACTGATTGTTACAAGAGAGGTTTAAGCTAAACATTGGTTAACCATGTCTCTCCCCTGTACATCACTTTACGACTGAGTGTGAGATTTCAAATTTTTACGCTTGTCAAGCTAAGGTCCCGATAGTTCGGCCTTGCCCGATAATGTGTGCCGATCCTCACCTTTTGTTCAAGTTTTGGTGACTGCCCGATGTGTCGGCATGTTCCGATATGTTGGTCACTTCGGAGCCTAGGTGCCTTGGCTTTGTTAATGACTTTGGCTGAGTCGCGAAAAATGCGAAGGTCTTCACAAAACTGATGCTAAGTCAAAATAAGCTAAGTGTCGCCTTTTTCGGGATTATGCAAACTGTGCGACAAAACAGTTCAAATATGCAGACTGTGCAAAATCTAGTTCAAAAAAAATATGCAGCGGTCTAAAATGCAAGGAAAAATACTAAAGCTTTAAAATAGAAACTCAAGGCTTCTTCAGGTCCCTCTTAAAGCGAGTATTTTCTTGATTCCCAAGCTCGTCCTTTGCCTTTCAAACATAGTCTTGTCCAAGGGTTTTGTGAATATGTCAGCCACCATCTGCTTGGTTGGAATGAAAATGGTCTTAGCTCGTTTCTCTCAACCAGATCTCTGATCAAATGATACCTTATAGCAATGTGTTTCGTTCTGGAATGAAACACTGGATCCTTCGTCAGATGTATTGCAGATGTGTTGTCCATGTGTAGGATCAGTGGCTCGTTGGTGTTTTCTCCTAGTCCATCTAGGAATTGTTTGAGCCATGTAAGCTCATTAGCCATTTTGGCTGCAGCTACATATTCTGCCTCACACGATGATTGGGCAGTTATGGTCTGCTTTCTGCTGATCCAAATAACAGCTGCATCCTCCTGAGACGCTTTTACTATCGTCCTTCAGGGACGCCCAGCTTGCATCTTTGTAGGATTTAACTTTGAACCTTGCATCTCGACAATAGCATAGCCCATGGTCCTTTGTGTTCTGCAGGTATTGCAGAATCCTCTTGGCAATCTTCCAGTGTGTCTGACCTGGATTTATGCTGAATTGGCTCAATCGGAACACTACATAGGCAATGTCTGGCCTTGTATTGTCTGCCAAGTACATCAAAGAACCGATAAGCCTTCTGTAAGGCTTGTGATGCATTGCTTGTCATTTTATATCGTCTCTGGGACAGTTTTCATTTGTCAGCACTGTGCGAGGAACCATTGGAGTATTCACTCCCTTGCAATCTGTCATGTCGAAATCATCAATGATCTTCTAAATGTATCTAATATAATTTCCTACCTTCAAGATCTCTGTCGATCTGCAGGCCCAGGTAGCACTTTGCTTCTCCTAGGTCCGATATTTCGAAGTACTTCGAAATATTTGCTTTCACCTGTGCAATCAGGTTGTCGCTCCTTGACAGAATCAGCGTGTTGTCCACAGAGACACTGATGATGATGATCTCTCCATCTATGATCTTTACATAGACGTTATAATCGGCCATTAAAGGCTGGAAGCCTAAGGATCTGAGTGCGTGGTCCTTCATCTTACACCACTGACAGACTGTTGTAGTCCGTAGATGCTTCTGTGCATTTTGTAGGCATAGTCAGCAAATGACTTGCAGGAAAAACCTGGTGGCTGGTCCATATAGACCTCTTCTTTCAGCTCTCCATGTAGGAATGTTGTCTTCTCATCTACAATGTGGATCTTCAGACTGTAGGCAGACTATAGGCAGCAGCTGCATATGCAAACAATCTGCGTAGTGATGTGCGCTTCACTACAGGAGAAAAGGTTTCAGTATAGTCGATGCCATACTTTTGTGAGAAGCCTTTTGCAACTAGCCTGGCTTCGTATCTCGATACATTGCCATCTGGTCCATACTTGTATTTGTAGATCCATTTGCATTTGACAGTCTTTCTGTCAGCTGGTATTGGTTCAAGAGTCCAGACCTTGTTTGCTTGCATGGAGTGCATTTCTTCCTCCGTTGCTTTTATCCATCTGTCCTTGTCGAGACTGTTGATAGCTTCTTCATAAGTTTGTGGTTCACCACCAAATCCACAGAACTCTTTTGTCGTAGAAGCTGATCTGTCAGGCACAAATCTGACTGGTGCTCTTCTTTCTCTTGTGGATCTCCTTGGAGATTGAGCTGGCACTTCGATGGCTTTGCCTTTGTCGAGTGTCTTGCCTTTGTCAACTGTAGAGCTGTTGTGTGTAGCAGGTGTCCTGGGTACAGGCTACAGGTCGAGGTGCTCGTCGTCCGAACTATTGTTCAGTCCGTCTGGAATTCGAACATCTTCATCTGGATGCTCAGGGTCTGCTCTCTCTGTCGATGTCGGCAGGTTATAGTACTGCTTTCCAAGAATTTCGTAGCCAACTGGATCTTCGTTAGCCATTGTTCTTGCTTCATCGAATCTGACATCTCTGATAGTCTTTACTTGGTCAGTCTCTGGCATATAGATCCTGTAGTATGACGAATGAATGTCATATCCTACGAGGTATCCTGTGTCGACTTTCTCATCTAGCTTCTTGTGGATCTTGTCTGGAATGTGTGCATATGCTACACATCTGAAGATTCGAACATGAGCCAGATTCGACTTGTTTCTCCACCATACCTCATGTGGGGTAGTATGAGGAACGCCTGATTTGCCTATCCTGTTCTGCAGGTAGGCGGCTGTAGCTACTGTATGCCACTTGGGAAAGAGGCAACGTCCTTCGCAAGATTTTTCCAGACTTTGTCTTAGAGGACCAAGACGGTTCTTAAGGGGGAGGGAGTGTTACGAGCTCGTAACCAGTGCCGAACCCTAGAGAACATAGATAGGTCAGATACTACAGTCAGGGTCGTGTCCAGCGTACATGACCAACAGGGCAAGACAGTGTGAGTAGTGTGCCCCAGCACGGTCCATAGCCATGGCGGGCCTAACACAGCCTAGGGACCCTGTCAGCAGGATAGGGCCCCCAGTTGGGTCCCGACGTGTAGTCGGCCACGTCAGTGCCACGTGGTCGACACTTGGCAGTAGCATGCTACCAGTCCTCACACTGGGCTAGGAGGGGCTTACTCTATATCAGGGAGTAGGCAAGGTTGGGTGGATCAGTTAGTGTTTGCCCTACTGTGGTGTTAGGATCTATTACAGCCCACCTGGTATTTTTTTAGATTTTAGTGATTCAATGCCCTTGATCTCAAGAGTTGTGGTCTTTCTCTCAAGCTAGTCAAGTGATAAGGAAATCTAGGACATTGTTCGCAATCAAATCATTGGTCTTTGTTGAGTCCAATCGGGGTGATTGGATTTGAATTTCATCTTGGTGATCAAAGCAAGGTCTAATTTCCAATTGACTAAATTTGGTGTGGTAGTTGATTCTCAATCTTGTGATCTTGATCTTAGAAACCAGAACATTGTTGTTATTGCAATGAGTTTGGTCATTTGGAGCATGAGTGCTAAAGAAGTAAAAAAACAAAACAAAACAATTCAAAGTCAAATTGTAGGTGAGAAATTCCGCTTAAGCAACGATTATGAGGAATATGAAGGTGATATGAGACCTCAAATTTGTTTACTACGACATTAATGACAAGTGATGAGCGGATGACACTTGGTATATTGATAGTGGAGTGTCCAAGCACATGACCTCAATAAAAGAGTGGTTTTTGGAACCTAAAGAAATTCAAAATGGCTAGATCAGCAAATGGTCAACTAATACCCATAAAAGGTAGTAGATTTGTATCAGTGGGGCTATCTATTGGAAGGATAAAGTGAATTGATAATATACATTATGTACCTTGTTTAGTGAACAAACTATTGTCACCTGGGACAATGATGAGGTTGAATTCAATAGCCAAAAGTGTAATCAAAGACATAAGAGTCACAGTAAGGTGATTGCTATAGGAGCGAGAGCTGATGGAAATTATTTGTACAAGTTAAATGCAATTTCATTTGATCAAGCTGTGGTAATCACTATTTTGATCAAAATGATCTTTGGCATAAACGATTTGGTTATATTAGTGTTCAAAATTTACAAGTTTAGAAGTGAAATAATCTTTTGATGGGATTGCCTAATAGGGAATAATTTGTGAAGGATTATCATCGGCAAACATCATAGGGAGACATTTTTCTATAGTGGAGCAAGAAGAGCTAGATTTTGGTCATACTAACCTATGTAGCCATTGATCACTTAGTGGCTTCTACTGTTTCATTACATTTATTGATGATTATATTTGATGCATGTGGATCTATTTCATAAGCAAGATGTCGGATCTGCAAGATTCAAGAAATTGGGTTTAATGGAGAAACAAACATGTTGCATTAGGACATCGAGATCTAATGCTGGTGGTGAATATTTTTTAACAAAGTTCATAGAGTTTTGCAAGGATAAGGAATGAAGAGACCAAATACAGCCCCTTACTACAATGTAATGAAGTTGTGTGTTGAAGATCAATTATGTAACTGGCTAGGAAATGCTCAAGTGCAAGGAGTTATTAAAAAAAAAATTCATAGAAGCTTATAGCAAGACAATTCATATTTTGAATTCTGGAATGTTCAAAATGCAATGTATGTTCCAAGATGCTGGGGATGTGCATTTGGTTTTGATGCAACTTACCTGTGGTACATAAAATGAAAGGGAGTGTAAGAACGTCAGAATACAAAAGCAAACCTACACTAGTGCGCTGATATATGTCTTAAATGAAGCATAGTTTATCTAGCCCATCAAAATAAATAATCATTTCCAATATCAAAATAGATACCTATCAAAACTACATGCACTTCCCTTAATTGTCATAGATTGGGAAGAATTGAGAAACATGGTATTATCAGCATATGTGAGCTTTCATTTGATTATCATACACAGATTTAAAATTCAAGAATAAAGTAGAAAGGCTAAAGAAACTACACATATTCAATACTGGGAACAGTTTTGCAACAAGGAAGAGACTCTTTTGGTTCAAAATGGAAGATCAAGATGTGCTCAACCAAGTGCTGTATCATATGGAGCAACAGTAGTGTGTGAGAAACTTAAAAGCTGCAGTCATTGAGGAACATTTCATGCATTGAGTTTAATCTCAATTGGTAGTGCTCATTGGAGTCGTCAACATTCATGTCTGTAGAATCAATACTGTTTGCCTGGCAGATCTCTGCATTGCATGATTTTGAGGCTATGGAAAAATTTCATTTATTGATAATCTTGTGAAGCATAGGGTTCATAAAGTCCAATTTTCGAAATCACCCTTATCTTCTAGAACACAAGATAAAACACTATAGAACGTTTCTGTAATAGCATATTGTTAGTCTGATATTCGTAGGAAGTTTTGGATCTTTGATACTGCAGAACTCTTGGAAGTCAGTTTTGATAAAGATTATTCTTCCAATTTCCTGCATAGCTAGCAAACAGATTGTTCTATGTCCGTCAGCAATAGGTTATACAAACATTAATCAGTTAATTCTTTATTCTTATCATTTCTGGCTTTCCATGTCAATCTGTTTTCTTTCACACTGTTCATGATGCAGTCGGATGTGTAGCTTCAAAACATATATAAACCATAGTTTTGTTTTGCTTGATCAGATTTTTAATATAGTACGGAAGGAGTACTGGTACAAACCAGACATTTTTCTGTATAAAGACATGATGAATGCATTGGCTGTAAGCAAACAAGTTCGAGAGGTTGAGAAGCTGTTTACAGATTTAAAGGAGGAAGGTTTACAGCCTGAGTTAAACATTTATACTGAGATGCTGAGAGCGTACCTTATGCAAACGTGCCTTCACGTGTTATAGAGGTTGTGGAAGAAATGAAACAATCAGGTTATCCACCAGATGAACTGGCTCACAGAATGTTGTGGAAATACCTTAATAGATCTGGGCACAGGGACCTTGCCGTAAAATTAAGGCATGAGTACAACCTAGCATTTTAGGCTCCCTCACAAGAGGGTGCAAAGTTGTAGAATTCTCAAAACATCTGGCCTACTTACAAAATGCTCTCTTGCTGGCAATGAGATTGTCAATTCTAGTTTGCTTTACTCTCATTGTCCTGCTTTTAAAAGAAGCAGCATTTTTTGATGGCATGTTTTGATGAATTTTCAATGGTCTGTTCAAATTTTTTCCATTGAGTGTTCCATTTGCTCATGCACTGGATCTACTTCAAAGATACTCACATATGAGGAGAAATGATCCCACCAATGCTGTCTATTCAAGTTTGAATGAATTCAGGTGATTACCTGTTTGAAGGGCAGAAACATGATGCGATGTAAGAGACAAAGAAATGATGATGATTTTTTACATAAGTTCTTTTACATGAATATGCTTTAGTCGTAGTTTTTCCAAAGTAAGAAAGTGTTGAAGGCAATTCTTACAAGCAAGTATAATTGTAATAAATTGTAAACTATCCTGAAATCATGGGCTATTTTCAGGATGATTGGGGGTACTGTACAACTCTTTGCCCCTAGTTCATTAAAGAATTTCTTAGGTAAACCTGTAGTTAGATATCAAGCACCTCATTCTATGAACTAGCACCTCATATAGGTTAAGCCCATAGCATGTTCACAATCATGATGGGTTTATTTGACCATATGACTAGTACCGAAAATACAGGCCTTAAACTCACATTCAGTACATGATACAAAGATATTTCATATGGATGCAGCAAGACAGGATGATAAGATAAATCATTATTTTTTCATGCAACATTGCATGCATGGCTGGCTCTGTATAGAACTTTTGTTGTGTGTGTTTCTATGGGAGGAAAGGAAAATACAACTTCCATGTATTTTGGAAATTGAAGTACCTGAACCACCTTGTCGTATGTGACCAGGCTTGGATTTTACTGGTTATAATTTTAGGTTGTGCACTAAAGTTTTCAGAATATTGCGTGAAACAAACTTCTGATAAACTAATGATCGAGGAAATCAGTACTTTAAGATCTCTTATCGTGTTTTTAAGACAACAACTAGATTTCTTGTGTTCAAATCTTGAGTGGAAAGAGCAACAAATAATTGTTAGAATCAAATTCACCTCGTGTACATCTTCATTTGCTTATCATGGCATTAATAGGAGGTTACCTATTGGAGGCAAGTGAAAGATTGACTTCATCCAACTATTCTATTTGGAAATAGGATAGAATCTATTTTGGTGTTACAAGACATTATGGATATAGTTCTTGGCATTGAGAAAGAGCCTCAAGTGCTCCAAGAATCCATAAAGTTCAAAAAGAGAGCAAGGTTGGCTCTCCATTGCATTAGATTGAATGTCCCCAATGAACTCTTAAGAGAGATTCGAGCATGTGTCTCGGCCAAAGAGGCTTGAGATATTTTGCAGCAATTCATGAGTCTAAAAACACTTCTAGACTCTTCACTCTTAGAAATAAAAGCTTTCAAAAGAGTGATGAGAGTGCTCAAAATTATGTTTTGACTATAATAGGGAGCTTGCATGTGTTGGTGATTCCATTAAGCAAAAGGAGCTTGTCCAAGTTAAATGGCCTTAGTGATGAATTTGTTAACCTTGTTCAATATCATGCAATCCAAGGAGAGCTAGCATCCATGGAGAGTCTACAAGGGATCTTGGTGGCCGAGGAGAGTAGACGTGAACACAAGCTTGCTAGGATGGGACAACTCATGGAGGTGAGGAGAATGCTTTCTTCTCTCATGGAAAGGCAAAATATTCCAAGAAGGAAAAATCCGAGGAGGGTGATGAGGACTCACCACAACCATCAACAAGTGCAAATCCAAAATGAAGTGCTTCTTTTGTGGTAAGAAGGGGTACTTTGCTTCTAATTGTTTCAAAAAGAAAAAGTTCTTCAAGCAAGCTAATCTTATTAAAGAGGGTGAAAATCCATGGTGGATAGATAGTGGAGCTAGTTCTCATATGATTAGTTCAAGGAGATCTTTCACTTATCTTGCATTTTATAAAGGTTCTAGAAAGTCTATTTTCATTTCTAATGATAGCAAATGCAAGAGAGGGAATTAGTAGTGTACCAATTGTTTTTGGATCCACTACGATTCTTAAGCTAGATGATGTGCTTAATCTCACCATGAATCTCATTCGTGTTGTTCAAATGATCAATTTCAAGTTGACTTTGGAGCGGATGCTTGCTTAATTAAGAGAATGATCTTCTAAGGTAATTTGTGATTGCACATAGATCTATCACATAGATTGCATCCTATAATCTTCCTAGATTGATTCTAAGGCAAGAGCACAATTTCATGCATAATGAATTCACATTCAATTGGAACTCAAAGCAATCAAGGTACATGAAATAACTAAGTTTTCAACATGTTTTTAGAGTAGAGAGAGAAAGTGAGTGAGCCCTTTAAGTAGAGAGAGAATATGAGAAAAAACGTTGTGTATCACATAGATTGCTTCACAAAAACTTGTATGTACAATAAGAGAGCTCTACCACATAGTAGTAGCACGAGATCTAGCATAAGTAAATGCTCTAGAATGATTGGACCCCATTTATTGCCTTTCTACAACATGATTGGACCTCTAGATTTGCACCTCTCATCATGATTGGACCTCATGATTTCCACCTCACAATTTGATTGGGCCTCATGATTTTGCACCACTAAATATGATTGGTCCACATTTAATGCACCTCTTAAAGTGATTGGCCTTGTGATCTATGACTCTAAATGTGATTGGGCCAAATAGATGCATTTCAATCACAACATCATTGACAAATGTCACTATTTCACTAGATCTCAAGTTTGAGGCCTATTGACTATTCAAACTCAACATAAATGAACAAAAATGATTAGGCCTACCCTCCACACATGGGAACATGCTCCACACATGTGAGATTTACATATGTACATGAAATTATAAACTAATCAAGCTAGATTTTGCAAAATCTTCACAGTCTTCTCAATCTACACTTCAAGCTCTTTCCATCAAATGTCTAGTTGTACTTGATGGATAAAAAATGAGATTGCTACAAACTTTCAAAGTGGATGCAACTCACACGTGGTCTGCACTTTATACACATCAAATGGTTACAATTGATTCAAGAAATCAATCAAATCTAGTTATCATTGGACAATTTGAAGCTAGGAGACAATCGAAATCCAAGAGCACTCTCAAAGATAGATTTTTCACACAAAATCTTGTTTCATGATGATCTACCTTTAAGCACGCATAGATCTAGCTCTAATATTCTGTTAAAATTTGATATTTGAGGACCTTCCAAACATCTACCACAACCTACATGCATGAGAGATTGTAGACTACCAAATCTATCTTGATCAATTCGAGTTTTTATCAGCTACCAAACAAGATTTGGATCTAGGCATCATCAATCAAAGTCAAACAAGTTTTATGCATATCCTTGAAAAAACTAAGTAATTTTCGTTATGGAAGAGTGAAACCAACATCTAGCTCTCAGGTAGAGAGAGAATATAAATGTGGTCTCAAGTAGAGAGAGAATGTATACAAAGATTATGGAAGTAAAAAATGCTCTCTCAAAAAGTTGTGTACAATGAGAGCTCACTTCCATATAGTAGTGGCTCGAGTTCTTGCTTCAAAAACACAAATAACCTCTAACACTGATTGGACCCCATGGATTGCACCTCACATCATGATTGGACCTCAAGATTTGCACCTCTCAAGATGATTGGGCCTCATGGTTTTCACCTTACAATATGATTGGGCCTCATGTTGTGCACCTTTTAACATGACTGGGTCACATAATTTGCACATCTTAATGTGATTGGCCTCATGATCTACAACTCTTAACATGATTGGACTCATTAGCCAATGAGATGTGAATTTGGATGCATTACTAGCAAACTTCCAATCCTTACTTTTTGTGAGAAGTGTCACCATCTCACTAGAACTCGAGTTAGAAGCCTTTGACTTTTCTAAATCATCATAAAAATATGTACAAGGTGGTGGTGGACATATGTACATGAAAGTGAAAAATAATCAAGCTAAATTTTGCATATTTTTCACATAAACTTGTTGTGACTTTGGCAACAAATCTAATTCAGTAACATAAACTAAAGAATAATTGTGAATAAATTTTGAGTTAATAGTTATTATGCAATTGTTAGAAAGAGTTATTATGTACATGTTACAAATACTCATGCAATTGTTACAAATAGAATTTTGTTAAATTAAGCTTATACTTCAATTTTATTTTGCATCATTGTTACAATTATATTCAATTTCTACAACTTATTTTTATCGCTAAAAAGTTTGTCTCCAAAAATCTAATAGTGCAACATTGCTTTTTAAAGCTTTCAAATCATTGAATATCAAGTAATTCTAAATATGATCATAGAATATGAGACATAAATTAAAATAACCACAACTTTCAAATAAAAAAAGGACAACGTCTATATCACACAAAATACTTGCATAACACTCATGTCATTATTAACATTTCTCTCTTTATCACACTTTTTGCTTTACAAAATAGAGATATTGCATAATATTCTACTCAACCAAAATAAAACAACAACCTACTAAACTATTAGGATTAAAAAAAAAATAATCGCAAATCAAAAGGAATATTTAAAACGTTTAAAATGTAATTTATCATCAAATTATTGTTGATGGGCTTCCGATACTAGTTCATAAATTTTTTAATCTATTAAGTAAAGAGTTAAAAATTTATCAATTATAAATTGGAGCACCAAGGAGCTTCTTTTATATGAGATCAAATATTTTCATTAGAAATGAGGCTTGATATCTTGAAATTGTGAAGAAAATTTGCCCTTTTGGTGCTCAGGTCGAAAAAGTTGGAATCGGAAATTCAATATTTTTTAGTTCTTCTAAAGTTACAAGAGACCAAAATACCAAGAAGCTTTTTCAATATAAAGATCAACTTTGACAATTGAAATTTTCATAAACATTTCATATTTTGAAAATGTGGTGAACTTTGCCCTTGTTGTGCTAAAAAGGGTAGTTGGAACTCGAAAATCCATTATTCTTTGTTCATAAATAGTAATAAAAATTTGCATTTAGTTAGGGTAAGGGTCTGGTGCATACAACTATCTCTTCATTGTTATGTGTCTACGTAAAATGATTAAAGGTCGTTACTTGTTTGACCCTTTTATACACACTCCTTTTGGCATCATGGCATTAGATTATCACGATGAAAGGAGATTAGAAAAGGAAATCTGGTATTGAAGTGGAGGCTCATACTGCTCCAACAATGGTTATTATCATACTACAACATAAGCCATTGGCAGCCAATGGGGTTTCTATTTTTTTAGGGGTTTGGGTGGCAGAACCTTTTGGTTTGAATATTGTTCAAAGCCATGAATTTACTCTTAACCATGTAAGTCTCTTGTTCAAACCCTCTACCAAATAAGCAAATTTTCTCTTCGGAGCTTGCTATCAAGATCAATATGCACATACAGACACGATGAACTTTGAGCTAAAATTGTACTAAAAAAGTAGAAGCCCTAATAATTAGGCAGAAGCTTGTGTATGATACTCTTTATTTCAGGAAAGCAAATGGTTAGAATTCATGCTATCATATTACTATAACAAATACTCAATTACATGGTAATAAAAGATTTCAAGCTCACAACACAAAAAACAGCCAGATCTGACCCAAATATGGCCAACAATGTGTTTGTTAGTTATGAGAGTATATCATTGATGTCACATGGATTGGGACCCAACTATGTAAAAACCTGTCCCCTTTTGGGACACAGTACATTGCATAATCTTCTCATCCTCATTCTTTGGTACTTTCTAAGGCTTTTTGGCCCTTTGCAAGGAAGACTTAGCATTCATTTGAAACATTGACCTGCTTGTGTTTTGGTTTCAATTCAAGTGACATAGGTAAATATGTTTTTTTTTTTAATTCTCTGGTTTTTGTGAGTACGACACCTGGCATACTTGCCATTCTCAGGGTGGCCGTTGTCAGTGCATGCCACGATCACTGGGACGGCCTATTTTTTGAGGGATTTCGTTTCTTGATGTCCTGACAATCAGCTGTTTCTTCTGTTCTTCTTTGAAAATTTTTCTTTGCAGCTGCAATCCGATTTCATATTTGCTTACCTCTGTTTAGGATTTGCCTTCACACAAACATTTGGATAGTAAATTTCAGATTAGGTACCTGTTGGATTGGCTTTTTAAAAGTAATCCCTTTGCCAAAAACATGGAAGAATGTGCTCTACTGAGAGTTGCGAGCCTGACGGTAATTGAGAACTCTCCTAGCTTTTCCCTCACCCATTCGATTCTTCGAACCTTTCCCATTCATCCAATTATGACATCCCTGCTTTTGTACCCTGCCAATCTATTGATGATACACCTGCCCTTATCTTCGCTAATCCGCTTGTTATTACATCATCAATTCCAATAAATCAAAGTGCATGTGACAATCTTTATTTTTGCACTGCACCTCGAAGGTAAATCCGCCATTTTACTACCAAAGTTTGAGCTTGTAGAAATTCTGGCGGTACTCTTTGGTAAAGCGTTACGTGGTCTTTGCTAAAGAGGCATGACCACTCAATCGATCTGTCATGAAACGAAATACACGCGGTTCGCTTGTTCATATAGTAATTTCTTGCTTGTTCAAACAATAATTGTTGGAAGTCTAATTATTAAGCCAGTCAACCGTCCATGATTTTGTCATCCAGAGTTGCAAATTGAAGGCATCACATTTTAAAGGCAAGATCGAATAGAGTGCCATTGTTTTCTGAGGATCATTGTAGTACAAATAGCCTTCTCTACTATCGTCTGCAGGCAGACTCTATCTGTTAGCAATTCTTCCAATCTTGTGGATAGGCTTTCTAGTTTGGCTATCCCTAGACTCTCTTGTGTTTGTGTTTATGTTTAAGGATTGGCTTGGCGCCTGTGATCCATCTAGTTGTTGATTTACTAAGCAGCGAGCCTGAGGCCGAGCCTGAGGCCAACGATTCCTGTGCAGGTCAGCGGATTTGTGAGCTTTGTCTATCATAGTCAAGGAGCCCATTTGTTAGCCTATCGTTCAATGATAAAGGACTCAAGAGGTAGTCAATGACATGTTAGCAACTTTGCTCCATTAACAGCGCTTTTAATGACCACATTTCAGAACCTTGTTGGTCACTGTTGGGAATGGCATTTACTTGTTTGAAAATTGTAGGCTGTGGGTAGAATTAATACACTATCAAGCCACATATGTGAAGTGATCTGTTAAGACATTTCTAGAGTCTAGACTCTTGTCAATTATTGGATTGCTAGCTATTTTCCTGCCTGTCAGTTGCAAGTCTGCAACCCGCTTCCCTGCTTGTCCATCATTGTCATGGTTTCAGATACTGCTTCTTAAAAGTTGTTCATTGTGGGCGAAAAAAACCATAAATTATCTTTGTTACCAATCATTGGCTTTATAGCCAAACAGAGGCTATTCACTGGTTCGGGCACTTGTGAATTGGTAGCCCAACAATCTCAAGTAGATAGTTAGAAAAGAGATGGTTTTGTCTATTCTTTCAAGGCTCAGAAGAACCCTTCTTACAGTAGTCCTTAAAAACGTGTCCCATAGTCATTGCCTTGGAAGGTGAATAAGTGCTTGTAGATCACTGTAAGGGGGATTGACTTTCTACCTATCCATCGTTGGGTCATGGGATAATAAATATCATATTCTCTTTCCTATTAGTTGCTGAGTTTTAAGGCATCTATTTGCCTTATGGTTCTCTACTCTGAAAAGATATTTCATAATCTAAAATTGAATGACCAGAAGCAAGCATTCGTATATATTTATATATGCTTGCAAATCGATGCCTTGGAATCAATCTAGGAAGATTGTAGGATGCAATCTATGTGATAGGTCTATGTGCAATCACAAATTACCTTAGAAGATCATTGTGGTTGTTGGCAGGTATTCACACGTGTGAAACCTTCACAAAGACTAAGGAACCAAGGGTTGTTGATGCATCTTGTTTGGATCTAATCTTTGAGGGTAGGTAGGTGTGCCCACCTGGTATATTTTTAGATCTTAGTTATGCAATGCCCTTGATCTCAAGAGTTTTGATCTTTCTCTCAAGCTAATCAAGTGAAGAAATCTAGGACATTGTTCGCAATCAAATCTTTTCAAATCCATTCCAACTCTTAAGAGATAGCATAATTGGTCTTTGTTGAGTCCAATAGAGGTGATTGGATTTGAATTTCATCTTGGTGATCAATGCAAGGTCTAATTTCCAATTGACTATTCGGTGTGGTAGTTGATTCTCAATCTTGTGATCTTGATCTTTGGTAGGTCTTTCTAGATTTCTTTTGTGTTCAAATCTAGAGTGGAAAGAGCAACAAATAATTGTTAGAATCAATTCACCTCTTGTGTACATCTTCATTTGCTTCATCATGGCATTAATAGGAGGTTACCTATTGGAGGCAAGTGAAAGATTGACTTCATCCAACTATTCTATTTGGAAAGTTAGGATAGAATCGATTTTGGTGTTACAAGACATTATGGATATAGTTCTTGGCAATGAGAAAGAGCCTCAAGTGCTCCAAGAATCCATAAAGTTCAAAAAGAGAGCAAGGTTGGCTCTCCATTGCATTAGATAAAATGTGTCCAATGAACTCTAAAGAGAGATTGGAGTATGTGTCTCGGCCAAAGAGGTTTGGGATATTTTGCAACAATTCATGAGTCTAAAAACACTTCTAGACTCTTCACTCTTAGAAATAAAAGCTTTCAAAAGAGTGATGAGAGTGCTCAAAATTATGTTTTGACTATAATAGGGAGCTTGCATGTGTTGGTGATTCCATTAAGCAAAAGGAGCTTGTCCAAGTGGTGTTAAATGGCCTTAGTGATGAATTTGTTAACCTTGTTCAATCTTATGCAATCCAAGGAGAGCTAGCATCCATGGAGAGTCTACAAGGGGTCTTGGTGGCCGAGGAGAATAGACATGAACACAAGCTTGCTAGGATGGGACAACTCATGGAGGTGAGGAGAATGCTTTCTTCTCTCATGGAAAAGGCAAAGGCAAATTGAAGGCACATTCCAAGAAGGAAAAATCCAAGGAGGAGGGTGCTGAGGACTTACCACAACCATCAACAAGTGGCAAATCCAAAATGAAGTGGTTCTTTTGTGGTAAGAAGGGGCACTTTGCTTCTAATTGTTTCAAGAAGAAAAAGTTCTTCAAGCAAGCTAATCTTACTAAAGAGGGTGAAATTCATGGTGGATAGATAGTGGAGCTAGTTCTCATATGATTAGTTCAAGGAGATCTTTCACTTATCTTGCATTTTATAAAGGTTCTAGAAAGTCTATATCCATTTCTAATGGTAGGAAATGCAAGATAGAGGTAATTGGTAGTGTACCAATTGGTTTTGGATCCACTACGATTCTTAAGCTAGATGATGTGCTTAATCTCATCATGAATCTCATTCGTGTTGTTCAAATGCTATGAATGATGAATTTCAAGTTGACTTTAGAGTGGCTGCTTGCTTGATTAAGAGGGATGGTGAAGTGGTAACAAGAGGTTGTACATGTGGAAAGCTTTTTAAGTTGGATTATAGTGAAGAATCTAACCTTTGTGGAGGAATGGTCAAGAAGAGCTTGGATCATCTCAATGAAAAATCCATGCTTTCCCTGCTCAAGGAGGAGAAGGCAATTGGATCGCCTCAATATATGTCTCATGATGATAAGAGTTATGAAGATTGTGCTTTGGCAAAAGCACATGCAAATTCATTACAAAAGTGTTCTACTACTTCTCATAAAAATTTTCAGCTTGTTCATTTGGATGATCATGTTTCATCAAGTAGAAGCAAAGATGGTGCTTTCATATGCATGTCCTTCATTGATGACTTCAATTGGATGTATCTCTTATCAATGGTGTTTCATAAGAAGATGTCAAAAGTTGACAATTTGGAAATCTTGAGATCCATATGCTTTGTCTACATTCCTTTGCATGTAAGGAGTGAGGAGAATCTTATCTCAATCAAGAGGATGATGGTAGGATCTTCATATCTACCAACAATACAAGGGTATGATGGAGAGTGGCCAAGGCTTGAGGAGGAGACTTCTCAACTCATGGTTCCAAGGAGACTTTGAAGAGGCAAGGCCGAGTCTATGTGGCTCACATTTTATGGAAAAGAGAAGCGAATTTCAAGTGGTACCTACTCCAACACATCCATTTTTGCTTTCCTTTTGAACCATTTTGTTTTGATGAGATTTTTGCATCTCAAAGTTGGAGTGAAGCAATACTAGCTTTGTATGATGCCTCTTGTAAGAACATATCTTATACTCTTAATGGCTTAGAATTGATTCTAAATCAATTGAAAAGTAAATGGTTATGTCATCAAATGTATGCTCTTGGATCTTCATTAGAGGAATTCTGAATTGATTTGCCATGTAAATTGACAAAGTTTATTAATGTAAATTACCGAAATAAATTCAATTTCTGCCCAAATGCTTTTTCATTTCTGCCTGTCCTATATTTGACTTTTTTTTTTCACAAACTACTAGCTATAACTTTTTAATGATAGCTTTAAAGTAGGTCATGTAGGGTACCATTGGAAAGCTCTCGTCGAGCGTTTTTCAACAATATAATTTTCATCTCAATCAAAGCTATGGTTAAAGATTTATATTATTTTTAATAATAAATTGCATATTATAATATGAACAACATGTCGTGCCTGCGGGTTGCCACTGACGTCGAATTATAGCATTATTAAGAAAACTTTTTTAAAATTTTTAATGAGCTACATTACGTAGATTTCAAATTTGAGTGTTTTGATTGGTCCGTGTGTAAGCAAAATTTGAGAAAAAGAAATATAAAAAGAATCTTTACAAAGGGTCTTTTTTGGATTTAAAACTCCTCTAATGGTAAGAGCAAGAATGATTCTCTCATTCATAGTGTGAAAAATTGTGTTTTTTCATTCCAAGTATTTAATGTCCCCTGGTACCAGCCCCTTTGCGGACAAGGGGGAGCACTTGGATTCATGGGCAGCTAGGCGTTCGGGGACGGGATCCTGAAACGCGGCTCACGGAAGGGGCAAAAGGCTCCATGATTTTGGTGCAACCTAAAATACAAAAAAGTTTTTTTAGTTTCTTTTCTATGCTGTTGTTAGGAACAATGAACACTGAGATTATTAAATATTCAAGTTTTCAAATTTTTCTCGATTAGGAGCTAACTGAGTAGAACCTTACAATTGTGAATCCCTTGCGGCTAGATTGATCTTCAAATAACCTTTAATTTTGTGTGATGGTTTGTATTCCCTGCCTTTTACACTCAAATCAAAATTGTAATGTTGTCAAGTATCTGGCATCTGCTGTATAGTCGATTAATGACCAGAGGAGTTTTAAGATGGTTTCAAACGCATTCCAGAAATTAGTGCAGAAATAATACTTCTCACCGCAGGCTGAATCTACATCCTTAATAGTTGGACTGCAATGATTGCAATTTAGTGTGTTTTTATATCGCGACATTCGTGTACGATTTGGATCGCCTTGATAACGATCCCAGAAGTAGCAGTTCATTTGACTAAACAGTATATATAATCAATGAGGCGTTCTTCGAAGACATTACAATTTACAAAGATGCTCACGAGTAGCCTAGTTCGTGCATTGCCACCACACGAGATCTGAAGAAGTACACTGATCTTCATGGCAGAGTAAATTCAGGCAACCCTCTCCCTGACAACACCACCTTGGACTCTGGGATTGCAGTGAACTTGATTTCTTTGGTGAAAGGTTGATTCTTTAATGTTTTCTACTTATGCAGAGTTTTGTGTGCCAACTCTGCATAGTAGCTCACTGCCATAGCCATGGGATTATGCATAGGTTAAATTGAGTTGCATGTTTATGATAATATCATCATGCATCTGGTCAAATTTTAGTCTTTGTCTGTTTAACTGAATTTGAAATCGTGCCATGATAGGGATCTGAAGCTCACAACCTACCGAAGGACAAAGAGAAAGGCTTACTGAAGATCGTAGAGATCGCTCTTGGATGAGTATTCATAGTGCCCCTTAAAAGCTACACACATATACACACGAGGTCTGAATCTTTTTGCTGCCAGCCTTGAGGTTTGCATATTGTGTTTCAACTACATTTTCCTTTTTTGGGTGATTTCTGTCTGTAGTTTGACGTAATTTTCCTATTTGATTGCAGATAGGCACTATGTTTTGGGGCTACGAAACTTTTATTATGCAAAATCAACTGATGATTTTGTAATTACTTTCCTCTTTTAAACAAGATACAAAGACTAATTAGCTGCACATCGCTTTCTTGTAATACTAGATCAGGGAATATATAATGCTTAGAAACCACGTTAACCGGTTTTTTTTGTATGTATAGAAAATGCAAAGAGGATATCTGCTAAGGTTGGTCTTGGTGCATTTTTTGATGATCTTGACAAGTTACAAATTTGAAGCTGTAATGTGGAGTTGTTTGAAGGATTTATTTGAGCAGCCTTCTCAAGTGAGCTTCCTCATGTGACATTCTATTTGAGATGACTTTGTTCATGCATCTCAATAATCTATCTAAACCGACTAGATGTAATGAGCAGCACGAGGCTTGTGTTCTTTAGGTAGTCTTAAGATCTGTGCTTGACAACCTTCCAAGGCCTTTTCAACTGAGCAGTCTTTTTTTTTCTAAGCGCAATCCTTTGTTTTTACAATGTTAAACAAGAACTCATGAGCCCCCCTTAGTGGAGGCTTGAGCTTTGAGTTACCACCACATGTATCAATCCAAGTTCGCCTTCACTTCTTTGAAAATCATAATCCAAATAAAAAAAACCTTACATCAAAAGTTTGCAACAATTCAAAGATATTTAGATCATGAAAATGTGCAACTGTTTTTGAACAATTTAATAATGTGAAATTTAAGATAAAACACATCCAATCCCTTGACATAGGATCAATTTCATTGAGTCATTCAACATAGCTTATCGTCATAGAAAGGGTTTTGATTGTGGATGATTAGAAGCAAGCTCAAAATAGAAAACTGCCCAATATTCTCATCCATTACAAGGAAATACACCAAGGGTCACAACAAATTACAAGTGATCCATAAATTAAATTTAAATCACAATAATTATGGATAATATTCCAATGTGTAAGAAAGTGTTATCAGTTTTTGTTTATATCTAATCTTCAAAGTAGATGAAAAATTGACCATAAAAAATTTGAAATGAGAGTTTATTGGAAATTCCTATTGTAGACAATGTAGCTTCATTTTGTGTATATTTTGACAATCTTCATTGTAGTACTTAATTGTTGGGGAAAGATGACTTCATTATCTTAGAGAAAATGTGCTTGTGTTGTGCATGCATCATGTGTAACCACGTAGGCCCACTTTAATTGGTGGATTGTAGCGATAATGCGCCAATAATGACAACTCCTTTTAATTAGTTACTCTATCTTGCAAAATTTGTAAGAGAGATCATGGTTTAAGGACCTAGAGCATAACAAGAATAAATATGCATACTCATGTACAAATCTAGTAAGCAAAAATGTTTGATTTCACTAATGGGATTTATGATGGAAAATTCTTTTTGATGAACACAAACCTTCGAAGCTCCAACTCAGGAGAATAAATTTATGGTATGTGATATCTTTTAATGAAACTTTTACCTTGGCTAAGTGCTCCAAATAAGAAGATAAATTCTATCTTCATTGCCTTTTTTTTTTTTTTTTTTTTTTCTAGAATCAGTTCCAACCAAATATGTGCAGGCTTGGTTCAACATTGAACTATTACACTTACTCAATTACAAAACAAACTTTTCTAATATTGAGTGAGATGTGCATTATGTTCCGTTTGATAAATTAATTGAGCCTGTCTAGTATTTTCCATTTAATTTTTTAATAAAATATTATGATTTCTATTTTTGATGTAATATAAATTTCCACATATTTTGTTGGTAAAGAAGCTATGTACTCATTTAACTTACATTTTGAACCTCCTAAAATAACTACTTAAAAATGTTGGGCGTTTTCAAATTTGGGCTGAAAAACATATAATTCTGAAATACAGCACAAAAAATATGAAACCCATCTTTTTAAGCAAAGAAATCCTACAAGCCTTATTTCCAACATATGTTACCTAATTCTAGAATAATGAGTGATTATCATCTCTCTCCAAATATCAACAATGCTTCTTGGTTTCCAATGGGAGGCTCGAACTTGAGACCAAAGAAACTTTGGATGTCAAGATAACCCACTGAGCCAACACCCTTGACTCAAATATCAACAATGGTAAAAGTTGAAGAACGAAAGGCAATGAAATTAACTAGTTGTCCATCACAGTGGGGTGCACTGGGTAGAGTTGTTGACTGCCACCGAGAAGGCGTAGGCTCGAATCTCGACCATTGTGTAGTGACATCTAAGGAGACTAGCTCCGTAAATGGTATTGCCAAGTTGTATATGTTGTATATAACAACCACTAGTTGCTTAATATGTATGCAAAAAAAAAGAAATTAACTAGGTTGGAAAAAAGAGAGAAATCATTTGGCTTTAAAAAAGGGACATGGATTTGTCAAGGTTTTTGGAATATGTTTCCACATCAAATAAATCACAAATTAGAAATAAGCTAAACAAGAAGAATACTATAATTTGATGCCAATACAAGCTAAAAAGTTGAAACATCAAAACAAAAGATGAAGCATGATTGAAGACTGATTCTTAAAATCTTCCGTCTCCTTAAAACCCTCCACATGGACATTTCTTGCAATTGTTTCTTACTCATGTCACGTGGACTCAAGCTTGTTTATCTATAATGGCTTGTTTGTTACATATTTTGGTGAATTCTGTTGAGGTGCACGTTGAAGACAACACAATTGAGAGTTTTTGACCATTGTGAACATTATTATGACATTGAATCATGAATATAAAGCTTATGAAATGATAATACTCAATTATGAAATTGTGAATATTAAATTTTATATAGTGAATTCTAAAATGGTGAATACATCTATATAGTTGTTTTGACATTTGTGATTGATGAATTTTCTAAAGTGAAACATGAATAATGGATTATCAATTCATGGCTACAATGGTAATATTGTCAAATTACTACTGCAGAAATCAGGATGTAGTGGAGATTGTAGATCAAACACACAATCACTGATGGATTGGCATCATCAAACCACATGTAGCATCCACAAGAATGAAACACTTCTATCTAATTCTATAATAAAATATTTTGATTCACAATATAGTGATAGACAAATATGTTTGAATCCTAGAGTTTATATATAGTATTTTATGGAATTTTTACTTGGGTCGAATACTCCAATTAAGAAAGTGAAATTTATTTTTATTGCTTGTTTCTCTTACCAAAATAAACTTCAACCAAAGATGTGCATTTGTAGCACATTTAGTATAGTCTATTAAATCACCAAATAATCTCAAACGGTTTTAAGCACAATTATACACGAATATTTTTTAATACAGCTTGTAAGGGCATGCAGCATACATTCTGCACAGGGCCTAACAATCGGTAATTTAATTTTCAAGCCAAAAGAATATATCAAAAAAGGCCCTATTTAGAGTAGAAGATATTCAGTACTTATATACCTCACCTCATCATTGTAAAATGAATGCTTCAAACCTTGACACATACATAAGTACTAAAATGGAATGCATATGAACACACGCAAAAGGGCAACCCCAAACTTCTATCGTGAACACTTACAAAGACACTCAACTTTCTATTCAATCTTTAAACTCAATATTAATATAAAATACGAACCTTATATTCTTGTACGTAACTGTACTATGCTTGCAAGGAACTTGAAACCATTATTTTGTAGCTTCTGAAAGAATATTCCATGCAATTCAAAATGACCATTTTCTAGGGACAACCATATATTATGATAACAAGCAAACACTAAAAGAATACATCATACAATATACAAGATGAGCATCCTTCAATACAAATACACCACCAACCAACATTCTAGGAGACTTCAGCATTGACATTCTCGCTCTAGATAATGTTAAAAGTCGTTTCACAATACTCATGAATCAACATAACCTCAAACAAACAATACTCAGAAGCCAACTATTACATCAACCATTAACCATTACATTATTTACATGCACCATGGCGAAGACCTGTTCCTAAAAATCAAATAAAGCAAAACAAGTTGACAACGGCCTGTAAAGTAGTTCTTACTAAGGCAGGGCCCTTGTGGCTTGCCACTATCCCTTGTTTTTGAAAATCTTTACCAGGCAGAATGGCCTGTGCCTGGCTCCTTCCATGATACGTAATGGAAACTTAGTGCATATTCTGTCCATTTTTTGGGCTCCTTAAAAAACAGAATATGTTACTGTTTTTTTTCAAAAAAAAAATTTGCCCATTCCAACCAGCGCGTCAGGCATCAGGCCTGTGCCTGCCACGTGGCAACGTCGTGGGAAAAAAAAGTCAAATTGCTCATTATGTTTCATAATGAGCATGTAAAAATTTTCAAATTATCCATTACCCAATGGAAGAAGGTTGGGGACACAGGCCATTCTACCCGGTTCGGCTTTCCAAAATAATTTAGGCTCAGCCCCTCCGGGCCTCGTCCAAAAAATTCTAGAAATCCTTATCGGGCAGAATGGCCTATGCCCGCGGCTCCTTCCATAATACGTAAGTAGGTAGTTCGGTGGGTAGTGTGACACAAGTTAGGTAGGTAGTGAGCTACATACACTCTCTCAATATATGATGATGACATGTAATTTTTGTGAATGTCAGCTATTTTCAATTTTTCTAACAAAAATAAAATTTGAAATGAGCATGTATTCCCATGCATATGACAAGTTTTTGTTAGTTTGTTAGAGAAAAACGCAGTGAGGACACACTCAACAATCATTAGTTTCCAAGCATGCAATAATTTATGTAAAATGAATGAAGGATGAAATCGGATTAAAATTAAAATTTGCAACTTTCACGAGAACAATTTTACCTCACGACTCTGCTTTTGTGGGCAACAATAGTTCCTTCAACACAATTTACACTTTTAATAAAATAAAGCTCTTATGCACAGACAATGCTTGTAGTAAGAACATTTTAGTCCTCGGTCCATTGAACTTGGTTGTATTCACTTAAAAAGGCTCAACCATCTGAAATATGTGAAATATGTCCGATTGAATGCACACTGACTGCAAATACCAAATAGCTTGCTTCGGAATTTCAAAATTCCGTTTGCTGAGGTTCTGATTCAGCCCACAACCCTTGTCTCTGAATTCTCACACAGTCTCAAGCTCAGCAAGCTTCCGTGTGCTAAACTCTCTGCACCAGTGTTTCTCCTTCCGTCTTCAACCCGCCATAACCCCCGAACTCTCAGAAGACAATTCTCCTGAAGCTCTCTTCAATGACGATGCTGTACCACTTTCCAGCGTGTCATGCAGGCAACATTCAAAGAGTATTTGCAAAAATTTCTGGAAATTTTCTTGGACGATCTATGTGTGCATGGACCAAACTCAGAATACTTATTCAATTTGGAGAAGGTGCTACAAAAATGCCGCAATTTTTAGATCTCCTTGAATCTAGAAAAATGTCAATTTTGGGTTACACATGGCTTGATTCTCGGCCATATAGTATTGTCGAGTGCTATCGATAATTCGACATTGATCAGACTCAAACTCTATCCTATGATCTAAATCTGTAATTCTACTTACTAACAACAAATTTGTAGAGAGTTTAGGTACATGTAAAACTTTCAATAGTAGTTTGAATTGATCATGCTGGAACATCAATCTTATAGTGTCTTCACCTTCGATAGTATGTGTACTATCGTCGCCAAAATGAACAAATTTCTTTGTTTAGTAGGGTTTATAGGAGTGAAAATGCTCACGATGAAAGGTCATATGTTGAGTAGCTCCAGAATTTAAAATTCAAGAATTATCGACTTGCGTCTTTTGGTCTCTAATCATAAACGCTCCATGTCCAGTATGGGAGATTGAGATGATACTACAACTACATTTGTCTTTTTCTGGCTGCTTGTTGGCATTCTTTGCTTTCAATATCCTACAATCCTGGATCTCATGATTAGTGCATTTACAATACTTATAGAACATCTTCTTTTTTACTATGGATTCGATAATTGTTCTTGACTTTGTGTCAACTTCTAATTTAATGCGAGTTGTTTATAACTTTTCTTCTTCTGCCATTTTGAGCTTTTGTTGACATAGAGAGCATGAGATGATAAATTCAAAGAGGTGTCTTGACTTCTTCGATTGTCTTCCTGCAGCAACATAGTGATGACTCTGGTGAGAGTTAAATCTAAGTGTGTCATGAGGATCATCACCCAATTTTTATATGTAGAAGACAAACTCAATAGCAATGGCATAATTGCATCTCGATCGTCGATAGTTGATCTGACAACTACCATCTACTACAAGAGATTCTTGAACTGTTTAACATGATTCTTCACCATTTGACATCTTGAGTGAGAACAATTTTCTTCTGAGATGCAACTTAGAAGTCATGTCCCTCACATCATATAGTGCACTTAGGATGTCCCATAATTCTTTTGAAGTTCGAGCTTATGATATATGGCCAATCTGAGTGTCTGATATATTGAGAACGATGAGCACGAAAGCCTTACTAACCTTTGATTTCCATTTAGCCGCTTAGGCTTATCCAATTAGGACAACTAATTAGGTCGTAGGTCACAATTGGAGCTTAGTTACAATGCGTTGTCATTCATCTAATTAGGACTTCGTAAAAATTTACTTGCTAACCAACTCGGATAGGTTGTTAGCTTCATAATAGACAGATATAGCCTTTGGCACTTTCATAGTTTGTTGTTGTTGAAGTCATCTGTTGAGTGATTCCCGTGTATTTCTGTTGACTGTGTAGAAGCACAAATAGAAACTGTAGAGCTGGATAAATGAATGGATGTACATTAACTATAGGATTATGAAAAAATAATCAAGCAGTTTGTTTGTAGGGTTCCAAAAGAGGGCATGGAATCACCCATCTACCAATAGATGGGTGATTCCATGCCCTCTTTTGGAACATTGAGAAACAAATTTGGAAAACCCACTCTACAATTTGCTCTAGACGTTGTTTGTCAATGTTCCAGTTTTTTCCAAAATTCTGGCTAGTCAGATCCATCTCCACTAATTTGATCATAACTTGCTCATTATTGATCCAAATCATACAAACTCAGTAGCTTTGAAAAGCAAACAACAAGCTCTATCAGGTTGATGATTAGATCAATGATTTAAGGTGATTTGCTAGGTCAAATTAACAACATAACGGGTCTAAAAATTTTGAAGAAAGAAAACTGGCAAATCTAGAGCTAGAAATCAAGATTTGTCATAACATTTTGGATACTAATCCAAATGACCTGTCATATTGATTAGATCAAAGCTAAGACAATGCTCTAAAATTCTATGGATAGAAACTTGATATTAAAGCTCAAATTAAATCTGAAAAATGCAAACAAAGTGAAATGAAAATTCTAGTCACCTATTTTGATAGCTTTTGGGAAAAGTGCAATAACTTTTGCATCTCTTATCCAAATCCTTGCAAATTGGTGCAAATGAAACTAAGACAAACTCTACAAACTTATGGAATCAAATTAGAAATAAAAATGAAATTCAGTGTCGAAAATTGGTCTAAATAGACCTGAAAATTTCAAATTTAAAAATTAGCAAAAAGAAAGCTACAAATAAAATAAACTTATCAAATCTAATGAAATTCACATAGAATCTATGCTCTGATACCAAGAAATGTCATGTTCCAAATCACAAACTAATAGCAATAACAATGAAGTTAAGCTAGAAGCAAGAAGAGAACAAGACAATCATGATAACATATCAATAGAAAGCTAGAAACATGGAGATTCGAGTGTTTGGATGCATCACTTTCGCTCATATTCCTCAATATCTAAGAAGAAAGCTGGACGATAAGAGCAGAAAAATGATTTTCATCGGCTATTTCCCAGACCACAAGGCATACAAGCTCTACAATTTGGATACCGAGAAGGCATTCACCAGTAGAGATGTCATTTTTGTGGAAGACCTATTCATCGACCACAAAGGAAAAGCTGCTGATAAATCCGACTCTAGGATTGAGCAACTAGACAATTATGATCCAGAGATTCAATTGCAGAATCTCGACGTTGATAGTGATGGAAAGAATAGTACAAGATATAAATATGAGCATTGATTCATGTGGATACGGCACATGACACCTAGCAATGGAGATCTCTATGGCTCACATTCACAAGGAAGCTAGAAGCTCTCACTTGCAAATGAGCCAAAAGATTCACAAAATAATGTCTCTTGCCTAGTTATAGACAATGCTCTCACTTAACCTAACTTAACTATCTTGAGGGGTAGTTAGCCCCTGTTAAGTATTATTTAAAACACATTGGGCCCTTGTTGGCCTATTATCCTTATTAATTACTTTGGAGGGCCTAAAGAGGGAACCGCCTTGTTCTTAATGCTAATTGGGCCTACAAAGCTTACATTGGATATTATCTTGCATGTATAAGCATGGATGTACTAAAAGTACATGACATCCAAAACATCTTTATCTTGTAAATTCAAATCATCAACCTTTGGGTGATTTTTTGGCAATCGCTTTTTCTTGCCCTTCGAATCTACTTGCAAGTTTTTTGTGAAGTGATGCACAACCAATGGACACGTAGTACTTTTGTCTTGTTACTATTTTGAATGAGCCCAAGCACTTTGGCAATCCAAAATGAATGTCCTTCGCTATTTCTTGAAGCTAGAAGTGCAACAAGACTTCCATCTGCACCACTTCATTTTTGCAGTTTTTATAGTTTGCCTATTCTTTTTTGAGCCCACTATAAATTTCGTGTCCTTCGCCTTGCACAAGTTGCAGAAAATTATTATCCCATGGAAGATTTAAAGGTTCAGAAATTGTAGTTGAATCTCCTAACCTATAAGGCCAATGAAATTCTTCAATTGATGATGCATCTTCGAGGTTGAGCAAACTGATTTTTTGTTTCTCAAAAAAGAGTCTATCCACCAATGTTGATCAAATTCATCAAAAAACTAATAAGTTGCTTGAATACTTTATTCCAAAAAATTTAATGAGGCCGATGGATCAAGCTCATGATGTTCTCTTTGTGAATTTTTTTTAGCTTGATTGATTTGTCAACCTCTTGTACAAATGTCCATTAATGTCTTGTACATATTTTCAGGTTGAGTTTGAAAAGTCAAGAGGCCTCCAAGTCGAGTTCTAGTGAGATGGTGACATGTGTCACAACTTGTAAGGATTGGGTTTGTGCTAGTATGCAACCATATCCACATCTCAATGAGAAATATGGCCCAATCAAATTAAGAGGTGTAGATCTTAAAGCCAATTACATTAAGAGGTGCAAAATGGTTGGCCCAATCAGGTTTAGAGATACAAATCACTTGGCCAATCATATTGTGAGGTCCTAGCTAGTGGGTCCAATCAGGGAGAGAGGTGGGGATCTAGAGGTCCAATCATCATGAGTCATCAGGTCGTCATTCCCAATTTCCCTACCCATATTCCCCATCTGTGCTTTTGTTGCGAACCCCATGCCATGAATTTGAAAAATTGTTTGTCCCATAACAATGTAATGTTTATTTCGTTACATTTGATTTTAAACTGAAAGCTAATATCATTAACAATATCAACACAATGCTCCTCATTGGATGCCTTAATGTAATCACAAAAACCATGTGTGTTTGATTAACGACACAATTGTCTTTGGCATGCACAATTCTTTGACAATGCTTTGAAGCACTAGTAAAGAAAGTGCCTTCTTGCATCTCAATCTCCTGAAAAACTAGCTGAACATCTGATCAATTTGATTGTGGGTGTGGCCCACGAACAAAAATATTATTTTTATCTTTTTGAAAAAAAAAATTCTCTACTAGCATAGACAAGTATGCTAGGATAGTTTGATTTTTATTTTCCCTAGTAGTGTTGTCAAGTTGCAAATAAAGTCTTTCCGAAAGATTTTCACCAAATTTGTTGATTATCTTATCTACAATGGCGATTGTCAAATTTGGATTGTTTCAAACATCGGAATGATTAAAAAATACCTTAGGCTCCAAAGTGCCATTAAATACAAGTGCTCGGATGAGATGAACTTGAATAAAATCTTCTAAGGACATTCTAGACATTTCTTTTAATGTTTGGCCAGCTTTTGTCTTTCAACTGTTTGTTGATCTCTATGCACTTGAAGGGCTTTTGCAACATCCACACTTGTCAATTGCTTTGATCAACTGAAGTAGCATAGTAGGATTACAATGCTTAGCACACAACTACTGCGAACTTATCAATCACATGATTCCATTTGTGATCTGATCATTGTATAACAACAACTACAATTCACATATTCTCTATTATCTATGTGCATTGTTCATGTTCGAATGCTCTTGTTTTTTTTTTTTTCTCTCTTTCTTTATTTGATACTCTACTTCTAGAATAATGCATAATATATGCTGAAGAATGCATGGTTGTCATAGATGCCTAATTATTCACACTCTTCATGGTTGTCTAGGACACCTACCACAATATCCTGCTAAGTTAAACCATCTAACAATCTAGCAAGAACAAATCAGAATCATGTATTTGTTTTCAACAATTCAAATGTCTATTTGAAAATTAGACAGGAAGGAAGATCAAAGTCCTACGCATAGATGGAGGGGCAGAGTTTATTTTGAATGCTATGAATGACTTTCTAAGCGGATTAGGAATTCAAAAACTCTTGAATGAACATATTTGATTGACATGTAAACTAAATGGCATTTTTATATGCAAGCCATGAAATCTGTTTCATGCAAACATTCCTCAATGGCACTTTTCCATTCAACAATTGTAATTTGCTATTTTCCATGCATGTACGATCACTTACATGTGGGGTAGTTGGGCCCTTAACTAAGGTCCAAGCCTAAAGAGTTGAGCGGGCCTCCACTTTTTATCGTTGACTTTTTTTGTAAATTCAATTGACCAACCTCTTGGAAATTCCATTGACTAACCTCAACATAGAGTATCCCCTTTGCAAGGCAAGGCAAAAAAGAAAACATATATATTTTTAGATGAAACTCAACATGCCCTCTTGGAAATTCCATTGACTAACCTCAACACATAGTATCCCCTTTGCAAGGCAAAGCAAAAAAGAAAACATATATATTTTTAGACGAAACTCAACATGCCATCTTAAATATAATTGTTGTTTATTGAGACAAAGCTAAAAGTGGAATTTGAGCACATATGTTTCAGGTGTTTATAAGCTATAGTTTAGTGTTTGTGGATCATAGTATCACTCACTAAAATGCATTTTACCATTATTGCACTCTCTTGTGTCTATTGAATATTCAAAACATATCCCAGCAAAATGACAAACATGCTCCATTCGCATAGATTTGACACCCTAACACGTTACAACATGAAGATAAGCCCGATGAGCTCCACATTACTCCACATTAATCTCGCACGAGATGATATCTTTCAACTCTTTTTTTTTGTTTCTTTTCAATATCGACTTCTCATGCACAACCACAAAGATGCCTGCTTGTGTGTTCGTCTCTCTCTCTTTCTCTCTTGGCTGAGTCTACTCTCTGGAAACGCGCGTGGGGTTTCAGGTTAACTATGGCACGACTGATTCTTCCCTTATCTGGAATGGAGAGTGGGCCGTGGAACTGTGTTGAGCATGATCGTTGGAAAGGCGCACGATCATAAGACTTTTATCACATTCACGCCATTTGTATGACTCAAAGAAAAAGACCACCATATGCTTTGCATATTGCTACTATCTAGCTGGATGCTAGAGTTTACGCTCCATTGATATTCATGACTTGCTTTTGCTAACGTTTTAGAAATTAGCAACTTACGGTAATTGGTAATATCTGAGGAACATTCAAGGAACCTGGCGAAGCTGGGTACTAGGCAACTTTTATTAGAGTAACGTTTCTCGTGATTGTAAGATTACTGCTGTAATGTGCTGTATTGTCGCATTGAATGCTACTGGAGTCTTCTTTTATAATTCACCGATTTTGTTTCGAGAGGCATACACAAGCTGAATATCCGCTCATTATCCGCAATTTTATAATCTGAATGTGACATTCAATAGACATCTACAACAGTTTCATCGATTCGTTATGTATTGGCTATTCTGAACAAATCCAGTGTATAAATGCCGATACCTATCGGAAGATAATTAGTGTTCTTGCCGGCTGATTTTGTAAGACACAGGAAAGGGTGCGAGAGCTAGCTGTGCTTTGATTGAGATCTTAGTTTTTACTTTAACTATGCAGATACGCACTTGTGTCCCGCTATGGCTGATGGTTGTGCTGGCACCATCCCTGATGTTGCTTCTTGTAAGTCCGATTGCAGATCGTATTGATCTCCCACCACCGGTAACAGGCCTGTCATATGGGTTCTACGAAAGGTCATGTCCAAAAGCCGAGAGAATCGTAAAACAGATGATGAAGGCTTTCTTGACACCAAATGTCTCGCAGGCAGCTGGAGTGATCCGTCTTTTCTTTCACGATTGCTTTGTCCAGGTAGGCATGGTTCATAGAACATGCGACGGGGCATCAACCTGACTCGGTATCTTCAGAGCCCAAATGCAACTATAGAATAATCTTCTATTAATATTATTCAAAAGCATTGTGGTCTCTAAATCAATGTGAACTTAGTAATATGACGATTTGCGTTTAACCCAATGTTATTCTGCTGTTTTGTTTTGGCAGGGTTGTGACGGGTCGGTTCTTATTAACGACACACAGGGAGAGCAGCCTGCAATTCCAAATCGAACACTTAGAGCTTCGGCACTTGCGATCATTGAGCAGATCAAAACTAAATTGGAATCAGTCTGTCCTAATAAGGTGTCATGTGCAGATGTTTTGGCATTAGCTGCACGTGAGGCTATTAGACGGGTATGCACTCATTCACTATAAGATTCAATCAATGTCAACCTTAATAACCTTAATTTTATTTAGCTTAAGGCAAAGAGGCTAGATACAAGTAAGTGGTGACTCATGAGGGAATAATTGTGTGTGAACATTTAGGCCAAAGGAAGTCATTTCCATATTCCGACAGGAAGGCGTGACAGCTTAAACTTTGCCAACAGTACAACGGTACTTGCAAACTTGCCAGGGCCAACATTCAACACATCACAGCTTCTTTTGTCGTTCGGCTCTAAAGGTCTTAACGCCATAGACTTGGTTGCACTTTCAGGTATTCTCTTCATATCATTGCATCATTCACGATGTAATAGACTGTGATCGATTGCCGTTCAAAAGATTCGACTCTATTACTATGTCTCTTGTCACGTCGCAGCTGATAGAAATGCAGCTTTGCATTTAATCCTTTTGATTGTAGCAAACCTTTAACACTACTAACATAATGCGAAGTTAAGAGTGACGAGAAAATAGACAGCTGCATGTAGAATCGATCGAGAGAAAAGTAGAGCAAGAAGTGCTAAGTTGGATCGCATCTATTTGAGTTTTCATTTAACAGTCAGGTAAGGCACAAGAATTTCTAATTTTACCAGAATATAATGACGTATATGTACTGTGTATAAACATTTACTGTGCAGGAGCACATACAGTAGGACTAGCGCACTGCGGTACGTTCAGCAAACGACTCCGTCCCACCGTTGATCCCAGGCTCAACCCTACATTTGCTGAATCACTAATCCAGACGTGCCCAAATTCATCAATCAATGTTGCTGTCAACATGGACATTGTAACTCCCAACAAATTCGACAACAAGTACTACAGTAACATAGTGAATGGGGAGGTTGTATTCAACTCAGATGCTACGCTACTGGAAGACAGTCGCACACGTGCAACAGTGGAGGAATTCGCGGCTGAAGATCATGAGTTCCACCACCACTTTACCATCTCGTTCATCAAAATGAGCATGATCGAAGTTCTGACTGGCAACCAAGGCAATATTCGCAAAGTATGCTCAGTCCTGAACAGCAAGACTACTCCTATTATTACTACAACCGACAGCCACGTAGAATCAGAATTGGATACTCCTTCCTATGCTACCATGTAGGACAATATCGACGAGCAAATTCCTTTAATAAATGTTCGCTAAGCACTCAGCAAAAAATTCCACATGTAGCTAAAACACTTGGTGTTTTTTCTTGCTTGGCACCTGCCATGTTCATACCACAGTTTCATAATACAAAAAAACATAAATCCAGGTTTATATCTTCTCACCATGTATATTGCTTGAGTTGGGCTCTGCCACCCAAGGTTCTATTCTATGTGATACTAGGGGTTGATAATAATATCAATAAGCCCCCACCGCCGCCACCCCCCCCCCCCCCCCCCCAAAAAAAAGAAAAGAAAAAAGAAAAGGTTCTATTCTATGTGATCCTAAGGGTTGATAATAATACCAAGAAGTAGAAATCCATGTTTCACACTATTAGTGATTAAATCAATTTTTTTTCCTTTTTATGAGATAAATGGTCTCACCTCTCAAAACACAACATAACAAAAATTAGGTTGTGTTTTTTGACAACATTTTGCCCAAAATAGGATTGTTGAAGGTTGTGTAATCTGCAACTTCAGCATGAGCAAAAGGATTAGAAAAACTGAGAAAAAGAAAGACAAAAAGTCGTCCAAAGAAAAAGGCGAAAAAAAAAACGTAAAAAAACAACTCAAAAAAAGAAAATCTTCACACTTGTCACTACACAAGGGAGGGTCACTATCCTCGGGCCCCTTCGCCCTACCATGTGGGGCTCCTTTCTAGATTTTAGAAGCACAATAATATACTTGACTTGCATGCAAAGTATCCTTGAAAATTTTAGTACTTTATAACAAAACAAAATTGAATTTTAAAATATTTTTGTAAAAAATACAAGATTGGAAAAATACTAAAAAAAATTCATCCACATATGAGACATGTTGAGGGTCCAAATGGGACATCCCCCTTCCCCCCTAATGCAAGACCAATTGGCAAAAGCCAATTGTATATACATCAAATGTTTCTAGAGACTTTGAAAAGCATATCAAAATATGATTGGAATCTGAGGACAATCTTTTCTTGAGTTCAAACTTTGCCAATTATCAAACTAGTTTTCCGAAACATGTCAAATTGTCGCATGATCATAAGATTTGCTTATGCAAGGAATGAAGATGAAATCAAGTTCATGCAATGCTTATGACATGAAAAAGTTGCCATCTGCTCTAGTAGAGTCTTGAATTGGTTAATGTGATTATGGATAGAATCACCTTCTAACATTCTGAGAAAGAAAAACTTCCTCCTCAGATTGCAGCATTGAATTTTCTTAGGTGATGTGAACGATTTAAAATATTTAAAATCTACTTATATATTATGAAAAATAAAAATTATACCTATTCAACTTATTTAAAACTAATTATAATGATTAGAATATTAATAACTTCAAATTCATTTGGTTAAAAAAATGAATATAAGATAAAAATTAAAAAGTCTATAAAATATTCTTATTTGGAAGTCTTCTCTTATGTTTTGATTTAAACTTAAAGTTTTTAGAATTCTATTTCGCTTTTAAATATTAAATTGTTAAATTTTGAGATTTAATATATTTATGATTTTCTAATTTTTAAAGCTTTGTTATTTGTGATTAGCATTACTATTGGAATTAGGTAGATAATGGAATGCAGAAACTTCCTACTTCCAATGCATGACCACGCCTATAAAAAATTGAACAAAGTAGTAGTGAAGGAAATCACGGTCAATCTTTAGCGACTAACTTTCGCTAGATACTAAGTGATCACGTAGCCAAACATAAAGTATTGAATTCTCAAACAATTTCTATCAGTTACAAAAGCAATACAGAGATGCATGCATTCTGACATATATTGAACACAATAAGAAATAGTATTGATTCAGAAAAACAAAATCAGATGCTAATGAAACTGCCACAGGCGACAGTGTCGCAAAAAGGTGACGATGTCGGCTTTTTGCGAAAAAGCGACAGTGTCTTAAAATCTCATTTCCTTAATATTGGGGTAGTTCCACAATTTTTCAGAGTCATTTTCTTAACATTTGAGGCACTTTGAAAAATGCAACTCTACAATTTTGCTTGCAATTCCTGACAGGCGAAAAATGCGACACTGCATTTTACACGTAATTCTTGACATGCGACACTATCTAAATTGTAGAGAGAGAAAATGTGAAAAATACGACACTATAATCAAACTTCGTGTATATCTGCAGACTGTGTAAAAACACTTGTAATTCTGCAGACTGTATAAAAACACGAGAAAATTCACAAAATTGGATAAACAATGGATGAGGATTAAAATCGATTAGTCGATTAGTAAGAAGGAGAATAATCCAACAATTACGCACTAGTTCAAGACCACAAAATTTGTTCATGTTCCATTGGTGAGCAGATTCGTCAAATGTTATTCAACTTTGACTTCAGAAACATGACACATGATAAATTTGATATTTCAAACTATCCCCTATACGACGTTCATGACCGTTTTTTCAATAACATCAAAGTAAATGTCAATTTTGATATTAAAAAAGCTCCATGATTAAAAAAGTCCTTGTTTTGCATGAATCCTTATGGTATGTTTCTTATACTTTAGAAATATTGGAATTATAAAAAAATATTCTGTTGCAATTTTGTAATGTCACATGGAAAGCAAAGAAAATGAAATTAATCTAATTGGGAATAATTATCAAAATAGCAAAGAAGAAGAGTGTAAAAAATATTTGGCACTGATCCCATGATTGAAAAATAATAATACATGACAATGGAGGACGTCGCTTGTGGCAACACGTAATGGATTATTTTAAAACAATCAAATATAAACTCATTGATATTCTATATACTGTTGAGATGTGAACACAAAATATTTTTAAAAGCAACAATTGGAGAAAAGGTTTAACACAAGTCAATCATTTTCACTTGCAGACAATTCTTCATTTACATCATTATTGATATCTTGCCATTCATCTGAGTCAAGTTCTAAATGTAGTTCAAGTTTACATACAATGAACATAGGCATCTTTGATTCATCATCTTGATTTGCGTCACTTTCACACTCATCAAGTATTCTTAGTCTTTCATGGATTTCAAATAAATTGTCAACCCCTGTTGGAAGATTTTTAGTAGTAATATCATTAATGTTTTAATTGCTTTCACTTTCAACTCTTCCATTGTTGTCATGGACTCATCATGCTCATTTGGAAAATACTTGACTGTTTCATCCTCTTCATCATGTGGATTCTCTTTGCACAATTTTCCTCATCGCTTCCAACGGAAACCTGGGTCATGCATGGGTTGTATGAGTGAACAACTATATGTACAGTGTAATTTCATTTTGAGAAATACAGTTGCTATGTGAGCTTGATGTGGAGAGTGTTTTCTGTCTATGTTACTGTGGAGCATGATCTGTGTTTCTGTTCAAAGCAAATTCTAAGTGTATGTTGGATCAAAAAGACTGCCAAGGTTATTTCAGACTTTTGTAGTTCAAAAATTTTCAATTAATACACAAACTCATCCTACAATTTCATGTTTTAATAGCTTGCAACATATTCAACAGTTTTGATTCTATCAAACTTATTTATCTATATCCACATTGTCAGCTCTCAAAATCATGCATCATAGGATGGAAAATAGGAAAATTTGTGATCTATGGGTTGATGGAAGTTTATATCCAATAGTCTATCCAAGCTCAACCTAATTTTGAATCAGTCACACAACTCATAATGTTTTTGTGTGAAGGAAACAACGGCTGTCTATCGGGTTATTGTGAGAGACTGAAAAGTTATGGCATTGGTAACTTAAGGAAAGGTCTTGAAATTAGATAATTCTAATCAAGAAAATGATCTTATGAAACTAGCTATACAAACATTGCACACCTCATATTAGAAAATACAAATATTGGGTAAGAAATCAAACTACAAAGTAATAAGCGAAAAAGAGTTGTGTATTTGGACAAGTATACCTACCAAAATTTTCCAATTTCTCAACCATTTCAAATCAAATTAGAGAGGGATGTGCTGAATAGAGGTGTGCAAAGAATCGTTGGTATTCCTTACCACATCAATAAACTTCATGATTTAGGCTTTTAGAAACTCGTGGCACATCACATGCAATGTGAGTAAGTGTTCCATAGTGACATGCAAGGCATGCACAAAGTGAAATGGACACATGCAATGATGATTTGTACAATTCTAGTTGAAAATTTGACACTTGGTAAAAGTAGGTAGAAATGCATGCATTTAAAGTGACAAATGTCACTAGTTCTCTAGTTCTCACTTTTAGATGTGGATGAAAGTTGGAGAGAGATGGTTCTACCTTGAGCTACTCCAATCTCCATAAATATGTGAAGGCTCTCTCATAATTTTTGATGAAGAACCAAGCTTTGAAGCTATTCCATGTCAATTTGGATATATACTATAATTTGCTTGAATTTTGCTCTCTCTTTCTCTCTCTAGCTCAAGTAGAGGCTTAAGCTAATGCATTAAATTCTTGTACTTCTTCTCTTTTGTTTTTTAAAACAATCATACTTTGATTCTTAGCATGCTAGGTTGTGATTTAGCCATAAAATCTTGTACTAGATATTGGCATTCAATCTAGAATCAATTTATGTGCTAAACACAAAGCTTAACAAGATCATTCACACTTGAGGATCACTCCCCACACATGTGAGCTTGTTGAAATTTTATCAATAAATTGATGGTGCATGCCACATGAAGATAGGTAGTCCTTCATCTCATTTGATAAGTACTCTCCCCCTGAATCAAATCGTAGGGCCTTGATTCTCTGACCAGTCTGATTCTCAGCATATTGCTTGAATTCTTTGAATCACACATGTAAGAACAACATTCAAAGTTACATGAATGTCGTTAACTCAAAATTACTCTAACTTGATCACTCAATGCCTTATCTCAAGTGATAGACAATAATTTTGAGCTATATCGCATAATAGGGTCAATTCCATTGATAAGCAATAAAAAACAATCAATCTAAATGTATTGCATGATGGAAGTCCAAGAAGAAAATCCAAAGCATGGCAAAAGTGATGATGATCAAGAATTAAGCTCTAAAGGAAAGAAGAAAGACAAAGCCAAACAAAAGTGCTTCTTTTGTGGAAGGCACTTTGCATCCCAGTGCTACAAAAAGAAGAATGCACAAGATGAATTTAAGCAAGACAACCTTACCATTGAGGATTATGAGGATAAAGTTGATTCATCCTTGATGGCATCTACACCAACAAGCAAGAGCTACTCCAATGACACATGGTGAATTGAGAGTGAGGCTAGTCTTGGATCTCTTTAAGTCTTGGATCCTCTAAAAGATTGGATATAGAAAATGTACTCTATGTTTCTAATCTTACTAGGAGCTTGCTTGGTGTTGGGCAAGTAGTGGATAGTGGTCTAGATGTTCATTTTAAGAAAGGTGTTTGCTCTATTATGATACTTGCATTGTAAACGGATTTAAGCAAAGGAGGCTATTCTCAAAGGCTCGCAAGCAACCATTTGCTAACTCTTCTACTAGATCTTCTAAGTCATTAGATCTCATTCATAGTAGATTTGAAACTAGTTGAGTCTAATCCCTTGATCAGCCATGTCGAGTGATCAACATCAAAACCACACGTTAGGCATCAAATTTGAACTATTCCAAGTGATAGGTACCAAATTCAAGCTATTTCAATGTCTTGAAGTCACTATTCTATTGGTTTCGTCACTCAATAGACAATTTTGAGTGATAAAGGCCAAAAATACAACTATCTTTAATGGTAGATAGCGAATTTGAGCTATCTGATGTGATAGGGATCAAATGTCAACAATAACTGGTGCAACAAAATATACTAGATTTGAAACTAGTTGATTCTAATAACTTGAAGAGCCATGTTGGGTGATAAGAAAAAAAATTACACATTGGGCAACAAATTTTGGCATTCCCAAATGATAGGCAATAAATTTAATCTATTTGGATGAAATCCCTCAAAGTTGATTACTCTATGAGGAGCCTCAAGTGAGAAGTGTTACATTGATAGACATCAAGCTGTTTGAGCTATCTCATGTGATGCTGGTTAATTATGATTATTCAATGGGCTATGTCAAGCGATAGGGACCAAAATAGAGTTGTTTCACATGTAAGTATCAAATTCAAGTTACTTGATTTTTTCAAACTCGGGATTTTGAAGATTTTGATGATTTTTTAAAAATGACAAATATGTATTAATTACTGTTTAGTTTTCTAAATAGTTAAAAGAAATCATACTTCTATTTCATAGTTTGCTTGAATCTGCTTCTTTTCTTCATGAATTAGACAATGTCATATTCGTTCAAGCAACTTGACATCGGTAAGGTATCTAAATGTTTTAGTGATAAAGATATTTGTGGATCTTGTTAAATTTGTGTGTACATATCAATTTTAACTGTATAATTTGACAAGTGTATTTAGTCAATATCATTAACATTCTTGTTAAAAAAAATTGAGATAAAATTTAATCGTTCATTAGCGAATATGTCTTCTACTGAGGAAATGTCTCGAAACAGGTATATTTATTAAATGTATAGTAGATATCATGTACTTAACATTTGGATTTGCAGCATTGTGTGTTGAATATAACTTTTTTGTTTTTTTTCTACGATTGTTTAAAGCACAACGCCTCCACAAGATAGCAAAAAGTTAAAGAAGATGCAATATTATTACAAAATGAAATCACGAAAAAGAGCACAAATGCTTGAGCAAAGACTTAGTGGAACATCATCGTCATCAAGTTCTAGTGCCCAGCCTCGACCTAAATTGCAGGTACTATATAATTATTTGTTTCAAACTTAGGACTGTATTTATACACATATAAATTAGCTTGTAACATTAAGCTAATCATTTTTGTAATTGTAAAATGAAATTAGTATCAACAGAGGTACAAGGAAAAGATATATTGCGAGTGCAAACAATGCAAAGGATTGAAAATTTGAGAAAGACGAATAGTGGCGCAACATCTGTGGAAGTTTGAAAAGCACAATGAGGAGCCCGATGTGGATTTGGAGGTACATTTTGACAATTTAGTACTGTTCTTATCATACACATATTTATAATTTTTTTGAAAAAAATAAAACTAATGCTTGTGTAATGTTTCACTCTTGCAGAATAATACATTGATGTCAATGTCTTATATCACGTCGATTGACAATCTTATCAACAAGATAAGAAATATCGATTTTGGATCATCTTTGGCATTGGACGAAGATCTTGTTGATGATCATAACGATGTCACTAGTCACTACACACCTCATGATGTGGAAGTTATGCATCTTTTCATTTCGCACGTCACTCACTCCACCACAGCTCACATAGATCTTTCCATGGAATCTATTCATCCCACGATATCACCACACAGATTCTATTCATCCAACGACACCTCACATGGATTCTATCCATCCCACAACACCTCACGCAAATTCTACTATGGATTCTATTCATTCCACGATGTCACTACACATCGATTCTATCTATCTCATGACACCTCACATCGATTCTATCCATCTAGATTTACTCCATTAAAAAAAAGAACACGACTTGGACGCATTTTGACAAGATTTGAAAATGAACAACCAAATTTACATCTTGTTGACTTATCCAAGAATGTTTTAAATTCATTGATTGAGTCTCCCCTTCCTCCCTACCTAGAAGCATTGGTTAAGCCCTTTGATAGAAAGAAATATTCATGTTGGCCTGATAGAGTACCACTACCATTATGTGGAACATCATTTTCATATTGGGGTCACATGTACATGATCAAGCCAAGTGAGCACTTTCCTAATGCGAGATTGAGTTTATTTTCTTTGACTAGCATTGATGTGCCCTTGAATAGTGTTGTCACATAAATGCCTTATACATGACCTCAATACAATTGGGGTGATTGGCATGCTCTATGTCGTCACCAATGGAGAATGCAGGTTTATGGCTTGAATGCCAATGCTTGTTCTTTGGAAGAGCGACGTGTGCAAAGAGAAAATGTTTCGAAATCACATCGTATGTACATTGATGGGCGTCCAGAAAAATATGGCAATATTGCTACATATATAAATAGTTCCATTGGGCACCCTTCATTAACTAATTGTGATTTCGAGGAACGTACCAATGGAAAGGAAGAATACTTGTCTAGGAACTCAAAAAGTACAGACGTAATGGTATGTGCGATAAGGTCCATTGAATGTGGTGAAGAGCTATTTATCAAATGTAGCTTCAATCGCCCTCTTCCAAGATGTGTACAAAAGGCTTTGAGCCAAACTCAAGCATGTACCTTGTGAATATCAAAATACATTTTATCTATTTAGTGAGAGCAAGTTATATTGAATGTGAATTAATTGTTTTTTTATATTTCATATTGCATGCCTCAATTTAAGATATGGTGTTTGATTTGCATGTCTTAATTTTAGTTTTAATTTTCATGAATGACAATCTTATATGTTAATTTGTTTCCCATGTTTGAAGGACTATGAATTGTCATCTAGCTCTAGTGACGATGACAACAGTCACTCCATATTCAAAACAAGATTGGCATACGATGGGCCGCATATAAATCAACTATCACATCGTGAGCATATGGGATTGAGAGCCATGATGAAAATAGATGAACAACAACGTGCCAAAGCAAATCAGCCTCGATCTTCTTCTTCTTCTTCTTTAGAATCAAGATCAAGTGCTGAAAATGATTTTTACATTCAAGATGAAGTTGAAATCATGAACAACTTGATAAATAACGTCTATGAGCATCATGATATGGAAGAACGCACTGAACATGATAGCGAATCATTTCTTAGTGCCGAGGAAAAAAAATTGAGAGAAGAATCAAACACACCTTTATATCCTGGAGCAAAAACATCTTGTTTGGCCGCTTCGTTGTTTATATTGAACTTCCAAGCAAAATATAAATGGAGTGATACAAGTGTTACATCCTTATTTGGGTAAATAAGATTGAGATTTTTTTTTTTAAGAATTTAATAGATGTGTTGTTCAAGTCAAATGTTTTAGTTGGCTAAATGATCTTTTATTTTGATATTATGAAAATTCATTTCATTATGTATAGGTTATTGTGCAAACTACTCCCAGAAGGAAACACTATGTTAGAGACAAGAGGTGAGGCACGAAAAATGTTGAGTGCAATGGGAATGGACTATACATTGCATCATGCTTGTCCAAAAGATTGTATCTTATATTGTGGTGAGTATCGAGGGTTAAAAGCTTGTCCTATGTGCGATACTCCTCGATATCGAGATGACTTACAAGGGACCACTATCCCATGCAAGGTGTTACGACACTTTCCAATAATCTCATGATTGCAATGATTGTTTCGTTGCAAGTCTCTTGCGGAACTTGTGAATTGGCATGCTAGTCATCATTCTTCGAATGAGATCATGAGAGTACCCTCAGACTCTCCTGCATGGAAACACATTGACAAAGAATATCCATGTTTCGCAAGTGAAACAAGAAATATAAGATTTGGACTTGCAACAGACGGGGTTAACCCCTTTGGAAAAATGTCAAGCACGTGGTCTACTTGGCCAGTGGTGTTGGTCAACTATAACATTCCACCTTGGCTAAGCATAAAAAAAGGACATCTCATGCTAGCACTTCTAATTCTTGAAAAACATAAAGTAAAAAATATGGATATTTACTTTGCACCATTGATTGAGGAACTAGAATTACTATGGAAGGGAGTCCAAGCATATGACATCTCACATCCACTTCAAGACAAAACATTTTTGTTGCGTGCGATGTTAATGTGGACTATGCATGACTATCCAGGATTGGGCGATTGTTCAGGTGACTATAAAATGAAATCATTTGTAATGCTTGTATACTTATTTTTTATGCATGCAATATTTATGCTTTAAAAGAATTTTATTTATAACACGAATTGGATTTGATTCTTTTAGGTTTTACAACTTCTGGATGTCACGCATGTCTCATTTGTGGACCAAATATTGATGCTGAAAAACCTCAAGGTATGGGTAGTCTTAAAAAAAATGACACCTAGTTTGAGAGAAAAAATTTCAACCTTCATGCTATATAATTTAGGAGTAATGGATAAATGGTTGGAATTATATGAATAAAAAAAAAAAAGGTATTGACTAGAAATTGACACCGACGCAATAGGCGTAGAGGTCAAGCTACACCTTCACATGATCTTGAGCCATTGCCCAACCAATGCACTATAGACTGGATGGTTAATACACTCCAACAAGCAAGATCAAAGGGACAATTCATATCTGACATAGAATGGGAATTTGCAAGAGGATGTGATTGGAAGGTTTGTCTATAACTCTATTTTTTTTTAAGTGAACAATTTTAATTTGTACAATGATTGATTGTTGTTTTAATTATAATCAACATGTGACAGTATTTGAAAGTATAGTGCAATGTGGGCATATGGTCGTCATCATCGCATTGAATCAATTGATATGAAACGACGAACTTATGATTGTGGTGTGATGGCATCCTTCCATCAAGAAAGTCGAAGTAGTGCTCGAGATCAAAGTCCAATTTTTGGAGAGCTTGAGTATGTAGGAACCATACAAGCCCTATATGAGGTGTGTTTTGGTGAACTGGGTAAATATTTGTTGTTTGATGTGAAATGGTTCAAAATCAACTATAGAGGATCAAATGCAACTGTAAAAAAAGATCGTATTGGATTTTTTGCTATCGATTCAACCAAGACATTAAGCATGGACTTTTTAGACACATTGGTGTTGCCTCGTCATTGTGAACAGGTGTGCATGAATTTCACATTTTTTTTCATTTTGTCAATTGTGATCAATGTTATATTAATCATCTACACTACTTTTTCATTACATCTATTTATTGTGAATTAAAATGTGATCATAACAAATATCTAATCCTAACATTGCTAAATGTGCATGTATTTTTTCAACCAGATCGACTAAACAAAGATTGGTGGTATGTTGTTCAAATTAAGCCATGCTCAAGACATGTAATCGAAAATGCATATGTTGAGAATGAAATGGAAGATTTTAAATTTGGACAACACAAGTATTTCTGATGAAGATGTACATATACTTTCGAGTTTTATAAGTATTGAAAACTCGAGAATTGATTTTCATGATTCCGACAACTCAGATGATGAAGAGAACAACAATGATTCTTTGCATGAGGACAATATTGAGAGAGGTTTTGATTTCGATAGTGATGATGAAAATCATTTTAGCGGAGATGAGTTGCAAGATGTATTGGCTAATGAATTTGAATCTTGCGATGATGAATAAAGTTTGTACATGTCACAAATAATTTTGTCATAAAATGATCCATTGTGGTCAATATATATATTGTTTTCAAATTAAAATTATTATATTTTTCTACGATGTTGCATTTCTAAAGTTTCATTTCAAACGCATCTCGCAATCACTTAGAATTAGAAAAATTTATCAATATTAAGTGAACTAATTAAAATATATATGTGTTGATTATTTATATATTATAATTAAAAAAACATCTTCTTTGAGATAATAATACACTTTGTCACAATATTGTTCGACTATTCATTGATCTTTGCAAACACACAAAGGTGTATAACATTGCAATTTTTTTATCAACAAATTAGTTTAACAAGCTACCACACGGCTCTCAAATGTAAGGTACTTAGCATCCTTTCACATGCATATTAAGCTCACGCTTATATTTTTACCCATCAATACCATATTGAAAAAATTGTCAAGTTTTGATTAAAATTTTTTCTCAATATAGAAACACATCATAATGTCTATAAATACATAAGATACCATGTAATATTCAACTAATAATAACTTTAATTTGTCAGAGCATAATAATTTGAGATAATGATCATTTAATTTTTAGTCCACATTTTATAATAAGTATACATCTATTCAAAATATAAAAAAAAATCTTATTTGTTTTTAAATTAATCATAAAGTTATTTTTTATTAACTTGTTATTCATAATAGATTAAAAAAAAATATTACAACAAACTGATTTTGCCATGCGTGGCTCTGCCACGCGTGGCAAATTTCCAAAACAAAATTTTTCTAACTATTGTGTTTTAATATTGCCACGCGTGGCACGTGTGGCAATAAAAAAAGCCATAGCCCTGGAATTTTCTCTGGAAAAAAATTTATGTCACATGAAAATTGGTTACATATTTTGGCGCTCAAATTTTAAGTTTTAGTTTAAAAAAAATCCTCGAAAAAGTTTTAGCGTGGATATGCCATGCGTGGCAGTGCCACGCATAAGAAAAATGTCAAAATTTCAGCTAAGTATCGGGTTCGCGTGGCAGCGTCGCGTGGCAAAACACACATATATGTAGTTGTGTTGATGGTTGGCAACCTCAGGAAACACCGCATCACATCACATATCCTCCATAGGATAGTAGAGTCCCACACCAAGTTGGCCAAAGCCCCTCTTGAACCATATAATTGGTTCAAGACTGTTTCTGATGAGCTCAAACGAGCTATTAAGGCCAATACTAAGTAGCAGTTTGCTGCTGGCTCTTCATTGTCCCTTTTAGCCGCTTCTCACTTAGAAAACAGAATCCATGGCTTCCACCTGGATTCCGTGCTTTCGGTCTACGAAGAAGCACCGATAGAGTCATCTCACCAAGCCCCGAGTTCTCATAGTCGTCGTCGTCCATGCAACAAGATCGTTATTCTTGACTCGCCTTCCGCGTCACGACGTCGCACTAGGCATACCTCATCAGCTGCGCTTCCACCCCTTGCTGTTGTTTGCACTGAACTTCCCATTACTCCAGTCTTTGATGCTTCCCTCGCCTCTACTTCCATTCAAGGACAGTCTGTGACCATTGGGCCTACCATTCCCATCACAGCTGCCCAGGCCGCCTCACCCACACACCAAAGCCACCTCACCAAACACACAGTTCTTTATGGATATGATCGATGATTCCGACTCCCTTGGGGCCACTGAAATTTTTGAAATGCCCCAGAGCCCTGCGCCCTTTGAACTCCAATCCCCTGGAAGAGGATTCGGACATATCCATGAATCTACTGTTGGTGTTGAAGATGTCTACCAGCCACCTCACACGGAAGATAGCCCAGCCACACTTCGGGTCGACAAAGCTGTGAAATCACCGAAATAGTTCGACGCCACAATGCTTGAGGGATTTGAAGAAGAAGACATTTTTGAAGAAGAAGAAGTACTGGCACCTATTCCACTCCTACCAAGGATAGTACCATCAGGTCCTCCTACTGTTGCCGCCTCCACGACCGTCGATTCTGGTGATGCTCTAGGTTTGGTTTCAGGCCTTGCGCAAGTGATCCAGTCTATGTTGGATAAGAAGAAGGAAATGGAACAAAGAATCTCTGAGATGAGGTCCAAAAACACTCTGATCAGCCAGAAACTTGTCCAACTGGATCGAGAGTTAAATATTGTCAAACAGCATGAGGACAAGGCTGAAGCCAAAAAGAAGTTGGCCCAGCAACAAGCTGATCGCTTGGAAGACTACATCAGCTCCCTGCAAAACACATTGACAACCACACAAGATCAGGTGGATAAGGTCGTGTAGGATGTAAAGCAACAGGTGCAGCTGCTGAAGGGTCAATTACAGATGGCTGAACAAGATCGCACGCGGCTTCAAGGTGAATTGGATGCGACCACCCTTGAACGTGATGTGTATCTTCAAACACAAATACCGATCATCCGGTCACACCGACGGAGATTGCGTATTTGTTCAAGAAAGTGGAGACATACAAAGTGGCCCTTCAGGGATTTCAAGGCCGCTTTGACAAGTTCAAAGGAGCAGCTTCAACCGAGTTGGCAAAGGCTAAAGAGACCATCATCGCCTATGAAAAAACAGCCGCTCAAGTGTTGGAAGCCGGACCACAAATCCCCGTACCGGTCATGCCGCAATTCTTCCCTCCACGCCAAGAATTACCAAGATCATGCACCTCAAACTCCTTAAGAGCATTCTTGATATCCTCCACATCTTGATTGTCTCCACCACTCAAGATCATATCATCCACATAGATTAGCAAGATGGAAACATCATTTCCAGCAAACCTATAATAAAGTGAATGATCATACTCACTCATAACAAAGCCTTGAGAGAGTAAAAAAGTGTTAAGCTTAGCATACCAACTCCTTGGTGCTTGCTTAAGTCAATACAAACTCTTTTGTTGAAGACACACATGATTTGGCTTTGTTGGCCGTGTAGATCACCCTCTTGTCATCTCTATATGCCAACAAAGAAGTGAAGTACTCTTTGTGAAAGGTCATGTGCGAACTCGCTCCACTATCAATCCACCAAGAATCTAGATCTCCATCATTAGCAAGCATACATGAAGGCATCACAAAAGCATCATCATTGGCATCTCGAACATCCAAACCATCCTCATCAAGAGTAAGATTACCTTGCTTGTCTCCTTGATCTCTCTTCTTCTTGTAGCACTCACTTGCAAAGTGTCTTTTGATGCCACAATAGAAGCACTTCAGCTTTGATCTATCATTCTTTTTGCCACTTGAAGAAGCATCCAATTGATCTTGCCCTTTAGACCACTTACTTTTGGTTTTGCCCTTGAATTTGCCCTTTGTGAACATAACATCCTCTTGAAGTGTCGATGTAGATCCACCTCTTGCTTGAAGCCTATATTTCTCATTGATCAAGATCTCTTGAAGATCCATCAAACTTCGCAAAGTCTTTTGAATAGTAATACTTTGAACAATGTTAGCATGAGCATCCAACAAGTCATTAAGAATTACTTGAATAAGCTCTCCTTCCTTAATGCTTTCATCAATGCAAGCCAACTCATCATTCAATGCTTTCATTCTCAAAACAAAAGTACTTGGACTTTCTTCATTCTTTTGCAAACAAGAAAAGATTTGCCTTCTTAGAGTCATCACTCTAGAATAGATTTGGATTCATAAAGCTTCTTCAATGAATTCCAAGCTTCCAAAGATGATGTGCACTTACCAACTTCCTTGAGAACTTCATTGGTAACATTCATCTTTATCATGTGTACAGCCTTTTTGGCCCTCTTGTCATACCTCATTTGTTCTTGTTGTGTTGCTGGTCTCTCCTCCAAACTAAAAAAATATTCAAAACATCATTCACCTCAAGAAGTGACTCCATCCTCACTTTCCACAATGAATAGTTACTTGAGGTAAGCCTATCATTGGCTTCCAACATGACTCCAATTGAGGTTGCCATGTAGCAATGACCTGATCTTCTCTTTAAGCCTGTTTCAATGCACAAAGCACTCCTTTGAACAACAACAAATGCTTTCAAAAGAAATCACCAAGATTTGAAACCATCTCACAAATTCTCTTCTAGCACTTATACCAAGCAAATCAACACATAGAATCATGGAATCTTGATCAACCTATGATCTATCCTCAATCTAATGACTTTTGACACTTCCTAAGATTGAAACACACTCAAATGAAGTCCAACAACCTCACTATCTAGAGATCCAATCAAAATTAGGATTTTGACCAGATCACAAAAAATTGACTATTCCAAATCTACATGCAAATGCTGAAAATTTGATATGCAATCTATTAGCCACCACTTAGGCTGATCCAATATCCAAAAATTGGCCAAATCTAGTATGTGAAATGATAAATTGGAATTGATGAAATTTATAAACCTATATAGGATTTTGATCTACAAAAGATCCAATCTACAAAAGCAAAAAACTCGATTTTGGTGTAGAATCCTCTCTAGTATGCTCTAGACTTGATATCTTCACCAAATCATTGATAGATCTGATTTCCTTCTTCATAAACTGAAACACAAGCACTAATACCATGTGAAGGATTTCAGATCATTATGATCTAATCCACTTGAATGATCTTTGGTTAGAAAGAGAAATACACTACCAATCTCACCAATGTAGAAAAATCAGCATCTACACACAAAATGAGATGCAAACACTAATAGGAATTTGATCAAAATTGAATGAAATGATAAAGTATTATTGTTTTCCATACAAAACCAGCAAGCTACTGGCATTTACACGTGTGAAACCAAAAATAGCAATTATGAATCATTCTACACATAAAATTGCATGCAATCACCAATATAGTGCACCAATGGATAGTAGAATCCAAGAGAACCATGTATAAGAATGAAATGAGATAGAGAAGAGAGAATATTCTTCTCTCCATGAGTTACATCCTTTTATAACAGGTCCAAACCATGTTTGGCTACTTGGCTTTCTCTCCAAAATGCAAACCCTACTATTTTTGGGTCTAGATTCAATGTACCCAACTATTCAAATTTGAATCTACTCAAACTCAAATTCTATCTGGTTCTTTTTGCTTCTGTGCTCTGGTGACCACCATCAAGGGTGCACTTGGTTTATTCTGATCTACTGGTCTTTGCTTGATTATTATCAAATTTACAGGTGTTGTAGCTGGTGGTGGCTTCGGTCTTGCTGGACAAACTTTATAGCAATGCCCATAACCACAGTCATGACAGAATGTGAAAAGTACAGTACTAAGGACCATAAATGGATCTTTGAATGATCCACAAGGTGATTGTATGCTTGTTAAACAATCTATCAGAAACTAGTCATCAGAAAACAAGATCTAGTTTAGCAGCTTGATAGGAAACAAGTAGAGACAATCAAAGCATTGATCAAATAGTATAATCCAAGTCCGCACGTGTGGAAATAAGGCTGTAGTATGGCTTGTAGACAGTGTTTACAAAGTGTCAAAGCTGGGTTTCATTGGAAATCAAGAGTAATCACCATACAATGAGAGAAAACTCGAGTTTCTCCTTGAGGCTCCAAAAAGTTTCTATCTTCTCACTATGGAGAATGGGAATACATAGTAAAACACACTTCCTTTGTAAAGTTCGGTGAAAATCCAGCATGTAATAAGGAAGTAGACTCCACTTTCTTTCCCTAATGTGAAAACCCTAGCCTAGATCCAAGAGTCATGCTTGGTAGGTGCATGATAGGTACAAATCTCATCATAAATCATGGTCTAGATCCTACAAAGTAGGAATCACTACCAAATAGACACAACCACTCCTCTTGACTCGTGGTAACCTACTTTAGGTGTGTATGTACAAGTGGCACTTTGGCCATTCAAGTAACCAACAAACAATATTGACAAAATGTACAATATTCTACATGGCTAGATTTGCCAATGTAGGCAATTTTTCACACTCCTCCTCAAATCTAGCCTTGGAGATCACAATGCTTTTATCAATAACTCCAATTGAAAATCTAAGCTTGACAAATGAATCTTTAGGTAAAGGTTTAGTAAACAAAATAGCCAAGCAACTTGATGATGGCACATGTTGGAGCTTGATCTCTTTAGCTTGCACTTTTTCCCTCACGAAATGATGAGCAATTTCGATGTGTTTGCTCCTTGCATGGAATGTAGGATTAGTTGCAAGTGATTGGGCTAATTGGTTGTCACAATAGATGATAGAGATCTCCTCCTCCATGACATAAAGCTCCACCAATAGCCTTTTGAGCCACAAGACCTCCTTGCATGTTGATGTCAAGGCCTTGTATTCGGATTCTGTGGAAATTAGGGAGATGGTATCTTGCTTTTTGGAAAGCCATGATACTACTCCATCACATAGAAAGGTGGCAAAGGCACTTGTTGATCTTCTATCCACTTTGTCACCTGCAAAATCCGAGTCAATATAGGCTCTTAAGCCAAGATTAGTTCCATACAAAATACCAAAATTCTTAGTGAATGAAATGTATCTAAGAACTCTTTTGGCCATCTTCCAATGTGAAACTAGAGGACTTTGCATGAATTGGCTTAACTTTCCAACATTATAACTAAGATCAGGTCTAGTTATAGTTAGATAGATCAAGGAGCCAATAAGCGTTCTATATAATGTGATGTCCTCAAAGGATGCTTCAGCACAACCAATAGATGCCTTTACATGTTGCTCCATGGTGTCTCAATGCCTTTACAATTCTTCATTCCAAATCTATCTAGGATGGATGTAGCATATTTAGATTGACAAATGAAGCTAGAATCACATCCTCTAATGACCTCTATTTCAAGAATGAAGCTCAATAGGCCGAGATCTACCATCTTAAACTCTTTTGCTAAAGCAATTTTTACATCTCTAATTCCATCTAGATCATTACCACTCAAGATAATGTCATCTACATACAAAACAGGAATAATAATCATGCCATCATGAAAACTTATATACAATGATGGCTCATAGGCACTCATTACAAAATTGATGGAAATGAGAAAAGAGTTTAGCCTAGAGTACCATGCTCTAGGTGCTTGCTTGAGCCCATAAAGGCTCTTCTTCAAAAAACACACCTTTCCTTCATGCTTTGTCTTGATGAAGCCCTCGGGTTGCCTCATGTAGATCTCTTCCTCCAAATAACCATTGAGAAATGCATTTGTGAAGTTAAGTTGGAATAGCTCCCAATTGAAGGTTGTAGCAAGACTAATGATCAACCTGATAGTAACAAGCTTAGCCACATGAGCAAAAGTCTCATCATAATCAATGCCTTTGGTTTGTAAAAAACCTTTGGCAACAAGCCTAGATTTATGCTTGCTTATTGATCCCTTGATTATACTTCAATCTAACCACCCACTTGCAATCAAGAGGTTTCTTCCCTTGAGGAAGATCCACAAGATCCCAAGTATGATTCTCAATATACTTGCATAGCATCCATCCAACTTTTAGACTTACAAGCATCTTCATAGCATGTTGGCTAATCTAACATTGAAGTAAGAAAGGTGTAAGATGTGAAAGATGATGAGCCTTCCCTTTGATCACCTTGACCATCATAGGTGAGCCTCAATGGCTCGGATCTTGCCCTTGTAGATCTTCTTGGAGTTCTTGGAGTTCTTGCACCTTGAGGTGGATCCTCAAGTTCTTCTTCACTTGGAAGCTCCTCCTCCATCATAGCATGATCCTTGGCATCAAGATGATTAGTAGCATTATCATCCAAATCACAAGCATGTCCTTCATAAAAAATAACATCCCTGCTCACTATCACCTTGCTAGTGATGGGATTGAAGACTCTATAACCTTTGCTATTCTCACCATATCCCACAAAGATGCCTTTGATGGATGTTGCATCATCCTTCCTTCTCTTATCCAAGGATTGGTGTACATAGCAAGTGGATCCAGAAACTTTGAGATCCTTGAGGTTGGGCTTCTCTCCAAATAGAGCTTCAAATGGTGTGATTCTTCCAATGGCTTGGTTTGGCAATCTATTGCACAAATAGTTAGCACAAGTTATTGCTTCACCCCAAAATGGTTTGGATAGAGAAGCATCTAGCCTTAAGGCCTTAGCACACTCACAAAGAGATCTATTTCTTCTCTCACTCACTCCATTTTGTTGAGGGGTGTATGGACATGACAACTCCCTCTTTATGCCATTAGAACTACAAAAGTCAATCAACTTATTGGAGATATATTCACCTCCATTATCACTCCTTAATACCTTAATCTTGGTACTAAGTTGATTTTCTACCAAAGTCTTGAACTTTACAAAAGAATCAAACACCATTGATTTGCTAGACAAGAGGTACATCCAACAAAATCTAGAATAGTCATCAATGAAGATTACATAGTACTTGGCACCACCATTAGACTCATGTGAAAAACTATGAACATCCGAATGGATGAGTTCAAGAAGAGAGTTTGATCTTGATGTAGATCTTGAGAAGGGTAGTTTGTGAGCCTTTGAGAGGCTGCATGCTTCACATCTCTTCCCACACTTTGACAAATGCTTGGGGAGTCCAACTGCAAGCTCCTTTGCAACCATAGATTCCATGGCTTTGTAGTTGGGGTGGCCCAACCTTTTGTGCCACAGTTCCACCTTTGATAGCTCCACCTTTGCCAAGTTAACACTCTCCACTGCAATATTAGCATCAAGCTTAAACAATCTACCTTGCTTAAAGCCTTTGGCTATACATTCATCATTTCTAAGGATGGAACAGACTCAATGCTTAAATTGTACATCTAGGCCATTATTCATTAACTGGACAACACTAAGCAAATTCTTGGTTAACTTAGGAACATAAAGAACATTATCAAGATTCATCCTTTTGGATGATCCCACATACAAGGGAATTGTTCCTATTCCACTTATCTTACATTCTTGACCACTTGCAGTATAGATTGATCTATGTAAGTCAATGGATGATGGTGGTTTGTTGGAAACCATCAAGGATGACTCTTCATCCTCCTCCTCCTCCTGATGTGCAATGTTGCTTTGTTTGCCCTCTTGTGCCTACTTCTTCTTGAGACATTCTGATGCAAAATGTCCTTTCTTTCCATAGAAAAAACATTTGTACTTGGACTTGTCTTTGATCTTGCCCTTTGAGCTTGAAGCCTCATCTCCTTGAAGTGCTTCTTCTTGCCATTGGTCTTCTTCTTGCTTTTGAATGAAAAATTAACTTTCTCATCACCATCCTGCAGAGAAATAGCATTCATTCTTGCATTGGCATGCAACATCCTACACTCTTCAGCTACTAATACACTGTGTAGCTTTTCTATAGTAGGCAAAGTGTCTTGGATTGCAAAGCTTTGGACCAAATTTGTAAAGCCACTCCCTAGACCATTGAGGACAATTTGAACAAGCTCACTATCTTGAATCTTCTCTCCAATGGAAGCTAACTCCCTATTGAGAGACTTGATTCTTAGCACATAATCTTGTGCACTCTCATCACTCCTCTTCATGCTTTGTAGAATCTGATTCCTAAGCATGAGAACCCTCAAAGTGTTACTAGACTCATAGATAGATTTTAAAGATTTCCAAGCCTCTTTAGCACTCTTACATGATGATACTTTCCTTAAAAGATCATTTCTTACATTCATCTTAATACAGTGAAGTGCAAGCCTAGACCTCTTCTTGTATCTCACTACTTCCTGCGCACCTAGAGGTTCATCTTCATCATCTATTAGAAACTCATAAAGATCCTGGAGCACCATTAGTGACTCCATCCTCACTTTCCAAATAGCATAATTGGTAGAATTTAACCTCTCACTAGCTTCTAGAAGGTAGGCTCCCACTGATCCCATCTTACTAGCAAGATTCTACACACAAGATATAGATTTGTTTGGACCTGAAACTCACAAAGCTTTCTAACTTGCAGTGTTTCACTAAAATGTTGACTTCTAATCCAACAGATGGATTTGTAATCACAGTTCTATCACTCCCTCACAAAGCTGGAATGAAGATAAGATGCAAATCTTGTCAATCTTGGCTATTCTTGGACAAAAACTGACTCTATCTCTCTCATTCACTTTGATGTACTTTCAAGACCTGGTTTCCACTTTAAGAAGGTATGAAATCAGCCTAGATTAATTAGTTTTCATGAAACAAATTCAAAACTAATCAATGGCAAGTGATCTTGGTAGCTTATCCTAGGATTTGCACCAAAAATTACATCAAACTGACACCATATGAATTTTCTATGATCCAATGAATATGGGCTATTAAATGCTGGTTCAGAGATGCCCACACGTGTGAACAATATGGATTTTGATACTGAAAAAGTTTGGGATCAAATCCCCTCACCAAAGCCTGGATACCAGCTCGCCCTTCCAATACTAACTTTTTGCACCAAAACCTGCTAAAACTGGATTAGATTCAAACACAGATCAATGGCCTTGTGCTTGGCTCTGATACCATGTGAAAAGTACAGTACTAAGGACCATAAATGGATCTTTGAATGATCCACAAGGTGATTGTATGCTTGTTAAACAATCTATCAGAAACTAGTCATCAGAAAACAAGATCTAGTTTAGCAGCTTGATAGGAAACAAGTAGAGACAATCAAATAGTATAATCCAACTCCACACGTGTGGAAATAAGGCTGTAGTACGGCCTGTAGACAATGTTTACAAAGTGGCAAAGCTGGGTTTCATTGGAAATCAAGAGTAATCACCATACAATGAGAGGAAACTCGAGTTTCTCCTTGAGGCTCCAAAAAGTTTCTATCTTTTCACTATGGAGAATGGGAATACATAGTAAAACACACTTCCTTTGCAAAGTTAGGTGAAAATCCAGCATTTAATAAGGAAGTAGACTCCACTTTCTTGCCCTAATGTGAAAACCCTAGCCTAGATCCAAGAGTCATGCTTGGTAGGTGCATGGTAGGTACAAATCTCATCATAAATCATGGTCTAGATCCTACAAAGTAGGAATCACTACCAAATAGACACAACCACTCCTCTTGACTCGTGGTAACCTACTTTAGGTGTGTATGTACAAGTGGCACTTTGGCCATTCAGGTAACCAACAAACAATATTGACAAAATGTACAATATTCTACATGGCTAGATTTGCCAATGTAGGCAATTTTTCACACAGAGTGGTACAAATTTTTCTTTTTTTGGACATTCTGCAACTCTGTGATTTTCTCCACATGCAAAGCATCCAAGTGGTGCTTTGGTCCAATTTCTTGTTATTGAGCGACAACATAAATGACATACTGTTCTGAAGATCCACCTTCTTGATCATTACCATAGTTTCATTGCTCAGCACTTCCGTAAGGTTCTGGTTCCATCAAATTGGCAAGAGGAGCAGAGTGCTTTGGTGGGGCAGGTAAAGCTAAACGTTCCGGGTATCCAGGAGCAGATTGTCGCGGTCTTACTGCTGGATTACCTCTATACTGTGGTTCTCGATATCCCATCTGGGCATACCGTTGTTGAATTATCTGAGTGTTGAGGTTCAAAAAGCAGTCTCATGATTAGGTGAATTACACAGATGGCAAACACTGAGTTCCATTCATTTTTTCAATTGAGGACACTCGTTCACTGTGTGATTTCCTGTACAAATAGAACACCAGACATTTTCCCTGGTAGGAAAAGTCTTTGCAAGCTTTTCAGGTTCCTTGTTTGCTTCCCCGTGGAGATTTTCCAATGCTTTGATCTTCTCATCAAATTGCAACTGCAACTTTTCCATCTGTTTTTGCTGGTTCTTCCCAAGTTTCTCGAACTCATTGAGCATCATTTCTGTAGTAGCATTGGCATTCGTTGATGCAATAGTGGTGGATGTCGTAGTAGTCTACTGTTGAATTCACACGTGTGGGATGCCCTGCACATGTACTTTTGATCTCCTAAGCCCAATAATACCATAAAGATCAGACTAGCATTGATTGACAATAGAAAAATTGATCATACAAGAAATATTATTGTGTTACAAGCAAGATCTGTCAGCAAAACATGAAACTAATCACAATAAATGCCTCCACTTGGCTAGCGAGAGAATATGAAAGTACAAAACTCGAGTAGAGAGAGAGGGCACAAAGAGCTTGTCTCCAAATTTGCATTACACACAAATTTCATGAATTTCTCAATGAGAGTACATCACATATATATATATCCATGGACTCTCCTCCTACTTTGAGTTGAATTGGAGTTGTGAATCCGCCTCTCAAGCTATCTAGACTTATACAAGCCACCTCACTATGTCTAATTGTGCCACCTAGTCATTTCATGCATTAAATGTGGCATGCAAAGTACAAATGACAATTCCTATGGTGGCTCGAGTTTCTACTTCTATCTACCTTGAATATTTTATTCTAAGATGGGTCTTTACTAAGCCAAAAGAGCTTAATTCATCTTTGGCATTTTTAGGACCCCTACTCACAACATTAGATAGATTTTTCCAATATTTTGACACTCCTCCTAAGAATGTATCTAATGTGGATCAAGCATCGATCTTGAGATAAGACCAAGATTATATCTATGCTTTGAGAAGGCACTTTTGCAAAGTGGCTTTGTGAGAAGATCAGCAATACATGAAGATGTGTCAACGTGTTCCAAGTTGTTTTCTCCTCCAATGAGCGTTTCCCTTACAAAATGGTGTGCCACTTCTATATGCTTGCTTCTTGCATGAAAAATAGGATCGTTTGCAAGAGCTTGGGCCAATATGTTGTCACATTTGATCAAGGGAAGATCATCCTCTTTGATGCACTTTAGCTCCATGATTAACCTCTTGATTCAAAGCACCTCTTTAGTTGTTGTAGTGAGTGCTTTGTACTCAGCCTCACAAGAAGATAGAGATATGGTATCTTGCTTCTTTGAAAGCCAAGACACAAGATTGCCTCCAAGAAAGATAGTATATGTATTAATGGACTTTCGATCCATCTTATCACTTGCAAAATCGAAGTCCGAATAGCCAACAATGGTTAGATCTTCATTCTTGTACAATAAACCATAATCTTGAGTAGAAGATACATATCTTAGAACTCTCTTGGCCATCTTCCAATGTTGGATCTTAGGATCTTGCATAAATTGACTCAATTTGTGCACATAATAGCTCAAATCGGGTCTAGTGATAGTAAGCCAAATTAAAGAGCCTATAAGACTCCTATAAAGTGTGATGTCCTCGAAGGATCTTTCATCACCTTTAATAGGATCTTTTACATGCTGCTCCATGGGAGTATCTATATGCCTTTACAATTTTGCATATTGAATTTTCTCAACATAGAAAAGACATATCTAGATTGACAAATAAAAGCATACTCTTCATGAAAATCAATCTCAAGCCTAAAATGTAATGGATCTCTCCTAGATCTTGCATTTTAAATTCTCTTCCTAATGCATCTTTAGTTTCTTGAACTAGCATCAAACAACTTCCACTAAGAATAATGTCATCTACATAGATTAGAAGAATGACAATATTATTACCATCAGACTTTAAGTACGTAGAAGGATCATAGTCACTTAGCACAAATCCTAATGAAAGTAGAAAGTTGTTGAGTCTTGAATACCATGATCTAGGTGCTTGCTTCAAGCCATAAAGACTTCTAAATAGCAAACACACCTTAGATTTATCCTTGATAAATCCTTGAGGTTGTTCCATGTATATCTCCTCCTCAAGATAGCCATTCAAAAAAGCATTGAAGACATCAAGTTGATACAATTTCCACTTAAAAAATAAGGCAAGAGAGATTATGATTCTTATTGTCACCATCTTTGCTACAGGAGCAAAGGTTTCTTCATAGTCAAGGCCATATATTTGTGCAAAGCCTTTAGCACATAATCTTGCCTTGTACTTGTTGATGAAGCCATCATGATTGTACTTGATCTTGAACACCCACTTGCATCCAATGACATGCATGTTAGGTGGTGGATCCACTAGCTCCCATGTGTGGTTGGTGATCAAGGCATCATATTCAATCTTCATGGCCTCATACCACTCCTTGGTATTGAGGGCTTCTTGGACATCTTTGGGCTCCTCGTGAGAAACCAAATAAGAATAAGTGGAATCAAGATCCACTTGTTTTCCTTTGTCATCATAAGTGAGCCTCTTAGGCTCGGATCTCTCCCTCATGGATCTTCTAGGAGTAAAAATCCGAGGACTTCCATCTTCAAATATCGACTCCTCCATATGTTGATTGTCTTCAATAACAAAAGGTGATAGATTTTGAGGTTGCTTGATCTCGGCCCCTCCAAGATTGGACTCCTTTGCTTGCACAAGGATCATCCTTCTTTCTTGTTTCCAAGGGAATATGGACAAAGCATATGCATCCAAATACTCTAAGGTGATCAACCTTAGGTTTCTTCAAATAAAGTGCTTCATATGGTGACTTTCCTCCAAGTGCAACATGAGGGAGTCGATTGCAAAGATAGTTTGAACAATTGATGGCCTCACCCCAAAAGTCTTTTGGCAAGTATGCGTCAAATCTCATGGTTTTGGCACATTCACACAATGTTCTATTCTTTCTTTCAGCCACCCCATTTTGAGATGGTGTATATGCACAAAAAAAACTCTCTTTTAATGCCTTCAAGCTCACAATAATCATGAAATTTATTGGAAGTGTACTCGCCACCTCCATCACTTCTAAGAATCTTGATTTTGTATGAAAATTGCTTTTCAACTAGAGCTTTGTACTTTAGGAAATAGTCAAACACCATAGACTTTGAAGCTAGAAGATATAACCAAGTAAATCTTGTGAAATCATCAATGAAAGTTACAAAGCAAATAGCACCACCCTTGCTCTTTGAAGATGAGAAGTGCACATTCGAGTGTATGAGCTCTAATGGATGTGTAGTCTTGATAGATGACTTTGAAAAAGGCTTCTTATGAGACTTAGATATGGAACAAGCCTCACATGGCTTGAAATTCTTGGAGATAAGATTAGGCAATCCAATAGCTTTGGCTTTCTTGACCATGGACACCATAGATTTATAGTTAGGATGCCCCAACCTTCTATGCCATAGTTCCTCCAAAGACATATGAGAAGCAAAAGCACTATCACAAGAGTTAGCATACTCTTTGGGATCAAGCTTGTAGATTCCACCATATCTAGACCCAAATGCAAGGATCTCATCATGTTTCTTGATTGTACATGTATCAACATTGAAATTCACATCTAGTCCACTATCAAACTAATAAGATTTTTTTTAAACTTAGGAACAAAAAGTACTTTAGACAGAGAAAGAACTTTTGATGATGAAAGCTTTAAGGCAATAGTCCCTATGCCTTCAATAGCACACTCATGATCATTTGCTGTGTAGATGGACTTCTTGGCTCCTTCATAAGGTGTCACGGATGAAAAATAATGCTTGGAGCTACACATATGTGAGGAAGCTCCATTGTCGATATACCACGAACCATCCTTCTTGAAAGGTGATGAAGAAAAACCCGAGACCATAAGAGATCCCTCTCCATCACTTGCATGAGCATCTTCCTTCTCTTCATTAGAAATGTTGGCTTGCTTGAATTGACTCTTATTCTTGAAGCAATTGGTGGCATAATGCCCCTTCTTGCCACAAAAGAAACACTTGATGTTTTTCTTCTTCTTCTTGGATGTGGAAGCTTGAGAGGACTCATCCTCTTCTCCTTTCTCCTTGGAAATAAGATTGTTCTTGCTTGAAGAGGGCTGGTGTTGATTCTTACTTCTTGTCTTGTGCTTGTCTTTGGTAAAGAGAGCTTTACCATCAATGTTGAGTGACAATCTCTCCATTTTCAAGACTTTATACTCTTGTCTTGATTCTTCAGAAATGAGCACACTTGGGAGTGCTTCCAAACTTGGTAGCTCCTCCTTAATGGCATAACTCTGAACAAGGTTGTCATATTCCTCCTTTAACCCATTAAGTATGACTTGAACAAGTTCATTTTGGTTGATGGAGTCTCCTATGCATGACAATTCTCTATGGAGGTCCTTAACTCTCATTACATAAGCTGAAGCACATTCATCACTTCTCTGTACACTTTGAAAGATTTGGTTTCTTAGTGTTAGAAGTCTAGAAGTATTCTTTGCCTCATAGATGGACTTGAGAGTATCCCAAGCATCTTTGGCATCAGTACAAGCACCAATTTCTCTTAAGATGTCATTTGAGACATTCATCTTAAAATAATGCAGAGCCATCCTAGCTCTTTTTTTGTATTTTGGAATTTCTTGAGAAATTTGTGGTTCTTCTTCAATTCCAAGTACAATATCCATCACATCTTGTAGTATTAAGACAGATTCCATCCTAACCTTCCAAATTGAGTAATTGGAGGTTGACAATCTTTCACTTGCTTCTAATAGAAAGACACCCATTGAAGTCATAAAGAATGATGGAAATAAAAAAAGATGGATGAAAAAATTGCTTATCTTCTCACTATAGGAACCAATCAAGGGTAAAAAAAACCAAATCCTATGTAAGACTAAGCAAAAAAACTGTGAGATAGATCTCACTAGCTTGACAATCTCTCTAAAACAAGATTTGAATCATCAAAAAAGATGAAGTATAGCAAAAGTTACGGTTCTCTGAATTTCACACGTGTGAAATACTCCAAAAATGTCAAATTGACTCAAATACAATCTATTTGTATGGAACAGTTTGCCTAGAACCTATAAATTCTGTCTAAATCACATATAGATGAGATTGGTCAACTTCTGGATGATTTTTGTGATCATTCAAGCAATAAATGACATGTACTCACGATTTGCCACAGGTCTAGGCACCCTACCTACGACTCTTTAAAAGCTTATAACTTTTGATTGGCTTATCCAACTGTCATGATTCAAATTGCAATAGATTCTACCATTTCTAGCTTTCTAGTGGGCTAATTTGCACGAAATTTGGATCTGAGGTGAGAGAGAACCACCAAACTGAAAATGGGCAGATTTCACACGTGCCAGCACCTGAAATTCCGTACAGTACCTGATCTAGACCATTCAAAGTGGTTTGAAGTTCTAAATCACCAAAAAATTGCAAACTAGCTAGAAAGTAGAATCTAGACAATTCCTAGCTTGAAATTTGATCAAATTTTAGATTTGCTTGTAAATCCTAGGTAGGCTTTGATACCATGTTGAATTCACACGTGTGGGACGCCCTGCACATGTACTTTTAATCTCCTAAGCCCAATAATACCATAAAGATCAGACTAGCACTGATTGACAATAGAAAAGCTGATTGTGTTACAAGCAAAATCTGTCGACAAAACATGAAACTAATCACAATAAATGCCTCCACTCGGCTAGCGAGAGAATATGAAAGTACAAAACTCGAGTAGAGAGAGAAGCCACAAAGAGCTTGTCTCCAAATTTGCATTACACACAAATTTCATCGATTTCTCAATGAGAGTACATCACATATATATAGATCCATGGACTCTCCTCCTATTTTGAGTTGAATTGGAGTTGTGAATCCACCTCTCAAGCTATCTAGACTTATTCAAGCCACCTCACTATGTCTAATTGTGCCACCTAGTCATTTCATGCATTAAATGTGGCATGCAAAGTACAAATGGCAATTCCTATGGTAGCTCGAGTTTCTACTTCTACCTACCTTGAATATTTTATTCTAAGATGGGTCTTTACTAAGACAAAAAAGCTTAATTCATCTTTGGCATTTTTAGGACCCCTACTCACAACATTAGATAGATTTTTCCAATATTTTGACATCCGTCCTACTGTATAAGGAAAATACTGATATTTGGCTCCTCATTTGAATCTTCATCCTCCTCCCGAATTGCATCGTCCATAGCATTTTTCAAGAGTGCAAGCTTCGAAAGCTTTTTACCTGGTTCAATAGGAGTATTCACTGGTTTGCAATCCTGCAACCTAAACTTGTGCAGCAACTCTTTGACATACTTCACCTGTGTTAAACCCACTTCGTGTCCTTTTTGCCACACCTCTACTCCAAGGCAATAATGCATCAGGCTGAGATCTGTCTCTCTCGAATTGTTCCATGAGGTCTTTCTTGATCATATCTATCATCTCTTGATTATTTTCTGTAATAATCAGGTCATCAACAAAGCAACTATACCATCAAAGCATAAGACATATAGATTTGGATCAGAATGTGTTCTCACCATCTCCTTTGAATGAAAGTAGGCATCAATCCTACTATACCATGCACGTGGTGCCTGTTTAAGACCATAAAGTGCTTTCTTCAAGCGACATACTTTATTTTCCCGTCCCTTTGTTACAAAGCATTCAGGTTGATCCATGAACACCTCTTCTTCTAACTCACCATATAGAAAAGCAGATTTCACATCCATCTGATGCAAAGGCCAACCAAAACGGGAAGCTAAAGCAACAAGTAGACGTAGAGTATTCCACTTACATACCGGCGCAAAGGTCTCCTCACCTTTACTTTGTGCATACCCTTTGATCACCAATATTGCCTTGTGCTTTGCTACACTTCCATCTGCATGGTACTTAGTCCTGTATACCCATTTGTAACCAATGGATTTTTTGCCAACTGGTGGTTCTACTAAGTCCCATGTGCTATTCTTAGCAATTGACTCCATCTCCTCTCCCATGGCCTTGACCCAAATGTCATCAGTCTTCGCTTCACCATAAGTCGAAGGTTCTTTGCATTGAATCTAGAGCATAATTTGCTTCATACCTTTCAAGGTTGTGTCTTCTCTCTTGTTGATCTTCGTAGCTCTCCCTGGCAAGATGATCCTGAAAAGTCATCCATGTCGTGGCTCTCCAACAATCTCTCAAACCACTTAGGGAGCTTCCTGTCAGGTGATCGGCTTCCTGGTGAAAATGTATCCCATGGTACATCCTTCTCCTTGTGTTTGTCACCTGCAACTTCAATCCTTCTTGCACCAAAAGGTTTGTCTCTACCTCTCCAACCTGTCTCTTGAGGTTAAGTAGTAGTATCTTGAGATGTATCTTCATTTTTATCACTAGGAATGTCAATGAATGGATCATCATCAGAAGGTATCATCATATACCATCTTTCCCACTGGATGTGTCTATCTTCTCAGCATCCTCATCTTCATACATCTTGGATTCATCAAAGATAACATCATGGCTTACATGGATTTTGTTTTCCACTGGATCAGAACATTTGTAGCCCTTCACACGTTCATCATATCCTAGGAATATACACTTGATAGCTTTCACATCAAGTTTATGTCTCTCTTCCTTAGGAATGTGTACAAAGGCCTTACATCCAAAGCGTCGCCTTCCGAAATGCACTCAGTCACCAACTCCCAACTACGTGCCCAGTGAAATGGTGAAATCACTTTTGGCACACTCCAAACACTTTCTCCACTGTAATCACTCTGTTTTGCTGTATCGTACTTGCAAGTACAGTTTGGGTGCTCTTTGTTTGGAGGTTATAGCCTTTCGTTTGGGTCAAAACGAGCAAAGGACCCAAAAATATGGATTTTCCTTGTTTTTAAACTGTTTCTTCACCTTGAAGAAACTTCACTCTTCACTTGTGAAGGGACCAAATCCAATTTCAGAATGAAAATTTTTAATGAAGTTGAAGGCCAAAATACACTTCAAGACCCTTCAACCTTTCATGGGCTCTTTAAGTTGTCATCCAACGGTCATTTCACATCCACGGTCTAGATCACTCCCTGAGAAATCAATCGCCACTGTTGATTTATGGCATGGTTGATCCGACATTCCAAATGCCTCTTGCATGCTAATTCGCTGCCCTACAGACACAATTCACTTCAAGATGCTAGGCGCCTCTCCTTGCTGGCTGCGCGCGAGCCTCCATGCGGGTCCTCTCTCTTCTTCTTCCTTTTGGCTATGGAGAAGGAGTCTTTGCGCCCTCCAGAGATCCGATCCAGCGCACTCTACTGCCCACGGCTATCCATGGCCTTTTTGCAGCCAATCCTCCTTACCAGGACGCCCCTTTGTGCCACTTCACAGATTTAGAAAGAGTTCAAAATGGAGAGAAATCTCTGATTTTGTGCTCCCAAACCCCAGACTAGGATTTTTCACACAAATCTTTTCTTGGCTTCCAATTCACAGTGTTCTGGCAGGCCCATCCTCTTGCTCTGAGGTCGCCCTACTGCTAGAACTCTGATGCTTCAATTCGTTTGTCAAACGGTGTTCGATTGAATGCACACTGACTGCAAACACCAAATAGCCTGCTTTGGAATTTCAAAATTCCGTTTGCTGAGGTTCTGATTCAGCCAACAACCCTTGTCTCTGAATCCTCACACAGTCTCAAGCTCACCAAGCTTCTGTGTGCCAAAATCTCTGCACCAGGGCTTCTCCTTCCGTCTTCAACCCGCCGTAAACCCCGAACTCTCAGAAGACAGTTCTCCCGAAGCTCTCTTCAACAACGATGTTGTACTGTGTACACTCCCCATACGGCTCTGATACCAACTTAGAATTTGCTTCGAACATGAACACAGATCATGCTACAGAGTAACACAGACAGAAAACACTCTCCACATCAAGCTCACATAGCAACTGTATATCTCAAAATGAAATTACACTGTACATATAGTTGTTCACTCGAGCAACCCATGCATGACCCAGGTTGTTGTTGGCGGGACGCGTGTCCTGTCGACTTGCCTCGTGGCGAGGTCAACTGATTCTTATCAACTGATAGGACCCACAATACAGTAACACAGTGATTCTACTTAAATTTTAACTCATACTCCAACTTTCTTGCTTGATATACAATTAAAAGGCTTGAAACTATGATGCAAACCCATTTTCTATGGACGTACTTCAAAATTGCAAAATTTTGATCTACAAAATTTTTGATTTACATTGGCGCTCATTGTGATCCAATCTGTTCAAAGTCTCTTGGATGATATTTAGTTCACTAATTTTGTGCTCCTTTGATTTTCAAGCGATGAGTAGAAGGAATGAATTTTGTTTTGTTTTTTTCTATGAAAGACAAGGTTGGCATTTACAAAAGAGGGGACGTTAGTTAATGTAAGTACGTCGTCTAGAAGTTTGGACCTCATGTGTTGTAGCTCCCTGACTTCTAGTTAACTACACATGCTACTATAGGGGCTAAGTCATCAGTGTTGCACAGGCATACCAAAATTCAATTGGAGGTTTAAAAATCGACGATTTCCCCTCTCCTACGTGGCATTTCTTTAGAAGCCCCTTTTGGAGTTTGTATTTACTCTAATACAAATAGTTAGAAATTGAAAAACAATGATCGCAATTTAGAAGAAGTCAAATACAAAAAAAAAAATTCCACTCAATGCTCAAATGCATCTAGGAGCAACACTATAGCTTTTAGCAAGCCATCGCAATAGCTTAGCATCACTTTTGTGACAAAGCTACCAAGCTGATAGAGTGCACGATGATAAATGGAAAAGAAAAAAAGGCTTCAAAATATGAAAAGTTGATAAAACACATTTTTTCAACTAACACTCACCTAAATATGACATGCCATCTTAGAAGTCACAGTGACTTATTGTTATTGTGACAAAGCCAAAAATGGATTTGAGTAATTATCTTCTAGATGATCACAACTTATAGGCAAGTTTGTGATCAATGCTCGTAGAAAAAAATTCTAGCCTTATAAAAAACCTTCAAGCCTCTTTTGTAAAGGTATTTTCTTAAATAAGCCTAAAACAAATTGTTGATAATATTTTAAACCTTAAGTTTTTTGAAGTATTGACTATTGCTATGTTCTAATTAGTCTGTTACGTATTCACAACCTTCGAGTCATTAATTAGCTACCAACCAAGTCACCAACTATTTACGAGGTTGTGCAGCGCTCTTAATCTTAAACCTTGGGACACATACTTGCATTGTGCAATGTGCAACCTGATGAGTTTAAATTTAGAACTTAATATAATAGATTCAAATTTTTGGTTTACACTTTTAGGAAGCAAAAACCTACATAATATTTGTCAACATTAAAAAAATTTATCGACCTTAAATTTAGTCAAATTCATAAACCTACAAATCTAATATAAAGAGGTAAAATGTTGAATCTATTTTTCAAAAGCAATGTTGTGGATCATAGTATCTTTGACTAAAATGCCTTTACCATTAGCTCATGCTCTCATGTCTATTCAAAGCATACATGCAGAGTCGTATTCACACGTTAGCCAAAAGTTGGTAGATTTGCATAGATTTGACATCCTCACACATCGTTACCCAAAAATTGGTAGATTTGCATAGATTTGACATCCTCACACACATGATATGCCTTATGAACTCTACATAAATGTGGCACAAGATGTGGACCATGCTCTCAAAAACTTAACAAATACAAACAACTCAATTGTTAAAATCTATTTTTTATTGCTTCATTTTACATTTATAGGTTTTTTATCATAGGCTTCTCTTTTTTTTCTCTCTATCTCTATCTCTATCTCTCTCTCTCTCTCTCTCTCTCTCTCTCTCTCTCGCGCGTGGCTTGACAATGGCACGACTCTTCTTCCTTATCTAGAATGGAGAGTAGGCCGTGGAACTGATTTGATGTTCATTTTGAAAAGGGGCACGATCTAAAGACTTTTGTATGGCACCAAGATGGTGCAAGATATGATTTGGATATTGCCACTAGCTAGCTTGGATGCTATAGTCTACGCTCAGTTGCTGGTGATTGCTCGATCACGATTTGTTGACTCGGTTTTGCTAGCGTTTTAGAAATTGGGAGATTGCCGTTGGTAATAACTGAAGACCATTAATGAAACCTGGCGACGCTGGGTAGCTTTTATTGAAGTAACGTTTCTCGTGATTGCAAGATCACTGCTGTGATGTGCTGTATTGCCGCATTGACTGCTACTGGAGTCTTCTGAGTTAATTCACCGATCTTTGTTTAGACAAGCAATGTCTTCTCGTGCAAGCTGAATCTTCCCTCATTATCCGCATTTTTATAATCTGCATGTGACATTCAATGGACATCTACAAACGTTTTATCAATTCGTTATGTATTGGCAATTCTGAACAAATCCGATGTATAAATACCGATACCTATGGGAACATGACTATTGTTCTGCCTGTTGATTTTGTAAGATTACGACCAAGGCTGCGAGAACTGGCTGTGCTTGATTAAGATCTTACTTTCTTACTCCAACTATGCAGATGCGCACTTGTGTCTCGCTATGGCTGATGCTGCTGTTGGCACCGTCCTTGATGTTTCTTCTAGTAAGTCCGATTGCAGATGGTACTGATCTCCCACCACCCGTAGCAGGCTTGTCATATGGGTTCTACAGTACGTCATGTCCAAAAGCTGAGAGCACCGTAAAACAGATAATGAAGTCTTTCTTGACACCAAACGTCTCGCAAGCAGCTGGAGTGATCCGTCTTTTCTTTCATGATTGCTTTGTCCAGGTAGGTATGGTTCATAGAACATGACTTGGAATCTTCAAAGCCCAAAGTGCAATTTTAGAATAATGCACTATTATTTGAAAGCATTGTGGTCTCTAAATCAATGTCAACTTTGTTAAGTGACGATTTGCTTGTGAAGTGGGATCCAATGTCACTCTGCTGTTTGTGTTTCCAGGGTTGTGACGGATCGGTTCTTATTAACGACACGCAGGGAGAGCAGCCTTCAATTCCAAATCAAACACTTAGAGCTTCAGCACTTGCGATCGTTGAGCAGATCAAAGCTAAATTGGAATCAATCTGTCCTAATAAGGTGTCATGTGCCGATGTTTTGGCATTAGCTGCACGAGAGGCTATTAGACGGGTATGCACTCATTCACTATAAGACTTAGTCATGCTATATTAGGTCAACCTTAGTTCTCGTAGGGGAAAAATAGAAGTAGCTGATCAGGGAATGATTGGGTGTGAACATTTAGGCCAAAGGAAGTCATTTCGAGATTCCCACAGGAAGGCGTGACGGCTTAAACTTTGCCAACAGTACAACAGTACTTAGAAACTTGCCAGCCCCATCATTCAACTCATCGCAGCTTCTTTCGTCGTTCAGCTCTAAAGGTCTTAACGCCACAGACTTGGTTGCGCTTTCAGGTATTTTCGTTTATTCTTTAAATCATTGCTGATTCACGATGCAATAGATTGTCGATACCAAATCACGTACATTCAGCTCTATAACCATATCTCCTGTCACGTTGTGGCTGATAGAAATGCAGGCTTGCAATTAGTCCTTTCAATTGTAGCAAATCTGTAAATATTACTAACACGTTGCGAAGTTAGAGTGACGAGAAAACGAACAGCTAGCTGCATGTAGATCGAGAAAAAAGGAGTGCTATGGTAAATCGTAACTATATGTTGGCCTTCCATTCAACAGTCAGCTAATGAATAATAATCTTTACTGTACCAGAATGTAATAACGTATATGTATACATATTTACTATGCAGGAGCACATACAGTAGGACTAGCGCACTGCAGTTCGTTTAGCAATCGACTCCGTCCCACCGTTGATCCCAGGCTCAACACTACATTTGCTGAATCACTAATACAGACGTGCCCAAATTCATCGATCAATGTTGCTGTCAACATGGACATTGTAACTCCTAACAAATTCGACAACAAGTACTATAGTAACATAGTGAATGGAGAGGTGCTATTCGACTCAGATGCTACGCTACTGGATGACAATCGCACACAGGCAACAGTGAAAAAGTTCGCGGCTAATGATCATGATTTCCACCACCAGTTTACCATCTCATTTATCAAAATGAGCATGATCGAAGTTTTGACTGGCAACCAAGGCAATATTCGCAAAGTATGCGCAATCTTGAACAGCAAGACTACTTCTACTGCTACTACAATCGACAGCTACGTAGCAACAGAATTAGATACTCCTTCTTCCTATGCTACCATGTAGGACAATATTGGCGAGCAAATGCCTTCAATAAATGTTCACTAAGCACTCAGCTGCAAAAGAACATATAGAGCCGAAGAAAATTCCACATGTAGGAAATACTTGTGTTTTTTTTTTCATGCTTTGCACCTCCATTTATATCCATATTGTTGATACCAAAAAGTATAAATCCATGTTTATATTTTCCCATAATAACTTCCCACATGTATAGTGCTTGAGTTGGGCTCGGCCACCAGCTAGGTTCTATTCTATGCGATCCCATGGGTTGATATTACAAAGAGTAAATTCATGTTTCTAAGATAGAGGCACATTATTAGTGGTAAAATCAGTTTTCTTCTTCTTTGCAATGTAGATGGTTGTGCCTCCCATAAACAACATGACCAAATTTATGTTATGTTTTCTTACACAACCTTCTGCAAAAATAAGGTGGGCTGTGGAAGGCTGAGTGATCTACTACTACAGCAAAAAATTTAGTAAAAAAGGAAAAAAAAAAACTGAATTTCAGGATTAAGGAGTATGATGTCCAACATGTTAAGGCACAGAAGAAATCTTATTTTTTCATTTACATTCATTTATGGTCGCTGGACTCGAAAAATTCTCCAAGCAACATGGCCATTAATTTTTTAAATTTTAAATTTCATTTTAGGAATTCCATGTAGGCCAATACTTTCATCAATAGTTGTTTAGGGTAAGTCATGAAAATTTGCATCCTCAACATTATTGGTAGCGCCTAGCTTATGGCCAATTCATTCCACCATATTTAACAAATATGAAAAATCTCATACAAAAATGGTCACATGAAAATCATTATTCATGTATTTCAATTCAAAATTATGACTCCTACATATGAAGTTAATGTTGAACTCTTTAGAATGTGTCAAATAATATGGTTGCTAAACCAAGGCTATGTGTAGAAAGGCAAGCATTCAATACAGTCATTTCTAGTAGTTATTTTAAGAGAACCAAGCTGACTTTGAATGTTGAGAAACTCCTCTTTAGAACGTAGATAATCTTCTTTATTGCGCATTTCCTCCACAGCCATTTTCAAGCAATCTTTCCCTGAATAAAACTCATCATTATTTACATCGTCAACACCAGGGAGAAGATCATCAACATTGTAATCAATTATATCCGAAAATTCATGAAGCTCTTTGCTCAAAATACAAAGAGTCTTGACCACTCTGAAATAAAAAAGATCCGATATATTTGATAGTGTCAAAAATGAATTATTATCTATATTATAAGTAGGCAATGTGATAAGAGATTTATCAGAAGAAGAAAGGGTGTTGGTAGTTCTAAGGCCAATAAACGATGCCCTATTTCGTGCAGGATCAAAATCTGTACAATTATCTAAACTAACGCTCGTATCAATAAAAAAGGCTTCTATATTTATAGTCTTTGACTTTTCAGATTTTGTACCACTGGAAGAAGGAGCTTCAGAAGTAGAAGGGCCAGCTTCCAAATCGTCAGAAATATTTAACAAAAGAAAAAAAGCAAATGCCAAAAGAAACTCTGCAAATCTACATTTTTTATTGTGAATTGGATAATCATCTACAAACTTGAAATCATTATGTAACTTGGTGAACATTTTGTCAAGCTTAGCTTTATAGATATGCTTGTTGAGTGTCACCAGGTCCTGATAATGAATCACGTACTTATTTTGAGATCTGAACAAGGGAAAACTGAGCAGAGACTTAAATCTGAGATAAATCTTAGAAAATGATTCCACACCAAGACCCTCAGTAATAGAAGGAAGAATAAAAATAAAACGCGAAAAAAGAGGTTCGAAATACTCTATATTATCACTAATACCAAATTCATGAAAAAAAAATAGCAGACTAGAATCGAAATTAGACATTTCAACAAAATAAAATATAGAAGAAAGATTTTGAATATCGCTCTCAGGCGCAGAATGCAGGTTAGATCAGAACCGCAAGGCCCTATGCACTTGGAAGAGAGTATCAAAAAACCGAGTATCGGCTCCGAGCGCAAGTACAAAGAACGGACAAGAAAGCAAACGTAAGGCGCGCTTGAAAGCAATATCGGAGCAGGCAATATTGGATTCAAGCGCAAGTATGTAAACAGATCATAAATAGAGGAAAGTGTGTGCTTGAATTGAAATTGATATCCGACGTAGAAATCAAAAAATTTACTTGAAAATCCGTGCCAAAAATGACCTATTAATTAAGAAAAAATTTGCACGTGTGGAGGATGTCCAAAAGGACACGTGTCGTCACGTTATTTGTCAAGAATATTTCGTCGTACAGAGAATGATTGATTTGACATTTGTCACGTGTAGAATGCCACGTGTCGCAATATGATTCGTGCACGTGGCCTCATTATTGAATCATAATGATCTGTATGGAAAACACATGTGGACCAGTTAGATGCCACCACGTGTCCGAAGTCATTTTCTTTTCACACATGCGGAAATTTTCTATACATACGCCCTTGGAATTTTCATTTTTTCTGACAAACTTTTCGTTTTTCGCTCCCAATATCGCTCTCAAGCGCACTCTCTGTTCGTTCTTCATCCACCATCACTGCCTCTGCTTGAGACCAATATCGCTGTATTGTAGATATCGCTTTTGAGTGCCGATCTTCCTGTTACTTTGTTTCTCTTGTAATCTCGCGTTCGAAACTGATATTTAGTCCTTTCTTTCACAATTTCTTTTTTCATTCTCTGCGCTTGGTTTAGATATTCAAATCATAGACTTTTTTTTCAAATTTACTTCTTTTGATTTTGAGAATGATGGCCAGGATGAAATTCACTGCCCGTGCCATTACCTCTGTACAGCCATCCCATGCCCGTGTTCCCCTTGGTACTAGCCGTAGACATGGCAGAAAGCAGGTTTGGTTGAGAGGGATAAGAAAACTCTAGAGATCAACTAAATTGTTGATCCCTAGAGCTCCTTTCGGCCAATCTGTTAGGAATGTCACCCTGTCACTTGGGCTTGATGTTCGTTTTGCCGTGACAGGGTGCTGTAGTTTTTTTAGGATTCTTGTCTTTTGCTGTGCATGGTAAGCGTGTTACCATTATGTCTAAAGATCTTGTTATTCTCAAATGACTTTGGGAACGTTATTCAAATCTTCATGTGGATAACGCCAGCACCTCCCTCTGGATATAACTGACTTGCCAACTACTTCAAGGAGGAAAAGGACGCAGGCTGTCCCTAAGAAAGCTGGATCTCGAAGGCCAACTATTTCCCTTCCTCCTAGAGTTATCCCTAGCAAGAGACCCCACATTTTTTTGAGCTCTGAATCAGATGCTGGAGAATCTGATTCAGACCCAGAGTCATCCTCTCCTCCTCCTGTTATTTGTCCAACTCCTCGGAAAGTTTCTTCACCAAAAGCGATGATAACCCAAGAGGAGCTTGATAAAATAACTGAAAATTTGTAAATATTGTGTCTACATCTCTTTCTCTCCCTATATATAATCTTTTTTGTCAGAAGTTCATACGATCCTAACCAGATTTATTTTGATTCTGACCATTATAACCAATACGAGGCTTACTTAGCTGATAAAATTGATCAGCTCGACAATTATTTTGATTTCTTTCTTCCAGATTCAAATAGAAGCTCTAGATTAGGTCCCAAATTTTGTGCAGAGTTGAAAGAAAAAACATCAGAGATTACAGATGTTATTGTAGAAGCTGACGAAAACTTTTCATAGCATAGTATCAGTTTAGATTCTCAGGGTGTAGTTTTTGTTGTCAGTCCATTTTTTATGAGAGCGGTGAAGGCAAAAGATCCCAATTTTGAAAGGGCTGTATATTTCATCGAATGCAGTCCAGTAAAATTTTATTCGATTTCATATGAGAATAAGTAAGGATTGCTAGTTTGCTTTTGTTTCTTTAATTTGGATAATTACTCCTGTTCAAATGGGTTCTAATTTTATTTGATTATTGCAGTTGGCATTGGAGCCTGAACATTATTTCTATAAAGATAAATAAGGAGGGAGTATCAACTTTCTATGTGTAAAAGTAAACTCAGCTAATAATACACATAGAGAATTTGATTCTCTACTTCCTGATGTCGTTCGGGAAATACCGACAACGACAATCTCAACTGGAGAGATAACCATTAGATCTCTTAAGGTATATACAATTTATCTCTGATATGCATGTATTTTTTTTAGTTTAAATCTATCATCATAGCATAAATAAATTTTATGTCATAATATTACTAAGTTTCGTTCAATATAAATAGTGTGTATAGCAAAGGGATGCTTTTAATTGTGCATGGTTCGTCCTATACAATACAAAGCTCTTTTTTGAGTGGTATAATTTACAAATCGATGTAGATATTGAAAAGGTAATATTTTGTTCATTTGTAGTTCCTTTCATTCTGATTCTTATTTCTTTACTATCATTGTTTGTAATTTGCTGATTCACGTGTTTTGTGATGACAGTTCACTCTTGAACTGTACACTCCCGACGATGTATATAGATTTCGGCAAGAGTTGATCAGAACTTATGTACAAAACGATGCAAGCGTTACGCCTGAAATCGAGGGCCCAAAAAAGCAAGCTGCTCTTGCCTTAATAGCCTTTCAGGTTGCTCAGGATGCATATATAATTATATATGTAAAAAAGGCATAGAAGTCCTTCCCAGTACAGAGGAAGGAGAGAGGCCTGTTGCCTTAAAAGGCATAGAAGTCCTTCCCGAAACAGAGGAAGGCGAAATTATAGAAGAGGTGACTGTTGCCTTGTCAGTTCCTAATACTGATATTGAAAATATAGAAAAACTTACTGAATAGAAATTCATTTGTAAATAGATATACATAAAAAAAGAAAGATACAATCTTACATATAAGCAACCCGTTTATGGGATTTGCCAACTCCTTATCTCTATCATGCAGCTGCAACTTTCATAAGGTTAGAAAGAAATGGTTCTTGGCTCAACGATGGATGAATTTGACAGATCTTCAACAGTTCAGAAACTCAGCTCTGATGATAGGTAAATTGTTACAGACAATGATGGTTCAGAGCTGCATTCAAGTCGTGGGCTGTCTTCTAGAGCAGCGATTGACAATAATATTTCAATCCCATCTCTGTCAGCGATGGTTCATAGGTCAGTTCTGATGAAATTCTTCACTACCAATGAGGGATAGGCTACAGCTATGGGCAGCGATGATCCCTCTGCCTGGAGATCATGGTAAGTAGATGCTCTCTGAAATAACGTTTGAGATGCGTTTGAGATGCGTGGCCAGAGGATTGAAGTAGGCACGAGTTGCCACAGAAGGGCTTAATTGAGTGCAAGAGAGAATGCCAGCTAGCTGGAAACTCATTGACTGTGTTTAGGAATGAGCCTAACCCGTAGACCAGAATGCGTGGTTGATCATGCTTCAATATGGCCGGAATTCCGTTGGATATGTAATTGGATCAGTTGTAAACCCAAAGAAAGTGTTGCTTGAAACTTCAAATGCACTTCTCAGAAATCAACGAAGTGTGGGTATGGAAATGTGCTGGAAGGACTTTACCTCCCTCTCATGCTAGAACTTTGAATCTCTATAGGAGACATCCATAATCTATCCTCAATCCATAAGAAAACTTATCATTGCAATTCTAGGAGAAAGAAACCTTTTTCGAAAGTGCATATTTCTTTGTTGTTGATACTGCAATATGTGCTTGATGGTCTGTTACAACTGTGGCCATCAATTTGTACAAGCCCTGAGTCAATTACAACACTCGCTATTTCTTCTTTATCCTTGATTATGACGTAGTTGTTGCCCTTGAACTTCAGCTCCAGTCCACTTTGCACCATCATGTTGACTGATAAAAGGTTCTTTGATATTTGAGGCACATACATCACATCATTTAACACATCTGTTTTGTCTCTATCGAGTGCTGATCGCACTGTTTCTGATCCAGACAATTCGATGGATGTTCGATTCCTACTACTCTCTTCTCCTACAAGTTATTCTCATATGTTGAAAATACTTTTCTGTTGAAGGTCATGGGTGCTAGTAGGAAATTGGCGTGACATCTCTATGACCAATATAAGTCTCATACATTGAAATATGAAATGTATTTGTAAAAAGCATTTGGGATCTTTAAATGGGATCTATTGGTCTTATTATCATCAATATCTAAATTAACTACATGATGACACACAAATTACAGTTTAAAAACAAGAGGCCTTCTCTAGAAGCTAGCAATATGTAAGCTATTATGAATAACAAACATAACATACTCGTTTGTGAAAGACTTGAACAACATCAATTAGGCAATGATTGACCAAGGTATGGCAATAGCATGTGATGACATAGAGATTGATCCACCATTTCTAGAGCCCGTATTGATCCGCATCAAATTTCTCGATCTCTAGTTGATCGCGAACGTTCTGCACTTCCATCTCTGTGAGCTTCTCAGCCTCCTCTCGATCCTGCTTGCTGAGCGATGTGTCAAATCATAGATTTCGTACAATGACTTATTGCGTACGTGGGCCCATAGCCATTGTGAATCCAAGCGTCAATCTTGATCTTGAGAACAAGATAGATGTTCTAGTGCAAGTAACAATTAGTCATTCAATCACTTAAATGTAGAAAGATCATAGTACCAAAAATTAACAAGCAATCACAATTTGCAAAAAAGTGTGGTTATTGATCCATATTCACAATACATATATATGAACCTGAATTGGCTTCATGCCTTGAATTGCCTTCACACAACAATTTTTGCTGGTAGGTGTAGTGGAAAAGCCTACACACAGAAGACCAAAAATTAAGTCTAACTATGGGCATTCCATCTAGAATTTCTATTTGCTCCAGCTGTATACGGCAAACTTCTACTATAGATGTATCAAAACTTCAAACAAAGAGTAGAATGCTTGTAATGAAGACCTTCTTTAAATCTACCATCAATGCATTCACCATTTGTTTGAAGGCTGGAGCCATACTCTCTGCTATTTTAAACATCGATAGAAAGTTGTCAATACCTCAATCTATGCCAGGCTCTCCAACTGGAACTCCTATCAGTAGAATGATAGAATTCAATTCTGATCCATGACACTTCCTAATTGCTACGATCCTGTGCTCTGCACATATGAAGGAGACGATGAAGCCTTGAGAGGCCAACGTCTCTGCAAATCAGATTGCTGGGATGACGTGACCTTGAGAAGGAAAAGCGGGTATTACAACATGAGGAGCTTGAGCTTGAACTTGCTCAGAAGCCATGACTATCTCGAAAATTACTGAGAGCAAAGCAACTTATAGGACCACACTCGCATAATCCTATACCAATCATTGCAACATGCAGAAAGAGGTAAGCTCAGATTATAATCTTTTGTATTTTGAGCAAAATTGCTCCTCAGCTCAAACAAACCAACATATGGAAATACATTAAAACTCGTCTTAACATTCCTAGCATTATAAGAAAACGTGTTCTTCAACTCAAGCAATAGAAAACAGACTACAAAAGAGAGAGAGAGAGAGAGAGAGAGAGAGAGAGAGAGAGAGAGAGAGAGAGAGAGAGAGAGAGATTAACTACACATAGCTCCTCTTGCCAAGACCAAACCTTTATTCATAACCCAACAAGGTAAATCATAGCTGAAACATACAGTACCTAAAAAAAAAAAAGCACCGTAAAGTGAAACAAATTTTAACACGTCCAACTGGTACCTGCCACCATCCCACCACACAAAATCGCACAAGTTAGCATAGTGAGGAAGACACGTGTCAATGCCGAACGTCAGTTGTTATCCATGTCCAAAATAAGTTTAGCAGCTTAACAATTTAAAATATTTGATGTAAAAATGTAGTCTAATCATCTCTATGTAAATGTAATTACTAGCATAGGTTTTCCCATATTATTACCGTATCAGGGCATTCCACCATTTTGATCAATTTTATGGTACTAGTCTGTATCAATTTGTAGTAGATTAGGAAAGAAAGTGCACAATTTCTTTTAGTCAAGTTCTCAATAAGCTAAAAATTTGGAAGAAGTACATTTTACAACAATCTATTCATTCTTTGATTAAAATCTTGCACTCTACTGGGCATGTTATTTAGCTATTAACTTTAAATGTTATCTACAAAAAAAATATCAACTTGAGAGGCTTCAAAAAACTCCAAAAACACTACATCCTATTTAAGGACTCAAAAGTAGAGGAGAAGCAAGATACGCTCCATCGAAGAAATATATTTCAACTTCATTCTGTGGAAGGCCAGATGAAGAATTCCCTATAGACAAAAGTATCAAAACTGGTTAATTTTAACTTTTCAGGATGAAAGTCCACCATTTTAAAAGAATATTGATCTTGCACTTAGCAGTGAAACTACGCTATAAGGATAACACAAAAAGGTTGCGAAGTTATTTTCCAACCAACAGGCAAAAACCATCACCATGAAAACCACCATAGCCTGAAATTGCCACATATACATTGTACAAGACTAGAAGAGTTTTTAGTTTTTACGGGAATGAGTTTACATCACATACCTCCCATTTTGGCAATGTACATCACAAAATGTGCTCCCATTGTTGGAGTGATTAGATAAGCACCTTGAGTGTTGACCTTGGAAAGAGATATAGTCAAGCTCTAGGGTTGGTAATCCACGTTCAAACGCAAAGCACAGAAAAAAGGACACCAATAAAACTCGTGAAAATTTCCCATTTCTATTAACTTGGTATGGTGTAATATATAATCCATGCAGAGTCTGCAAAGATGTCTGTCATCCATACCATCTTGGTAGAGGGTCAAAGACTTGGCTCTCTAGTGTTATAAGTGCATGGTATCTTTCGTACACACTTCTGGTGAAACCTGTCAAGTATGTTGACAAAATGTAGACCATAAATCGAAACTGCCATGATATAGTAATCCCTCCACTGGCACGGGTTTTGAAGGTTGAATATGTAACAAAACAGATGCTTTCAAAGCACAAAAGTTTATGCCTTGAAGCAACTGTAGGCAACATAAAGCAGACCGGGAGAAGCATCTTTGTCTCTAACGTATACAGTAGGTACTAACAATCGTAGTTCTCAATCACAAAGCGAAAGAGACCAACCAAAGATTTTGTCTTACAGTATTTACTTAGACAATGACGCGAAGCGTGGCAAGTAGATAATTTTCTTCCATATTTTGACCTTAAAATATATATATATATACATATATACATCCTCATTAGAACATGACCTCATAGCAACTTGTTAACAAATTTACACCATTCGCTGACTACTGTGAAAATACAAATATAGTGAGGTGAGGCTTTTTGAACATGACCTTTGAGATGGCGAGGCACCAAACTGTGTAACCTTTTCATAAGAGCTGAATTTTGCGGCACTGATCTGATCGACCATTTTAAGGCACTGCCCCTGATTATCTATAATGATGATAATTCTAGCCACTAGCCCTATATTGTTAGATTGCCCTTCTGAGGTGAAATACTTTTGATGTCTCTACCTGAATGAATGTAGTCTTACGACCAATCAAGCACACTTTTGATGCAAAGATCAAGTGTATTTCTATTGCCATTGCTCCGGCGCATTTCTACTACCAGTTACCCGCACTTTTGAGGAGGCTACAATGATTTTCTGTGGTAGCCACCAACATGTTTCTATGGTAGATTGCTCACTGATTCCAGTGGAAGTCTACAATGCATCTCTATTGTCAATAACTCATACTTATGCTAGTAGACAATTGCATTCCTAGTTCACAGAGATCCAACACATTCTTATTACCATTTTCCAACACACTGTCGTTGCCAGTCAATCGCATTGCCAAGGTAGGGTACCTGAACAGTTAATCGTCCTTCAAAAACAACCTACATCGCATTTCCAATAGTTTGAATTCAGCTCTCTATGTTGAAAACATTGCATTTATGAAGAAACTAAAGTTGCAGGAGGAGAAGTGATGTCTGGCCAAAGAAGCAATAATGAACCCATCCAGAGAGGGAGACCCACCTCCTGCCTACTCGCGATCGAGAGAGAGAGAGAGAGAGAGAGAGAGAGAGAGAGAGAGAGAGAGAGAGAGAGAGAGAGAGAGAGCATGTGCTGGGGGGATTTAAAATCTACGTGTGTGTGTGTGTGTGTGTGTGTGTGTGTGTGTGTGTGTGTGTGTGTGTGTGTGTCTAAAAAAGAAGCTTGTATGTGTTGTTTTTTTTACCATTGTTTTTCAAACGTTTTTTGGCTTTTTTTTTTTGCAAAAGCGTGACATTTGTAGTGGGCAAAGCGTGACTTTTTTGGTGACAATGTGACATTTTTTACAGCAAACACACATTCTCTCTCTAAAATAGTTTTATACTATATAAATATACATACTAGCAAAGTGTGCCTGTTGATGACGGGTGGTCGATGGTGTGTATGTGTGCGCACGCGCGGGTGCGTGCGGCGCAGAGAGAGAGAGAGAGAGAGAGAGAGAGAGAGAGAGAGAGAGAGAGAGAGAGAGAGAGAGAGAGAGAGAGAGAGAGAGAGAGAGAGAGAGAGAGAGAGAGAGAGAGAGAGAGAGAGAGAGAGAGAGAGAGAGAGAGAGAGAGAGAGAGAGAGAGAGAGAGAGAGAGAGAGAGAGAGAGATTTGTTCCATTGGAGTATCTATGCTCTTAGAATTTTCCAAATGGAAGTTTTTCAACATAGAAAGAGCATATGTAGATTGACATATAGGAACATAATCTTCATGAAATCAATCTCTAGGCCTAGTATGTAATGGATCTCTCGTAGATCTTGCATTTTAAACTCACTTCCAAGTGCTAGTTTAGTTTCTTCAACTAGATTGATACAACTTCCACAAAGAATAATGTCATCAACATAGATTAGAAGAATGACAATATTACTATCAACAAACTTAAGATAAATGGAAGGATCATAGTCACTAGGAACAAATCCTAGTGAGCTAAGAAAAGAGTTGAGTCTTGAATACCATGATCTTGGTGCTTGCTTTAGCACAGTTTGGACTTATCATTGATGAATCCTTGAGGTTGTTTTATATAAATCTCCTCCTCAAGATAACCATTTAAAAAGGCAATGGATACATCTAATTGGAACACCTTCCATTTGAAAAAGCAAGCAAGAGAGATAAGAATTCTTATGTCACCATCTTTGCAAGGGGTGCAAAGGTCTCCTCATAGTCAAGGCCATGGATTTGAGCAAATCCTTTAGCACATAATCTTGCCTTGAACTTGTTGATGGTGCCATTATGATTGTATTTGATTCAAAATACCCACTTGCATCCAATCACATGCTTGTTGGATGGTGGATCCACAAGCTCCCAAGTATTGTTGGTGATCAATGCTTCATGGCATCATACCACTCCTTGGTATTGAGTGCCTCTTGAAAATTCTTTGGCTCTTCATGAGAAACAAAGAAGGCATAATTAGTGGAATCAAGATCCACTCGCTTGCCTTTATCAACATATGAGATCCTCTTAGGCTCGGATCTATCTCTCATAGATCTTCTTGGTGAAAATATCTGAGGAGACTCCTCTTCAATTCTCGACCCCATCACATCTTCAATAGCAATAGTTGGTGATGCAACTAGAGATGCTTTGATCTTGGCCCCTTCCAAATTGGATTTTTGCTCTTCAAGGAAAAAACATCTCTACTCTCAATCACAATTGAGGTAGAGAGTATAAAGACTCTATAGGCCTTCTTGGTGGATGAATATACAACCATGATCCCTTTGCATGAAGTAGGATGATGTTTCTTCTTTGTTTTCAAGGGAATATGGACAAAACATATGCATCCAAAAACTCTAAGGTGATCAACCTTAGGCTTCCTCATGACTTTCCTCCAAGAGCGATATGAGGGAGTCTATTGCAAAGATAATTTGCACAACTTATGGCTTCTCCCCAGAAGTCTCTTGGAAAAGATGCCTCAATCCTTATAGATTTGGCACATTCACATAAGGATCTATTCTTTCTTTCAGCCACTCCATTTTGAGAGGGAGAATAGGCACAAGAGAACTCCCTTTCAATGCCTTCAAGCTCACAATAGTCATGGAATTAATTAGAGATATACTCTCCACCTCCATCACATCTAAAAGCTTTAATCTTCAATGAGCATTGCTTCTCAACATAAGCTTTTAAAATAAGGAGATGATCAAACACCATAGATTTAGAAGCAAGAAGATATAACCAAGTGAATCTTGTGAAATATCATCAATAGAAGTTATGAAGAAAGTGGCTCCTCCTTTGCTCATAGATGATGAGAAATGAACATCCGAGTGGATCAAATCCAAAGGATGCTTACTCTTGATAGAAGATCTTGTAAATGGCTTCTTGTGAGATTTAGCAATAGCACAAGCCTCACATGGCTTGATCTCCTTGGAAAATGACTTTGGCAAGCCAATAGCTTTGGCTTGATTCTTCAGAAATAAGCACACTTTGAAGGCCCTCCAAGCCTGGTAGCTCCTCCTTAATGGCATAGGATTGGACAAGGTTGTCAAACTCATTTCTCAAGCCATTGAGAATGATTTGGACTAGCTCACTGTTAGCAGATTCTAGAGAATCTCCAAGTGCGGAGCTAGGATGAAGACACAAGTTATCTCTCACCCATGATTGAGGAGGTCTCAGAAGGAAGAAAGCAGAAGAAGTTGAGAGCCGAGGAATTACTAGCTAGGAAGACAATGAGTTATCTATGTGAGCCTATATGGTGTATCCCAAAGAAATAATGACCATGTAGGAGCTAGTAATATTTCCTAGACATTGTAAATAAATGTAGACCCCCCTTAAATTAGTAAGAGTGAGCCACCTTTTGATGGTGACCTTTAATGGAAGGGCAAATTCCACATGTAATTTCTAATTTGGTGGAATTGCCACTTGGGCTCCACATGGGCAGCCTTCTTGCTTATTTAAGGGCCCCCCCTCTCTTGTGAGGGAGCTTTTTGATGTACTGTCAAGTTCTCTTGAGCTAATAAAGAGGATCCTCCACGAGTTCTTGATGATAGCTAAGCTCCTTGTTCATGGCAATGTTCTTGAGTGAGATTTCTACGAGCATGCTTGATTCCTTTGCATTGTGGATTAACTAGGTGCCCAGTTCTTGGTTGTTCTTGAGCAATCTAAACATCAAGAAATGAGTGTTTCTTGATTCTTAGACTGTTAAAATGCTACTAGTAATCTTGTTTCTTGTTTCTTGAATCTTGTTTCTTGTTCCAATAGTTAATCTTTTCTTGATTGTTTCTGATTCAGTAGACAATAAGATTGCTCCTTGCTCTAAAACGCTGATCCTCTTGAGCTGTAGATGGTTACATGGTTGGTTATGCATGTAGCTGAGTATCGAAACCATGTCTCCCATTGACAGGCTGGGAAATACATGCTAAAAACTGAGTAACACTTATGTTGTAACTGTTCTAATAAGAAGAAGTACCATAAAGTACCGTAACTACAGAAGTATAAGAAGAAGTAGAAAACCGTGTTCACAGATTCAAGAAATCCGTGAACATTTGGCACCGTTCCATAGCTCCACATACATTAAACTGCCTAAACCATTTCGATATGTGCCACACACCCATCGCTCTCCGAACATCCACGCCTTCATCACAGAGCACACCATTTTCGTCCTGCCTACGCGAACTGCACTTCTCGACCGACGCCCTCGCCACAGATCTCGACCGACAGCTTTGCAACAGATCTCGACCGACGCTTTCGCGTCAGTTCTCAATCGACGGCTAATCTCAGATCTCAACCGATCCTTTGATCGTCCAGTCCATATTCACCAGCATTACAGTCACTGCGACCACTCGTAACGACCACATTGATCTGTCGTGACCATATGGCACAGTGGCAACTGTATCCAATCCGTTACAAACGTACAGCCCACGAACCGTCGCCACAAACCGCAACAACCCACAATCCCACGGCCCTACATATACCCTTGGTTGTCCCTGACCGTAACAGACCACAATCATACGGCCTACAACCCCTTTCTCACCTCCACCCACCAATCGACCATCCTTTCCCACATTTCGCACAACGTTGACGCCTCACCCAGCCGTTGCTACAACCACAAGCCATTGAGACCACAACCGACCGCAACTGATTGCAAAAAAAAAAAAAAAAAAAAAAAAACCCGCAACGGACCGCCACAACCTGTATTGCACCGCTACCACCGCATCCTATCGTTCCACCACCTTAGCCATATCCACCGCCATTAGTCACATTACACTCGCATCAATCGTGGATCCGTATCAACTGCATCCTAACACCCGTATCCATTGTAACCAGAGTCCAAGTGCATATTTACACAATCCTACGACACTCTACATGCTGTCATGGATCGCCCTTATGATCCGAATTCTACGGAGAACTATCCACCAGAGATGGTTTCTCCATCCACCGAACAGGCTCGTTTTAACAGATATTCTCGAATGAAATCTCAAGTCCAAGAGCCATCCACAAACCCATTCGATAGACGGGAACCTATGTGTTATGAAGCTCCATACGAACGACCACAATTTCATGTTGCCGATTCCTCACATGCAAGAGCTCACTTAAACGGAGCTTTCGCAAATAATGTTTCACATACTGAAAAACAGACCCCAAAGCTCAACTTATCTAAGTACGATGGCAACACTGATCCTCAAAGATTTTTTCAAGTCTTTGAGAATGCATGTGATGTTTATGGCGAAACATCACTAGACACCATGATTCAACTGTTCTCGATGACCATGATCGATCGAGCACGAGAATGGTTTTTTAACCTTGATCGTGAAGATAAATGTGACTGGTCACTCTTGAAAGAGGCCTTTATCAAATGCTTCAAGCCATTTTGCTTGATAGAAAGTCCTTTTGTCAAACTAAGTAATATCAAAATGACAAAAGACAAAAAAGTACATGACTACATTGAACGATTTAAACGATTAAAAAGTCAGGTACAAGAGCAACCCACCGAATCCATGCTCATCATTTGGTTCCTCATTGGACTCCCACGATCGACAAGACATGAACTTCGTTCCAATGATGAATATACATCATTGAAACAAGCCATGTCTGATGTCATTCAGGAAGAAGATGAGGGCTCAGATGTTGACGAACCACGAGAATGGAGAGCACATCGTGCTGTCCAAGAAGCTCGCCCAAACGATGACACTCGAGAACAGTTATGGAAGACACAGATGGAGCTGCTTAACCAGCAACACCAACAACAGATGGAGAAACTCATGAAAGAGTTTCAAAACACTCTTAAGTCTATCCAGAGTTCGATGCCGGGTTAGTTACCCACTGGCCAAATCCACCATAGACGAGAGAACATGTGGTGCCCTCACTGCCAAGGTGCACACACTGGCAATGAGTGCCCTTCATACCAACCGGTCCCAGATACTTCCTTGATCAAATGTGAAATCTGCTACTTTATGGGCCATACCTCTCTTTATTGCTATTATAACCTGAGGAACCAGTCTCACAACTATTCAAGAGGACATTATCAACTTCCTAGGCAACCATTTGTTTCACAGCACAACCACACGACTTATCAACCACGAAACAACCAGGTCCATATACAAGAGTTGCCCAGACAACCTAGACATGACCCTCAACCACAGCTGGCGCTCTTAGGACCACTACCAGGAGGTAAACAAGATCTAGGAGCACAAAAACATAGACATCCTCAAGAATCTGCCCAAGCACATCGGATAGAAAACTTCTACGATCAATCATATCACAATGATACAACAATTCTGTGAAAATTGTCAACATTTCCTTGTCTAGTTTTAGGCCAAAATTGCTAAAAATGGCACATAGTTTAGGATCTGACTTTTCACACGTGTGAAACAGGTCTAGATATTTTTAGTAAGTGTATTTTTTCAGTATGAAGAAGTGTCAAACTTCAAGACCTTCGAAATGAGTCCATTTTCATGTATTTTGGACATATATGCCAATTTTACCTATATAGGGCATATTTTAGGTAAGGAGGGTCTAGAGAGAGGAGAGAGAGTCATCTCTCTCAGCTATATATAGCAGGTAGGCCGTGGAGAAACAGGTTGGAGCAGATCCATTGTATTCATTTGCTTAATGAGAGATTTTTCTATTGGGTTCTCCTTCCATTGTTGGCATTGTGTAGTGATTGAGTTCAAGCTTTGTGTGTATGATCTTAGGTGCTTTCCAAAAGTGATAGGCTGATGTATTATGGATTGTATAATGCTATTTTGGGCCGCACTTGATGTTTATGGAAGTTTCCATTTGTGATAAATGCTTTTTGATCAAGTTCTTTGCATTCTAGGTAGCATAGAATGTGTTGCCAATTCCTAGCTTATGTAGTTTGGAGTGCAAGCATTCAAGCCAATGATCTTGGAGTTTAGATCCACTTAGGATCTGTATTTTTCACAATTCCATCATCTAGTCATCACCATTTCAAACTGACAACTCATGCTCATGCAAACAAACTGAGTATTCCACACCACCAGAAAACCCAGCACAGCTAGCCATCCAAGATGGTTAAGCTATCGCCACGGGACCCATGAGCAACCGCTGCTTTATTTGTGGCAAAACAGGACATTTCATGGCTGACTGTAAAGTTAAAAACCAATACCATGCGGAATGTCCTGACTATGTTCGCAAACATAGATTCAAAGACTATCCTAAACAACCTAACATGATCCTTCCAGCACGTCATATCACATCCGAACCTATTAGAGTTCTTACTAGAGCACAACACCAACAACAAGAACAGCAGCAAAACCATGGAAAATCAGCTGACCCACAAGGAAGCCATTTGACGGCTTCCACATTACCAAAAGACCACCCGGACCCAAAAGTTGAACAAAGGCAATACAATGAATTTCGAGATGAATTTTTGCGAGAGGAAGAACATACGGAAAGTCCGTTATCAGCTCATATCCCTGAAAAGGAACAATCCCTACGGGGACTTGAAGTATTTTCTGACCTCCTGCAAGCTCAACTCACTATGCCATTCCATAGTGCAATCAAATCCTTCACCGGACTTCAACGCTATATCCATCGTAGTTTTCAGCTGCCTCTTATTCCTGATGAACACCAAAAACCAGAAGAGATTCCTGATATTCCTCAGATTCCTATGAATCTGATGAATATAGGTGTTGCTAAGGGGAATAGCATCACACTACCTTTGTCCTATAAAGATTATCCTGCAGTATCTGCTATCCTCGATAGCGGATCAGGCGTTAATATAATGGCTTTGTCATTGGCAAAGTCATGGGGCTTTCATACCCTCGATCAACCACGATATAAACTTCGCATGGCTGATCAACGAGTTACCAACCCTACTGGTCATTTCGGATAGCAGATGTCAAGTTTGTTATCGATTGTGTAATCTTAGACCTACCAGAAGATGCTATTTGCTAATACATATAAACTCCTTCTTGGTACACCCTGGCTCCAGATGGCAGGTGTTGTCCAAGATTGGAAGCATAGTAAAATTACCTTTGGCAACCACGAGAAACGAGTCACGGTTGACTCAGTAGGCCATGTCAAGCCAGCCAAGGTATACGATGATTGGTCATCTACAATATATGACGAATCAGATAGTGTCCCGATCCAACCAAAAGGCCATTATACACGATCCACATACATGATCAATTGGGGTCATGCACTAGCTAAAATCAAGACTCCAGGACCATGGACTCATGTCCAACTGACGTCCAAAATACCCAACACACAAGCATACAGGCCGAAATCCAAAGTTTATACATGGGATGTGTATCTAGACGAAGTCTAGGATACAATCAATGACGATATAATAAGTGAGATAACAACACCGCCCACTCAAAACCTGCAAACACCTCGGTTACAAAAAAATAAAATCATTGATACACAATTAACCGAGCATCAAAAATAGATGTGTGCGAAGCTTAAACAGCTGATAAAGCCCTTGTCTAAGGAGACAGAAACCAAACAATCAGACCAAGCTTCTACGTCCAGTAGTGAATCAACTCAAATGATTCCCAAAGTCCCAGAACATATTGTGGACCCACCTTTTGATCTTCCATAGAAGTTCAAAGATTTTACACTGGATGACGTTGTTATCCAGTTACCACAGCCACATCGGAAACCTACACCAAGTTCCAATTCCTTTGAAGGACCTGCTAAGACAATTTCACTAAACCTTAAAGATCCTGACGAGGACATAGATTGAATAGTTCATGTTGGTGCACATCTGTCATCAACCCAATTGTCTGATCTAGAGACTTTATTACGCAAATACAGAGATGTATTTGCATGGAATTATACCAAAATGCAAGGAATCCCTCTTGAAATAGTATTACATGGGATTCCTCTAGAAGACAATGCTAAGCCTGTTAGGGCTAAACCTTACCGCAGTAACCCCATCTATCGTGAGAGGATCGATGAGGATATTAAGAAATTGTTGGATGCTGGCTTCATTTATGAGTTCCAACATACTAATTGGGTATCACCCATTGTGGTTGTACCCAAGAAAAACAGCAAGCTTCGTATTTGTGTCGACCTCAAGAACCTTAACGCGGTTACGAAGAAAGACCATTTTCCCTTACCTTTAACGACCCAAATCTTAGAGGAAATGGTAGGAGCTGAAGCTTTCAGCTTCTTGGATGGATTTAGCGGTTATTTTCTTGTTCAAATAGCCCCTGAAGATAAACATAAAACAGCCTTTGCCACAGAGAGCAGGGTTTACGCTTATAACGTTATGCCTTTTGGCTTATGTAACGCCCCCTCAACATTCCAACGGGTCATGCAACTGGCCTTTCAAGATCTATTACATCGGATTGTGGAGATTTATCTCGACGATCTAGGTGTACATTCTTTCGCTGCTACGCAACTAGACACCTTGGAGAAAATATTCATTCGCTATCGTAGGTTCGACATCTCACTAAACCCTGATAAATGCCAAATATGGGTCACCCACGGGTTGTACTCGGATATATAATATCAAAGGACGATATTTCTACCGACCCGTCAAAAATCAAGGTTATCGTGGACATGCCCCTACCTGCAACAGTGAAGGAAGTATATGTCTTCCTCGGTCATACCAACTATTATCGCATCTTTGTAATCGACTATGCCGGCAAGGCACGCCTCGTTTATTTAGCTGTTGTAGATCCTCGCTGGACTGAAGAACAAATTAAGGCCTTTGAGGAGTTGAAAACAGCCCTCACAATGGCTCCCATACTCCGCTCTCCAGATTACACGAAAGAGTTCCATGTGCATATTGGCACAAGTAAGTATGCCATTGGAGGTCTTCTTGCACAACCGGACGAGTATGGCAAAGACTTTTTCATACGTTTCTTAAGTAGGAAACTGGTGCCTACTGAAGTAAACTATACAACTACCAAAAGAGAAGCATTGGCAATGGTCTACGCTGTACAACAACTAAGACATTATTTATTAGGCCAGACCTTTGCTTTCTACACAAACCATCAAACACGTCTATATATAGTTAATAAGACTTGTAAGATGGGACGAATAGCTCGATGGCTATTGATTTTGGAGGAATTTAATTTCTGTGTAGTCGTTAGCAAAGGGACCCAACATTTCATGGCGGATCACCTTTCCAGACTACCAAGTGCTGAAAAAGCAACTGCACCAGTCAAGGATGATCTTCCTGATGCGTGCCTTTTTCAGATCGATGCTAAACCCTTATGGGCTGAGGAGATCACTCAGTTCCTCACAACAGGCCGACTAAAAGAAGGCCTGAGTACAATAGAAAAAAATTTTTTTTTTAATAAAAGCAGCACCCTTTCAGTTAATTGTGGGACAACTTTACAAAAGGGACGTTGACGACATTATTCGACGATGTGCTTATGAATATGAGATACGGCCGATAATATCTCAGGCTCATGAGGGCATTGGAGGTGGCCACTTTTCTGCTGAAGCCACAACAAAGATTATCCTTCGAGCGGGATTGTGGTGGCCATCTTTGTTTAAAGACACGTTTGCTGTCATTAAAGCGTGTGATGTCTGTCAACGAGCAAAGAAAAATACCAAAGTAGACTTCACACCACTGACTCCCATTATAGAAGGTGAAGCCTTCCATAAGTGGGGGATTGACTTTGTTGGACCAATCAGTCCAGCAGCAAAACATACCCAAGCTCGATACATCCTCATAGTCACAGATTACGCCACTAAGTGGGTGGAGGCTCGAGCAACGAAGGATGCCAATGCAAAAATAGTTGCACGTTTTCTTTACGAAAACATTATTACCCGTTTTGGCTGTCCCATAGAGCTTGTTAGTGATCGTGGCACACATTTTTTAAATGTTGTCGTTGATTACCTCCTACGCCATTACCTTGTCGTTCACAGAAAAAGTACACCGTACTATCCTAGGTGTAATGGCCAGGCTGAATCAACTAACAAGATGATCTATAAAATTTTAACCGAGATAGTTGAAACCAGTCGTTCCGATTGGGAAACAAAACTTTTCTCAGCTATCTAGACTTACCGCACCACCCCGAAGAAAGCCACTGAGTGGATTACACCTTTCCACTTAGTATATGGTCAAGAAGCGGTAATGCCCGTAGCATTCTTAGTACCTTCACTAAGAGTTATGGAAATTTTTTCAACACTTCTCTGTGAAAAGGCTTCAATAGAACAACATGTCAAAAGCAGGCTATTTACGTTAGCCCAGTTATGCGAGACAAGACTAATATCTTATCACGCACAACTAGTTAACAAACGATGCCAAAAGGCCTAGCATGACCGTCACATGCGCAATAAAGATCTACACTTAGGTGACCAGGTGCTTCTTTATACATCAAAGAAGCACTCCGACAAATTGAAGTTCAGAAGTGATTGGCCATACGTTATTAATAAAATTTTTCCTAATGGTGCTGTCCAATTACAAACACTTGACGAGATACTCCTAAACACTGTCGCAAACGGTGGTCGTCTACGACGGTATTACGAAGAGTTGTTCTTTCTTGACCCAATTTAACATCTTTTCCCTAGTACATATTCTACATTTCTCTTTATTTTATTATTTTTAGTTTAATTATATTTTATTTCCTTACTTGTACTTCTCATTTTGCATGCCTTGTTTTATGTCCTTTCTATTTTTCCTTCCTATGCATACTCATGGGTCATGAATGTCCTAGATCAACAAATGATAGGCTACACCATAGGAACTGATTCTCACACTTTCGCCACCTCATCTCTGTGTCTAACTAGTATCTCAGGCATACCACCATTGCTAGGGATACACTCTTCTCATAAGAACTTCTACTCTGTACCACAGTCATATTTTTTCCCTGAAGTTCTTCACTTGCATACAACAGATCCATTCCTTCATATTGAGGTTCTGACAAATCTCAACTGACGGGATCCACTTCAATCTCAACCAACGAGATCCACTTCAATCTCAACCAACGGATCCTCACAAGATCTCGATCGACGGACCTTCACAAGATCTCGACCGACGGACTTTCATAAGATCTCAACCGATGGACCTTCACAAGATCTCGACTGATGGACTTTTATAAGATCTCGACCGACGGACCTTCACAAGATCACGACCGACGGACCTTCATAAGATCTTGACTGACGGACCTTCACAAGATCTCGATCGACGTGACTTCATTAAAATCTCGACTGACGCTACAGACATGTCCCATCTCACCCATGCCCACTCAAAGGCGTCCATAAATGCCATCACTTCGACCACATTCACACCTCAACGAAGTGTGAACCCTGGAGCTCCTTGGCGACGATCCTCTGGCGATTTTCAGACTCTCCTACATGATTCTGGTGCTCTCTCATCTGGTGCATCCATCAGTGCTTCTACACCATCTCCACCCAGTTTCAACCATCCTCGTGTGTTTGTCAGTGAGAGCACCATCACAAACCGTTTCCAACCCTAACATCGCCAGTGGAGAACAAAGCATTTGATACATTTTGCATGCTGAGGGGTATTGTCACGCAAGCATTCCAAATGCTTTCGTTACACTATTGAATATCAACTTTTAATCTTCCACACTTTTCATCCTCTCCAAACAACCGTCTTAACCTCTTCCGCTTAGTCACAACCATATACCCACATCTTCTTTTTTGGAACCTCTACAACCCACTGTTCACACCGTACTTCGATTACCACACATCCTCCATACCCTTCCATCTACAACACCTCCACTTTCACACACCCTCCTTCCCATTCTCAGTTTCTCACAGTCCATTCCTTTTCCTTCCATCTCAGCCAATGTCTTTTCGACTCCATCTCAGCAGACGCATCTTCATCCATCTCAGCCGACGCACTTTCATTCCATCTTAGCCGACGCATCTTCACTCCATCTCAGCCGACACACTTTCATTCCATCTCAGCTGACGCCTTTTTCACTCCATCTCAACCGACGCATCTTCACTCCATCTCAGCTGACGCACTTTCATTCCATCTCAGCCGACACCTTTTTCTTCCATCTCAGTTGATGCATCTTCACTCCATCTCAGTCAACGCATTCTTCACTCCATCTCAGCCGACACCCTCCGCTCCCATCTCCACCGATACCCTTTTTTCAGATTATTTATTTTTCTCTTTTTCCAATTTCTTCATCATGTCTACCAACCCTGCCTCCAGCTCTGATGACCCCACAACCAATAAGCTCGACATCCACTTATCCACATTGGATTTTACAGAAATGCAACACTGGTACCAACAGACAACAGCTTTCTTTCAAGCCATTGAGTTCCAAATGCCTGCCCGTTCACCAAGACTCCTATTCTTCCTCTTAGCCACTCCATTTTGTTGTCGAGTGTAGTGACAAGTATCCTCACACACTATGTCATGCAAGATACAAAACTCTTTCATTCTAGAAGAAATGTATTCCCCTCCATTATCACACCTCAAAACTTTTATCCTAGTATTGAGCTATTTTCAACAAGAGCTTTGTGTGAAGAATTTTAGATCATTAAGATCCAAAACATCCCTTTGATCTTTGGTTAGAAAGAAAACAAATCACCAACCTTGCCAATGTAGAAAAATCAACATCTACTCTATGAATGAGATGCAAACTCTAATTCAAACATCACGGCTCTCCAAAAAATCTAGCCAGTGAAGATCCTTGATTATCCTCTTGATCCATACCATCTCCTTTGTGCGATGAGTAAGTGATTTGTACTCAATCTAAGCTTTGTAGATCTAGATGTAAATCTAGTATAAGGTAGTCTATGTGACTTTGACAAAGCACAAGACTCACAAACATGATTGATGCTATTTAAGGGACTTGGAAGACCAATCACAACTTGCTTCCTAGCCATTACCTCCAATGACTTGAAGTTGAGGTGTCCCATCCTCTTATGCCAAACCTCTTGAATAGACATTTGCTCTCTTGCAACACATCCAACTTAATTAGAAATAATACAATCATCTAGTTTGAACAATTTCCCTTGTCTTTTACCTTCTGCAATCAAGATATCCTTCCTTTTGATCATACAAGCATCTCCATCAAACTCCACTTTGAGACCTTTACTTAGCAATTGACTCACACTAAGTAGTTTCTTGGTAATAGATGGCATGAACAAAACATTCCGTGTAGATCACCCTCTTGTCATCTCCATATGCCAATGAAGAATTGAAGTACTTTGTGAAAAGTCATGTGTGAACTTGCTCCACTATCAATCCACCATGGATCTAGATCTCCATCATTTGCAAGCATACATGAAAACATCACAAAAGGATCATCATTTGTATTTTGAACATCCAATCCATTCTCATCAAGAGTTAGATTATCTTGCTTGTCTCCTTGATCTCTCTTCTTCGTGTAGCACTCACTTGCAAAGTGTCTTTTGATGCCACAATAGGAGCACTTGAGCTTTGACCTATCTTTCCCTTGATCTTTACCTTTATACCACTTGCTTTTGTTTTTGCCCTTGAATTTCCCCTTGATGTACATAGCCTCCCCTCAACTTGAGATGTTGATAAAAATCCACCTCTAGCTTGAAGCCTATATTCTTCATTGATCAAGATCTCTTGAAGATCCATCAAACTTGGCAAAGTTCTATGAATAGAAAGACTTTGTACAACGTTAACATGAGCATCCAACAAACCATTAAGAATAACTTGAACAAGTTCTCCTTCCTTAATGCTCTCATCAATGCAAGCCAACTCATCATTCAAAGCTTTTACTCTCAAAACAAAAATATTTGGAATTTCTTCACTCTTTTGCAAACATTGAAAGATTTATCTTCTTAGAGTCAACACTCTAGAAGTAGACTCGGATTCATAAAGCTCCTCCCTTGATGAAGTACACTTACCAACTTCCTTGAGAAGTTCATTGGTAACATTCATCTTAATCATATGTAGAGCTCTTTTGGCCCTCTTGTCATACCTCAATTGTTCTTGTTGTGTTGTTGGCCTCTCATCCAAACCTACAACAATATCCAAAACATCATTCATCTCAATAAGTGATTCCATCCTCACTTTCCACAATGAATAGTTGCTTAAGGTAAGCCTATCATTGCCTTCTAACATGTATCCACTTGATGTAGCCATGCTGCAATGACCTGATCATTCTCTTTCAACCTGTTACAATGCATAAAAAACTCTTTTGAAATATAACAAATGTTTCCAAAAAGAAATCACAAAGATATGGAACCTCTCAATTCTCTTCTAGCACTTATATCAAGCAAATCAACACTTAGAATAATGAAATCTTGATCAACCTATGATCTATCCTCAATATAATGACTCTTGATACTTCCTAAGATTGAAACATACTAAAATGAATTTTAGTAACATCACAAAATAGAGATCCAATCAAAATTAGGGTTTTGACGAATCACAAAAAATTGAATATTTCAAATTCTACATGCAATTGCTAAACCTTGATATGCAATCTTGTAGCTACCACTTAGGCTTTTCTAATGCATCAAAAATTGGCCAAATCCATTATGTGAAGTGTGAAATTGAAATTTATCAAGTATATAGACCTAATTTGAGTTTTGATCTACAAAAGATCCAATCTACATATGCAAAGAACTCGAATTTTGAGTAGAAGTCAATCTAGCATGCTCTAGCACTGATATCCTCCAAATCCTTGATAGATGTGATCACTTCCTTCATAACCTGAAACAAAAGAGCTCTGATACCATGTGAATAATTCTAGATCATTGTGATCCAAAACATCCCTTTGATCTTTGGTTAGAAAGACAACAAATCATCAACCTTGCCAATGTAGAAAAATCAACATTTACTCTATGAACGAGATGCAAACTCTAATAGATCTTGATCAAAAATCAATCAAAACATGAAATGAAGTTTTTTTCTATACAAAAATAGTGAGCTACTGTATTTCACACCTGCGGATTCGAATATACCATAAATTGAGCATTCTACACACAAAATTTCAAGATATTACCCATATAGCGCACCAATGGATAGATGACCCAAAGAGAACTCATGTATAAGCATGAAATGAGATAAGAGAGAGATAATTCTTCTCTTCCCACGAGTTACATCCTTTTATAACAGGTCCGAACCTAATTTCAAACTTTGGTTTCCCTCCATAATAAAAAATCCTAATATTTTTGTGACTAGATTCAATGTCTCTACTACTCAAATTGAATCTACCAATAACTCATGTACTACACTTTCCAAAAGTGTTTATTCAAATGCTTTTAGACTAATATAACTTTGAAAAGTCAAACTCTAAGTCTAATATGAAATTGGCCTCCATTGCCAAATAAACAAATGTAGCAAATTTGACTAAACTAGTTGAAATCTTTCACACTTTGAACTTTGCAAAAGTTTCAAACACCAAACTTTTCAAGGATAAAAGGTAGATCCAAGTGAATCTTGAATGTTCATCTATGAAGATCAAATACATCTTTGCAACAACATTGATTCATGAGAAATACTAAGCACATGCAAATGAACAATTTCCAAAGGAGTGAGAGATCTAGTGATTGACCTTGAAAAAACAAGCTTGTGTGTCTCTGAAAGACTACAAGCTTCACAATTTTTACCACTCTTGGTAAAGAATTTGGGTAAGCCAAGTGCTAACCCCTTCTTGCACATGATATCCATGGATTTGAAGTTAGGATGGCCAAACCTCTTTTGCCAAAACTCCACTTGAGAAATCGTCTCCTTTGCCATCATCACACTCACATTACAAATATTTGCATCAAGCCGAAACAACCTCATTTTCTTAAAGCCACTTGCCATGCAATTGTTATCCTTGAGAATAGAGCAAATACCATGCTTGAAATGAACATCAAATCCTATATCCATCAACTGATCCACAGTCAAAAAAATTTAGGTAATAGAAGACACAAAAAGTACATATAGATTTAATCTTTTGAAGATCCTTTGCATAAACGAATTGTACCAACACCTTCAACACTAAATCCTTGATCAGTTTCCATAAAAATTGACTTCTTAACACATGATAAGAGAGTGGAGTTGAGAAAAATTTCTTTTGAAAGGTCATGTGGGAAGGTGCCCCACTATACATAAATCAATTGTCCTTTGAGTTGTCCTTGCATGTTCATGAATTAGTTGATGCCATCAAAAATAATTCTTCATCATCTTTCTCCTTGTCAATTGCAAGATTCCCTTGCTTTCCCTCTCCTTGTGCATGTCTTTTTCTAAAACACTCAGATGCAAAGTGCCCCTTCTTGCCACAATAGAAACACTTGAGTTTGGATTTGACCCTTCTTTGAGCTTGATTGAACTTCTTCATCCTTTAAAGAATCACCTCCTTATTGCCTGCTAGATTTTTTGCCTTTCTAGTTTTCTTTGATGGAGAAGTTTGCCTCCTCATCACTCTTGTGCAAGAAAATAGAATCCATCCTAGCTTTGACATGTTGGATCCTGCTCTCCTTTGCTATGAGAACACTTTGGAGCTTCTCAATGGATGGAAGGAATTCTTGGATAGCAAACTTTGAACAAGATTGGAGTACTCATATTGTAATACATTCAAGATGAATTGGAAAATCTCACTCTTCTTGATCTTATCACCTATAGAGCTCAATTCCATATTCAAGTGATTTGACTCTAAGAACATATTCTTGAACACTCTGACCACTTTTTTTCATGCATTGTAGGACTTGATTCCTTAACATAAGCATCCTAGAAGTATTTTTGGACTTATAAATGGCCTTCAAGGAATCCCATGCCTCCTTGGCCAAGGTACAAGAAGCAACTTCTTTTAGAAGCTCATGACTTACATTCATCTTGATGTAATGTAAGGAAAGATAAACTTCTTTTTGTATCTTTGCAACTCTTGATTTCCATGAGGCTCTTCCACCTCATTAAAGATGAAACCATTAAGGTATTGGAGTGTAAGTAGTGAATCCATTATAGCCTTCCAATTTAAATAATTAGTTGGATTCAGACTCTCATTAGACTCCAGGATGAATCCTCCTGCATCATTTTCCAATCAAAATGATTAAAGCCAAAAGTTGTCATAGATTCTATGCACATAACCCTCTGAATGAATCCAAAATGACTCATAATGGTTGTGACTTATAGATATATATATAAACTACAATATAGATAATTGATGTTACACTGTAGATTCAAAGAATTAACTAAGAAGTAATGCTACTAATTCGATTAGTTGTATCTTTTTTATGAATATTTTAATGTTTATGTGTGGGCCCCAATTCAAAACACCACATTCAATCTGATTCTAAATCCATCCTAGTCCAATAACTAATTCTCATATAGATATATTTATTAGCTTGTGAGTAGTTGTCTTTGAGCAGTTCTCGTCAATGTGCCTATGTTCTATTGAGTAGTTTATGCATGCATATAAACTCAATCCAATGAGCACATTGTGGATCTACAAAACATGTAAAAAGAAAACATGATCTCACAATGACTCACTACATTGCATATCTCCACAGATCTCACACAATTTATAAACAATAAATATTTTCAACTGAAAATCCTATAACCCAGTTAACTCTAAGAGAGAATATGTGAAAAATGTCAACTAGTCAAGTTGATCTAATTTGGCAATTTTGAGGCCAAAGTAAAATTTCAACTTAGAGATAGATTTTCTTATGTCAATAAGGCCCAAGAATAGTTTCCTTACTATTTCTAGCAAGTAGACAAGCTGATAAGGTCAGATTCAGACCTACTTTTATTGGTTGATATAGATACATTGCACTAGTCATAAAAATCTAGGTTTTCGGTGAAGTACCTAGAAACTACCATTTTAGGGCAATATTTGGCAAGTTAGAGGTGACACCATCGTTGCTATAAATAGATATACCTATGTGGAGAATATATCTTGATATTGTTCTTTTGATTCTATGTCCATCTTTGTCATATTTTTATGTCCATCTTCTATTCTAATGAGTAGAATGTTATTTTTGTTGTGTAGCTTGATTCCACACATGTGAAACACTGTTGTATGATTGTTTTAGTACAAAACAGTATAGTGCCATATTGGATCTTAGTAATTTTGATGAGATATGCAGTTATGTCCAAGTTCTAGCATGGTAGATGCATGATGTCTAGCTTGTTGACGAATCTAAATGTGCACCCAAATTTAGTTAAAGATCTATTGATCCATTAATGATATTTTTCATCTAATTTTTTCACAAAATATTTCTCAAAGAGTGCTACTGCGTAACCAAAAACTCAATAGGAGATTATTTCAGAAGAATATATTGTTACAGGGAATCTCATTCCTCACATCAACTCATGAATTCTAGTTCTTACTAGGATCAAGTTGAACACAAACATCAAGGAATATAAACCAAGTTTCAATCAACCAGAATTGCAATCAATAACTTTTCTACTACAAGAACATTATCTAATTTTTGTTCTTTTTATCTTTTGACTAGATTCATTCATAAAATTCTTAGAAGATTCAGATAGTATTAGAAGTATCCTATCGATCCAGATTTCCAAAACAAGTCCTTCATCTATAACAGAGTTATAGATTCCTCCTAGAATCTATGTTGTAGAGGTTTCGCTTAGATAAATTTCTATTACCCTATTTCTCTCCCTTTCAATGTGTCATATAATTCTAGATACGACCAAGGAGAAAAATTTATATAAAATCTCTAAAACTAAAAAAAAACTTACATCATATGTGTTGCATCGATGTAACTTAATAAGGTTGATGTCCCAACACAATTACCTGAATGATTGATCCAGAGATTTTCTCTGATGGTCATAGAATTTGTTACCTCTTACAAAATTGACCCATATAAAATTAAAAAGGATTATTGATTAGTCAAGAAAGGATAATCATATATTAGAAAACAATTTGATTAACCATTCATGTGACATCATCCAAGGTCATCGGGTAATAATAATTACCTTCTAAGGAATCACATGAAATCAAGTTAATTGGTATCAGTAAATTCACTATAATACTCTTAGAATAGAGAAATCGCTTTAAGGGTATCCGATTTTGTAAATTTGAGATATCGGTCATGACCAATACCTTAAATTTCCAACAAAATACACTTTTGTGACCAATAGCAATTGGCATCATTCAAGATTTATAGCCTTACTATGGTTGATCTGATTCAATTAGTTTCAAATCTCCTCTTTGGAACTGCCTATGTTCCATACCATAGGTTCTTCCTCCAAGAAGGCTGTCCACTTATCGATCTTGTTGTCCAAAAATCAATTGATTTTATTAGAATGCATTTTTCCATTAGAGAATTTCACAAAATCTCTTGATTAGACAAATGACTCATGTAATGTTTGAGTTCAGTTAATCAGCACTATGTCAAGTTCTCAAAATTTTCACCGAATTCCAATTTTATAGCACAAACTCCAACTCACATTTTCCTTCACCCTTTTCTTCCCGGTCGTTGAAGGAATTTTAGGTCTTACCCTAACATTCCATGAGTTGATAGATTTAGAAATGAGAAAGAATGAGCGGGAATTTATCCAATCAAGAGCAAATTTAATAATAATGATTCTAGTACAAGTTTTCTACGAACAGGTTGAATTAATTATTTGTCCAATACAAAAAATTATAGATAAGCCTTATTCAATCTTAAAGTTCTTCAGTTGAGTCATTCCATTCAAAGGATTTAGAGAGCTCTTAAATGGATCTTTAGATATGCCAGACCTCAAAATCAAATTCTTGATTACATTTTGCCCAACCTTTTAGACCCATTTGATTAGAATCTAATGTGGCATATTCATTCCTTTTCAATCTCTTCATTTCTTTTGTTAGTATTTGATGACATCTTAATAAAAAAGTAGAAAGTTTTTCCTTTATTCCTGGGCTTATTAATTTCCAATTATGGGGCAATTTACTTTGGCCAAATATTGTGAATCCTCGAACAAGTCACTAATTCTCCCTTTGGCAATTGACAAATTAATATTTATTTCAAGTCTTGCATGGCAATGAGAGCCTTTTAGAATTTTGCAAGGAATTCGGCTATTATGCTAGTTTTGAAGGAAATTTTCTCCATCCGGAAGAAGCTTTACCTTCCCGAAACAAAAGGACCAATATATTTTCTTTTTTATTTGAGACTTAAATGAATTAACATATTGTAATAGATTTATATGAGTATTGCATTTTATTAGCCAGTTGTAATTTGTGCTAATGGAGTTCCATAATCGCTTGACTCGTCAAGTGGTTTATAATGATCCGTCCGCCCTTGAAGAGAGAGACCGATCATAATATTGGGAGATGACATGAAGTCTTTTCCAATTGCAAGAGCCACCAATTTAACCAGTTTGCTATCTTTAGTGTCAACAAAAATAGAAGAAACATTCATAAAGAAATCATGAATCTTTTATGAACTTAAGCATTATTGGCAAACTAGGCAATTCGACAGACAACAATGGTAAAAAAATGCAAATACCCAACCCAATACTATCTTCAAGTAATGCCCGACTCAACTGCGTTAGAAAAAATGAAGCCTAGTACTTGTGCAAATGTTGATTTGCAACACCCGAGGAAAAAAATAAAGAAAACAATTCGATTAAGCCCCCACTCCCGATTAGCAATCTAAAAATTTCTAGACAAACCCCCCCTCCCCCCTTCCTCAACATGAGCCCTTGAGATAGACCAACCAAGCTGCGAACAGAGGAGGCTGAGAGGAAGAGAAGGGGGAGAGAGAGAGAGAGAGAGAGAGAGAGAGAGAGAGAGAGAGAGAGAGAGAGAGAGAGAGAGAGAGAGAGAGAGAGAGAGAGAGAGAGAGAGAGAGAGAGAGAGAGAGAGAGAGAGAGAGAGAGAGAGAGAGAGAGAGAGAGAGAGAGAGAGATATCGCGCCCTTGCAATAGGCAAAAAAAACCTACAAACTACTTATTTTTGTCATGTTATCAGCTGTTTCCAACTTTCTCTTCTCACAATAGATCTTTCACTCTCGAGAAAATGATAAGATTAGAAAAAATAGTAGATAGCAAGACATTAGTCCCTCGTTTCCATCTTTTACTTCTTGCTCTTATAGTATACTGAATCAGTTTTGCATAAAAGGCTTTGGTTGGACAAGTAAGCGCAAGGCTATATACTGGAATCTGCAAAATTTCAGACTTACCTCCTTGTTGAGTATCTTGCTCCTGATATAGCGGTACTTAATCTCGATGTGCTTGCTTCTAGATTGAAATCTAGGATTGATAGATAATGCAATAGCACTCTGATTGTCGCACTGAATTACTGTTGGACTAGATAGTCTGAGACCAATATTAGACAATAAATTTCTCAACCAAATTGCCTCTTTGTAGCTTGAGAGGCTGAAATATACTCAGATTATGTAGATGACATTGCAATGGTGGTTTGTTTTCAACTGTTCCAAGATAATGGACTGTTATTGAAGAAAAAGACAAGTCTAGAAGTTGATCTTCTGGTGTTGATATCGCCTTTGCATATGTATATCCATGAAGTGTATGGATATCAAATGCATCGTCATCATCGTATGGATATCAGATGAATCGTCATCACCGTAGTAGATACAGAGGTCAATAGTGGTTTATACATATCTGATAACTTTGAAATACTCCCAAATGTTTCAATAAAGGCTTGGATCCTGTCCAGACTTCACAATAGATTGTTGTAGGAAGTGGTTGTGCAAGGTTCAGGTATGCAAGCAGTTGCCTTAGCCAGATCGCCTCTTTGGTTGCATTGGTGGCAGCTATGTATTCAGATTCTGTTGATGATAATGCAACTGACTGCTTCCAGTTGTTCCATGATATTGGCCTTGATTTGACAGGAACTGGCTGAGTATACTGATCGAATATGCAAGGTCAGGTCACATGCAGATCATTGCATACATCAGTGAGACGATGACGGATTGAAACGGATAGCACTTCATCTCCTCCTTTTCTGCCTCAATTTGAGGAGACTGTTCCTTTCATAGCTTTAGTCTAGAGTCGAGTGGAAAGTGACTTGGTTTGTAGTTGGCCATTCCATACTTCTCTAGCATGTTGTTGAGATATCGTTGCTGACTGATAAAGATCAGTCTGTTGGGTCGATCTCATTGAATACAAGACGACTGACCCATGTCAGTCATCTTGTATTCCTAGGCCAACATGCATTTTGTATCCTACATCAGATTCAGATTGTTACTGAATAACAGTATATCATCTACATAGAGAGTGATGATGGTGAAGTAATCTGATATAGACTTGAAGTAGATATTCGAGTCCATTGAGTTTGGAATAAAACCATTCTCTATGAAAAATACATTGATCTTCTGGAACCATTCTCTGGGTGACTGTTTCAGCCTGTAGATCACCTTGTGGATTTTGCATACGAGGTGTTGTTGCTTGTCGTTGAGTTTGTATTCCTCTAGTTGCATCATGTAGATTTACTCTTCAATGGTTCCATTGAGGAAAGTGGTCTTCTGGACATCCATCTGGTGGACTTCAAGATCTGCTGCGGCTACAAAAGAGAGGAGTAGGCGAATTGAAGCATGTTTGACAACTGGGCTGAAGGTTTCTGAGTAATCCAAATCTGAAATATGGGAAAAGCCTTTGGCGACTAGCCTAGTCTTGTAACGATCTATCCTTTAAGATGGCCAAGTCTAAAATGCCACAATGTATCAGCTGATTCATAAGTGACTGTGTGAAGAGTTTGACTATTAGAAGAATAGCAATGGCTGAGTTTGCACAGATAGCCACTTCTTCTTCCATACGTTAGAACCTTTCGAGATTTGTCAAGAATTGTGCAACCTTCTGTATCAAATTTGAACCTTCGACCTGAATCGGCAATTCTGCTAACTAAGAGCAGATTCTTGGTCAGATTTGGAACGTGGAGGACGTTGGACAACAACTTGACCTCACCTCGACTGTTCCTTCACCTTCGATTGAATGTGATGAGTTGTCTCCAAGTTGCACAACTCAAGAGTGGGTGAATGACTTATAGTCTTTCAGCCAGTCACGATGGTGAGTCATATGTTGAGTTTCTCCGAAATCTAGATACCAAGAATCGATATCCTATTGTTTTCTGACTTTGGTCATGAAAGCTACTTCATCTTCTTCTTGTTGTTGCTGATTTGAGTGACTAGTTGAGGCACTATGTGCTTGTTGTTGGAACTGCTTCTTCTTTTCGTTGTTGTACTTCAAAGTCCGACAGTCCTTGATTTCGTGGCCAGTCCTCTTATAGTATCTGCAGAAAAGTTTCTGCACTGGTTGGAATGATGAAGAGCTTGAATTTGATCCTAAACCAAAACTTGGTCCAGACTGCATGTTGCTCTTCTTGTCAGTAGAGCTTGACTTTGTAGATCTCTTGGATCTAAACTTCTAATTTTTTGAATACAGAGCTTAAGGATCCAAACCTAAGCCTGAGGAGGATGCTGATCTTATGATTTCTTCTTGTAGGAGCAGCGACATTACTCTAGATAGAGTGAGGTACTCCTGGGTAGAAATTGCCATTACCCAATTTTTGTAGGCTTCAAGTAGACTCGATAATAGAGTCATGAGTGCATCAGAATCTTCTATGACTGAGCCAGTGGCAGTCATCTGCTCCATACGAACTTTGAATGTGTTGAGGTGGCTTGAAACACTATCTACATCAGACATTCTGAGGGTGAAGAATTTTTTCCTCAGATGAAGCTTGGACATACCGTCTCTGATGTCGTAGAGAGTTGCTAGGATGTCCCATGCATCCTTAGCTGTCTCAGCAGCACGTATGTGGCTGATCTAAGTATCTTTGATGTTGAGGGTAATCATGGCAAATGCTTTGCCATCTCTCATTCTCCACTTGGTGATGATGGCTACATCACCTTCTGGTTTGAGCTCTGTGCCATCAACGATGTCCCACAGTTCTTTGTCTAGAAGTATAACCTTCATCTTGAATTTCCATAGATGGTAGTTATCTCCATCGAGTTTTTCAATGAGAGATGGACTAGATGATGGATCCATTTTGGTTGAACGAGATCGTTGGTAGAAACAACGACTATCAGAATACTGTTGGTTGTGTGTTTGCTAGAAGACGTCTTGATAGAAACAAGACTGATAATCCGTAGTAGAAATGCAGATTACTGAAATGTCTGCCCTGATACCATGTCATAAAACCGCGGGCATGAGCGGCAACGGAAGCTCGAGGATTTGAGTATGGCATGTAGGAATGGAAACGCAACAGTTAGCAGTAGAAATATTCAACTTAAGCTTGTTGAGCGTGATAACGCTAGCTATAGAAAAATTCTGATTAAAAGAAAAAATTCAATTAACACTTACATAGCTTGATTTAGCTAGTATATATATTTACAAGTGCCAAGTAAAAAAAATCTTATGCCTTAACTGCCATTTACTCCAATTTTGCATTTGTACAAAAGTTGGTAACCACCCTTAGGATATTTGTTTCTCACCTGTTTTAGGGTTGATGATAAGTTGGCGACATCGGTCTGCCAATGTAGCAAAAACCTGAAAAACCTGAAGGTGCCCTTTAGACTGAAGGTATGCAACTCCTGAACGTGCCCTTAGACTTAAGGTGTGTAAATCCCTAAGGCGCCTGTAGACTGAAGGCAGCGAAGAAGGCAAAAAAGGTGAAGGTTTCTTAGAATGATTTCTAATGCATTCTGGCCACTTGGCCACTGTGTGGCATTTTTTGTGAAGGTGCGAAAAAGACGAAGGTGTCTAAAAATGGTTAAGGCAAAAAAATCTTAAAGAGAAAAATGTGAAGGTTCGAAAACATGTAGTCGGCCTTCGGTTTTTAGGATGCTCATTACTTGAAAGATTTGTTTAAGACTAAGCATAAGCAATGTAATAGATGCTAGTTAAGAAACTTGGAAGATCTATCACAATCTTCTTCCTAGCCATTACCTCCAATGATTTGAAGTTGAGATGTCCCATCCTTTTATGCCAAACCTCTTATAGGTATTTGCTCCCTTGCAACACATCTAACTTGGTTAGAAATAACACAAGCATCTAGTTTGAACAACTTCCTCTTCCTTTTACCTTTTCCAATCAAGACATCCTTCCTTTTGATCATACAAGCATTTCCATCAAACTCCACCTTGAGGCGTTTACTTAGCATTTGACTCACACTAAGCATTTCTTGGTAATAGATCATGAATAAACGAGACATCCTCCAAATGAACATTTCTATTTATAGAGAGAGAAATAGGAATTGTGCCAATCCCTTTGATTGCACATTCACCATCATTGGCCATGTAGATCACCCTCTTGTCATCTCCATATGCCAACAAAGAAGTGAAGTACTCTTTGCAAAAGGTCATGTGTGAACTTGCTCCACTATCAATCCACCAAGGATCTAGATCTCCATCATTAGCAAGCATACATGAAGACATCACAAAAGCATCATCATTTGCTTCTTGAACATCCAAACCATCCTCATCAAGAGTAAGATTACCTTGCTTGTCTCCTTGATCTCTCTTCTTCTTGTAGCACTCACTTGCAAAGTGTCCTTTGATGCCACAATAGAAGGCTTTGATCTATCCTTCTTTTTGACACTTGAAGAAGCATCCACTTGATCTTGCCCTTTAGACCACTTACTTTTGGTTTGGATGCCTTAATTTGCCCTTTGTGAACATAGCATCCTCTTGAAGTGTCGATGTAGATCCACCTCTTGCTTGAAGCCTATATTCCTCATTGATCAAGATCTCTTGAAGATCCATCAAACTTGACAAAGTATTTTGAATAGCAATACTTTTAACAATGTTAGCATGAGCATCCAACAAGCCATTAAGAATTACTTCAAAAAGCTCTCCTTCCTTAATGCTTTCATCAATGCAAGCCAACTCATCATTCAATGCTTTCATCCTTAAAACAAAAGTACTTGGACTTTCTTCATTCTTTTGCAAACAAGAAAAGAATTGCCTTTTTAGAGTCAACACTCTAGAAGTAGAGTTGGATTCATAAAGCTTCTTCAATGAATCCCAAGCTTCCAAAGATGATGTGCACCTACCAACTTCCTTGAGCCTGCTCATTGGTAACATTCATCTTTATCATGTGTAGAGCCTTCTTGGCCCTCTTGTCATACCTCACTTGATCTTGTTGTGTTGCTAGTCTCTCCTCCAAACCTACAACAATATCCAAAACATCATTCATCTCAAGAAGTGACTCCATCCTCACTTTCCACAATGAAATGCTACTTGAGGTAAGGCTATCATTGGCTTCCAACATGACTCCAATTGAGGTTGCCATGTAGAAATGACCTGATCTTCTTTTTCAACCCATTTCAATGCACAAAGCACTCCTTTTAACAACAACAAATTCTTTCAAAAGAAATCACTAAGATTTGAAACTATCTCAAAAATTCTCTTCTAGCACTTATACCAAGCAAATCAACACATAGAATCATAGAATCTTGATCAACCTATGATCTACCCTCAATCTAAGGACTTTTTCCACTTCCCAAGATTGAAACACACTCAAATGAAGTCCAGCAACCTCAATATCTAGAGATCCAATCAAAATTAGGGTTTTGTCAAAATCACAAAAAATTGACTATTCCAAATCTACATGCAAATGCTGAAATTTGATTATGCAATCTCATACCCACCACTAAGGCTGATCCAATGATCCAAAAATTGGCCAAATCCAGTATGTGAAATTAAAAAATCGGAATTGATCAAGTTTATAGACCTATATAGGGTTTTGATCTACAAAAGATCCAATCTACAAAAGCAAAAAACTCGATTTTGGTGTAGAATCCCCTCTAGCATGCTCTAGACTTGATATCTTCACCAAATCATTGATAGATCTGATTTCCTCCTTCATAACTTGAAACACAAGCTTTAATACCATGTGAAAGTTTTCAGATCCTTAAGATCCAATCAACTTGAAAGATCTTTGGTTAGAAAGAGAAATACCGTTATCAATCTCACCAATGTAGAAAAATCAGCATCTACACATGAAATGAGATGCAAACACTAATAGAACTTGATCAAACTTGAATAAAATGATAAAGTACTATTGTTGTTTGTACAAAACTAGTAAGCTACTATATTTCACACGTGTGGATCCAAAAATAGCAATTATAGATCATTCTACACATAAAATTACATGCAATCACAAGTATAGTGCACCAAATGGATAGTAGAACCCAAGAGAAGCATGTATAAGCATGAAATGAGATAGAGAAGAGAGAAGATCACTCTCTCCATGAGTTACATCCTTTTATAACAGGTCCAAACCGTATTCGACCACTTGGCTTTCCCACCAAAATGCTAACCCTACTATTTTTGGGTCTAGATTCAAAGTATCCAACATTCAAATTTGAATCTACTCAAACTCGCCTTCTAACTTTCCCACACTTTCAAAAAGTGTTTATTCAAATGACTAATGAACTTTGAAAAGTCAATCTCTAAGTCTAAAAACAAAGTTGGCCTCAATATGTCATAAATGGAAATATAGCAAATATGATCAAACTAGTTGAATCTTTCACACCAACGACTATTTCCCAAAGCTCCTTGGCCATCAGTACTACCCTCATCTTGAATTTTCATAAGTGGTAATTTGAACCATCGAGTTTGTCTACCATTAGAGCAGACTATGATTGCGAATCCATCTGGAAATTCAGGATGAGTGTATGTAGATAGTAGATTATATGACTTGAAACAATTACAACAAATGTCCATTCTTTATCGGAACAATCATTCTGATAATGTAAGCTTTAGCTCCACCTATAAGAATCAGAGAGTAGATTTACAACTCTGATCCCATGTTGGGATAATACCCTATTGGGTGTCGGTGCTATACCAGTCGCAACAAAGAGAAGCTAATAGGAAATCCTCGGTGCATGCAACTACATCTATCGGATTCAGACTGACTTCGACATATCGAAGTCAGTCCTACTTGATCACAGTTTCGCACTGGATCGACACAATCAATTCCATATGCATGGAGATCTGCGGAAGCGTATTAGGTACGGAAACTAGAGCGACTAATCGACAAGATGCTATCATTCATACAAAACAATTCAATAAGTCTATATGCTAACAAGAAATGATCAAAACACGCATCATATAAGCATTCAATACAACATACACGACCTAGATTGCTGGAACAATGATTATTCAGTCGTGAAGAATAAAACAGTCTTAATACAGACAAAGTCGTGTTCTTCCTGAAACGATACTTTGTAATAACAAAGAGGAAGAACAAAACAATTGTGCTCTGGATGCTCGAATGATCTCGTCGACTCAAAAGACGATGGAGCTAGTTCAATGTCTGTGGAGCTTAATCTCTCTTCTTGTCACACATAATTGCCCTCATGCATATGTGCAAATTATTCATGTTAAGTTAATTTCACACATAAACTATCCATGTTAAGTTTATTTCACACATGCCAATGAAAAAGTTTGAAATTGGTTGGAGGAAAAGGCTAATGAATTGAGTAAGGAATAATAGCTTGTGTATAGTTTATAAACATGGATTTAGAAGCTGCAAAGCCGGATTCTTGGGGAACACTTATATTTGCTACATGTGCCGAAGTTTTTTTCAGTCTTTGTATGCTTTTTTTTGCAGCTGAGTGGGTGCAGCATGCCTCTTATTGTACTCTTATATAAGGTGGATTCAAAGCACAGGAGTTTGCAGCTTGTTGCTGTCCTACATGGAAGCATAGGAAGAGGGAGCATCTATATCTGCTGCTACGTAGCTGTCCCTTGTAGTCGAAGCAGAATTACTAGTGTTGCAGTTCAGAACCGAGCATACTTTGCGAATATTGCCTTGACTTCCAGTTAAAACTTCGACCATGCTCATTTTGATGAATGAGATGGCAAAGTGGCTCAGGAATTCATGCTCTTTAGCCCTGAGATCTTCCACGATTGGGTGTGTACGACTGTCACTCAGTAGCGTAGCATCTGAGTCAAAGAGCACCTTCCCATTCACTAAGTTATCAAAGTACTTGTTGTCGAATTTGTCGGGAGTTAGCATGTCCATGTTGATAGCAACATTTATCGATGAATGAATTGGGCACGTTTGGATTAGCGATTCAGCAAATTCAGCGTTGAGCATGGGATCAATGGGACTTAGTCGATCGCTGAATGAACTGCAGTGTGCAAGTCCTACGGTATGTGCTCCTGCACAATTAATTTGCAAACATATTAAATAGGTACTTTATTACGTTGTGTGAACACTGAACCTGAAAAATTATCGTGTTCCAGGATCTAATAGATTACGTTTTTTTCTAGTATTCTCGTGATCTACATGCAAAAGTTTATTTTCTCGTCACTGTATCTTCGTCGTTCTCTTCGCATGATTTGCCTGCACAGTGCAGTTATGTTTCATGCCATCTATGTTTGCTAAAAATATAGTATCAAGTGCAAGTCTGCAGTTCTATCAGCCACTCTAGAACTACAGGACAAAATAAAAGTAGTCTAGGAATTTAATCTACGTAATTTGTACAGCAATCGACAATCACAAAGAAGCAATGCAGTAAAAAATACCTGAAAGAGCAACCAAGTCTCTGGCTTTAAGGCCTTTGGAGCTGAACGACGAAAGAAGCTGCGATGAGTTGAATGTTGGGGCTGGCACGTTTTTAAGTACCGTTTCATTGTTTGCAAAGTTTAAGCTGTCACGTCTTCCTGTTGGAATCTCGAAACGTTTTCCATGGGCCTGAAGGTTCGCACATGACAAGTGACAGCCATTCTCAGAGCTACTCATGTCTTTCCCTACAAGGAAGGTTGAACTCACATAGTATGATTGAGTTCAAAGAGAAATATGGGTGCATACCTGTCTAATAGCCTCACGTGCAGCTAATGCCAACACATCTGCACATGACACCGTATTAGGACAGATTGATTCCAATTCTGCTTTGATCTGGTCAATGATCGCAAATGCTGAAGGTCTAAGTGTTTGATTTGGAGTTCCTGCCTGCTCTCCCTGTGGGTCATTAATAAGGATCGACCCGTCACAACCCTGCCAATGCAAAACAACAGAAAAGTAGAGGCTTACACTTCATAAGCAAATTGTTCCTTAACTCATCAGTTGACATTGATTTAGAGACCGAAATGCTCACGAATGATAGTAGATCATGTTAGAGTTGTATTTTAAGCTGGAATTTCTCAGATATTGCGTTTGAGCTGTGAAGATTCAGAATCACGTTGATGCCCCGTCGCATAATTTATTAGCCATACTTACCTGGACAAAGCAATCATGAAAGAGAAGACGGATCACTCCAGCTGCTTGCGATACATTTGCTGTCAAGAAAAACTTCATAATCTTTTTTACGGTGTGCTCGGCTTTTGGACATGACTTGCGGTAGAACCCATATGACAGGCCTGTCACGGGTATTGGGAGATCAGGGGAATCAGTTAGGGGTGTTGGGAGATGAGTACAATCAGCAATAGGAATTGCTAGAAGCAACACCAGCCACAACGGCACACAACTGCGGATCTGCATAGTTGGAGTAAGAAAGAAGATGTCAATCAAGAACAGCCAGCTCTCACAGCTTGAATTATGTTGTACAACATCAACGGCAGAACACTAGTATTCTTCCGATAGGTATCGGTTTTTATACACTAGATCTGTTTATAATATATATCCAATACGGCAAGAGTTGATAAATTTGAATTTTGTCTTAGATGACATGTAGATTTAAAAACTACAAATAAGTGGGTGGAGATTAAGCTTGTACCGTTGTATGATAATACACTGCTTTTCGAAGCGACATCTTTGAATGCTCTATATCAGGAAACTTCAATTGGAGTCAATGTGCCGCATTACAGCACTGCACTTCCAATCATGAGACAAGTCATTTTACTAGACGCAGGTATCAAGCTTCAACCACTTTCCACCTAATGATTCTAACCAGCTTCATCGCTGAAAGAACGCAGTCAAAGAATCATGATTCCTCAATCTGAAGATAAGCTCTCGAATCCGAGCTATCAGTTAGTTACTAAGCCCACACCCATATTCTGGTCTTTCATGTGATATCTATAAATGGCATCAACCTGACTAAAGTCCAAGATTGTGTGCACTTTAGAATCCGGATGAAAATCTACTATTAATCTCCTTGTATGAACTGAAGCATTCGTATCATCAAACCCCATGCGCTAGAGAGAGAGAGAGAGAGAGAGAGAGAGAGAGAGAGAGAGAGAGAGAGAGAACTGAGCACGCGGTTGTTGATGAGATTGATGAGTAAATGTTGAGAAAAAATGGATGTGATCATGAGACATTTTTTGTTGTTCTTGCATTAAAAAAGGTTATCAAAACCTTTAATTAACATCAATTACTTAGATCACACTCAAGTAAAGAAGATCCCCAATCCAAATCAAAATATTTTTTATTCCTTATATCAATAGATTTATTGCCAATGTTATGGGGCTCATTATCCCTATTATGGTGTGAGGTGTCAAATCTACTTCAATAGAGCATATTCTTGGAAGAAAACTTTTGCATTAAATAGATTAGGAAAAGACCTAACAACTTGTAAAGGCTTTTCACTCTCAGTGATGATATAATGTACAAACGTTAACCATCAATTAGTAGTGAATTGAGGAGGAACTTGTTTCCTTGCATCTAGGTCATGAATTCATTCCAATTAAGTCCCATGTAAATTTTTTCTTTGTATTTTTTATGCACCTCGAGAGGTGGAATTTGCTTGCAAGTGAAATAACCACTACTTTTGTATAGAATTCTCATCCTTAAATAATCACTGATTCTGTCCAATATTTCAGAAATGGCATTACATCGTTGAAGGCCCGTGGGCCTCGGGCCTTCCATGCAGGTCGCAGTGCCCTACCCTCGGGCTCTCGCCCTCAGGCAAGGACCCTCCCTCCAAGGAAGGCCCTTGGACCGAGGCCTTCCACCCCCCAAAACAAATGAGATCATGAGTACATTAGATTGATCCACAAATAAGGACATAAAATACCAATATCAAATTTAAGAGTTTCATGTCGCCCCACTCCACTAATTAATTGAAGAATCCTTTTCTCTCCTCGAGGTTAGAGACTCAATTGCATAAAGGGATATCCAATAAAAAACTTAAAAAAACTAGAAGTGGCTCACTCAAAATTTTCTGTTTTTCATGTTCTTTTGTAACTCAAAATCTTAAATATTGCACTAGTGCAACTTCAATATTATGTACAATACATACATTGTACAACCACATATTAATGGCTTTGTTAAGATTGGAGCACGAGTATCCTAGATACACCTACCATGGAAGAAATTGGAAATTACTCTTTCAAAATTAGATATAACATAAGTAAGAAATGTAGCCTCCAAATTTTTGACAACGTACTCGACGAAAAAATATTTTGGAGATGAGCTTTTTATGGAATTTAGTACAAGCAATCTTAACTAATAAAATGCTTCAAAACTCAACCAACCACAAAACAAAGATGCAGTGGAAAAATGTGTTTTGAAAAAGCTAATGTAGTTAAACAAAACAACTGAGGATATGAGATTGAAAATATGTGTGCATGGTATGTTATTGTTGTACATATGCTATTGCTCTCTTTGGGTGACCTTTAGCAATGATCTATTCTCTTTTGATTTTGGACTATTTGTGCTATATACATAGTTCTTAAATCTTCATCCATCTTGCTGATTCTAGTCATTAACTAATTATGATAGAATCCCTAATGTTGTAGGTAGTGAGTTAATCATGAAGTTTTTTCTATACGTTTCATAATTGTTCTGATAGACTATTTTGCCATGATGATGGAGTTTCTAGAGCTCACATGGCAACTCATAAAGGAGATATGAGTTCCTAGAATTGGCAGGAGCTCATAAGGTAATTCGTAGATGGAGTTGTATACTTCAGATACAAAATCCTAGGTAGAAGCTCATATGGTAACTCATAGACATAATCTTTGAGGACTCAGAAGTTGAAAATAAGCAATGATTAACTTGTTGTTTTGAGGTCACTTGTTGATTTTTTGGTGGCTACTTTCTCTCTCTTGGTCTTAGAGAACAGTATCAATAATTCTCTTGTATTTTCATCATTAGTGTGAATATACAATGTGTTGAAGAGCAATCTGTTATTGTCTTGTCTTGGAAGCACTTTGTGAGGTGCTATTGTGTGTGTGTGTGTGTGTGTGTGTGTGAGAGAGAGAGAGAGAGAGAGAGAGAGAGAGAGAGAGAGAGAGAGAGAGAGAGAGAGAGAGAGAGAGAGAGAGAGAGAGAGAGAGAGAGAGAGAGAGAGAGAGAGAGAGAGAGAGAGAGAGAGAGAGACCTGAACTGCCTCTCGCACTCCCAATTCAAGTGTGTGCTTAGCATTTGGAAGGGGCCAAAAGTCCAAAGACCTTGCCTCAATGTGCAAAGCCATCCAAATTCATTGGATCTTGTGGAAAATTGATCAAAGGTCCAAGTGTACAAAATCTTGGTCGTTGGTTCATTGATAGCCATTGGGTCTACTTAGATCCATTTTGAATTTCCTCTGAAAGGACCTGAAGTGGAAAATGCTCTTCAATTGCATTAAAAATTTTCAAAATGAAATGGGACCTGGATCCTGAATTTTGTGAAGGTTGAAGTTCCTTCAAGGTGAAGAAACAATTTATTTTCTAAAAAAGTCCCATATTCTCACCTCCTTTAGCTGCAAATGAAGGCCACCCAGATTGTACATGCAAGTACAATACTAGAAAATAAAGTGAATACCATGGAGAAATAGCTCAGTGGATGCTAGAAGTCATTTGCCCCTTTCAGGAAGCACCTAGTTGGGAGTGTGCAATGGAAGCCATTTCTCGATCCAAAACGATCTTGGCTTTTCAATTTCCAACTAAGCAGTGGGTGGCCTAGTAAGAGAAACATAAAAGTTCATTAGTTTGGACTTTTGACATTGCCATTGTATTCGAAACACTCTTTTTAGCCTACATGTGCATTTTTAAGCAACGTCGCCATTGTATTCGAAACACTCTTTTTAGCCTACATGTGCATTTTTAAGCAATTTAGAGATGGCTAACAAGAATGAGTCAGTTTTGGGAGAAGCTAGTAAGTTGGATAGTGTATCCCCAACTATAGTATTTGGAAACTCAAAATGAAGAGCATTCTCATGGAGAAGGAGCTCTGGGACATCGTGATAGGTGTTGAATTGAGGCCGAACACCACTCTAGTTGATATGAAGGCCTAAGACAAGAGGGCGCAAAGGGGATTGTCCTTGATCAACCTATTGGTGAAAGGCCATGTAATCACCCACATGTGTGATGTGGTTATGGCTAGAGGTGCCTGGAAAGCATTGAGAGCCCAATATCAAATTGTGAATCCATCTTGCATGATATTTTTGAAGACTAAATGCCATACAAATCGAAGACAATGAGAGTGTAGGATTCTACTTCACTAGGATCTGAGAGATGAGTTAATCGTCATTGGAGAGCCCATCAGAGATGTTAAACTTGTCCACATGGCCATGAGTGGCGTATTTGAAGGAATGCAAATATTTATGAGTGGCATTGCATCAAGATGAGAGATGGGCCCACCTTTGAAGGCCCGCACAAGATTCTTTTATAGGAAGAGCAGAGGCATGAGGTGGTAAAATTGAGGCATGCCATCAAGAAGATCAGACATTGGTGACCAAAGGCAAACAAAAGGGTTGGAAGCCTATTTCTAAGAAGGGCAAGGACAATGAGGACGAGGGATATTCATCATCGAAATCCAAGAAGAATGAGGGTAAATGCCACTAATGCCACAAGCTAGGTCACCGGGTGAGAGACCATTATAAACAGAAGGCAAATATCAAGCAAGGTAAAGTGAAGCAAGAGGGCCACATAGCCAAAGATGATGTAGAGGAGAATGAAACCAATGTGTTCTTATCATCATTGTCATCACAAATTGGCAATGGCATGAGGTAGTTCATTGACTCAAGTGCTACTAGGCACATGCCCTGGAAACATGATTGGCTTGAAAACTCCTCACCAATCCATGATGGGAAAAAGATCACACAAGCTAATGGACAAGAGTGCCAAATTCAAGGGCTCAATGTGCCAATGCAATTTCTTGATGGTAAGGTAAAGGCCATCTCCAATGTGCTTTACATGCTAGGACTTATGAAGGGCTTGTCTTTTTTTGGGGTCATGGCAAATCAATGCTTAGAGGTTGAGTTTGTCCAAGATGGTTGCTTGATGAAGGATATGGATCAAACAGAAGTTAGTAAAAGGACTTTGGGACTTTTTGCGGGAATTAGATGTCGCAAGGCCTAATAGTCAAGTTAGTGAATAAAAAGGGCTTCTCCCAAGTAACAACAATTGTGGTCTTTTTAAGCTAGATGCGGCCAAGCCTGGAGAGTGCAGTTTAGCTTCATTGATTGCATCTCAGAATTGTCGAATTGTAGGATGGGCCATCTGAACTATGGGGGCCTATGCTTGATGGATAAATTGAAGATGGTAAGTGGATTACTAGCATTGCAAGATGAGCAACGCTCAATATGTGAAGATCTCGTGATGGCGAAACATGACACGGAGAAATTCAAGAAGAGTGGAGCAACAAGGGTAAAGAAGGCACTTGAGTTTATACATAGTGATTTTTGCACCCAAAGAAGGCCGTCATTAGGGGGATCCTATTATTTTATGACATTCATGGATGACAACTCCAGGAAGACGTGTGAAAGCAAATCGGACACATTTGCATGCTTTAAAGAATTCAAGGCTTTGTTGGAGAACCAATTGGATGCATGAATCAAAGTGCTAAGATACAAATCAGTGATTTTGAAGCTTTTTGCAAGGATCATGGAATCAAGAGACAATTTACTCTTTCCATTTGGATATTGATCCATCTGGCTTAAGCTTTAGCTTGAAGATCCATTTCGAGTCAATAGGTTTTATACTTCAGGAGGATTGACAAAACTCCAGGTCTTGTTCTTCATCAAGGAATGGTACTCAAAATCCATGACAGCTTTCCATTCATCTACATTGGGCATTGACAGTGCTTATGCAACAGTGGCAGGTTCACCATGACTGATGAACATCTGAGGGACAAAACAATCAGGTTGCTGTCGTTGTCTTGCAGACCTTCAAACTGCAAGTGCTTGAGTGGATGTTTCTCCTAGATACATGATTGGGATAGCTTCAGCTTGTGGTTGAACAGTCATGGGTCTAAGCCCATCGATGGTGAGTGGAGTTGTTGGGACAAACTCCCGCACTTGAACATTTGTAGGTCAATGCCTATTGATGGAGAATGGAGCTATTGTGACAGACTCTTGTATTGGCTGCTTCGGTTTAAAATCATAGAATTTGTCTTCAAGAAAGACAACATCACGGCTGACTGAGATCTGACCTATATCAACATCGTAGATACAATATGCCTTTTGCGATGTTGAATAGCCAAAATGGATATACTTACAACTTATTGGTCTAATTTCTTTCTCAGATCAGAAGGAATTTGAGCATAGCAGAGACATCCAAATACACGTAAGTGTTTCAGACTTGGTTTTTAGCCATAGTAGACTTCAAATGGTGTCCTGGAATCGGCTACCTTAGTGTTGGAATAATTTTACAGATAGCAGGCTGTAGAAATTGCTTATGCCCAAAAGTTCTGGGGTAATTGAGCATTGATAGTCATGGATCGTGCAGCTTCCAATAGTGTGCGGTTCTTTTGCTCAGCTATGTGATTCTGTTGTGGAGTGCAGCTGGTTGTGAACTGATGGTGCACGCCACATGATGAAAGGTAGTCCGCCATTTCATTTGATAAGTACTCTCCCCTGAATCAGACCATAGGGCCTTGATTCTCTGACCAGTTTGATTCTTAGCATATTGCTTGAATTCTTTAAAGAAATTGAACGCTTCTGACTTGTTCTTTATGACCATGACTCTAGTAAATTAGGAGTAGTCATCAATGAATGTAATAAAATATAGAGCTTGACCCAATGAAGGTACGCTCATAGGACCACATAGGTCATTGTGAATCAGTGACAGAATGGACTTCGCTCTCCTGGCCTGTCCTCTTGGAAATCTAGTTCTAGCTTGTCTCCCTAGTAAACAAATTTCACAGACAGTCTGATTAGCTATAGAAACAACATTGATATTCATATCCTTGACCATTTTGTTATGATACATGTACAAGACTGAATGCATGTCTAAGTGACCTAGTCTTTGATGCTAAACATGAGCATCTGTACTACTCACAGAAAGTGCATAATTGTGACTCAGAATCTATAAATTTTTTTCTCTGTGTGCAGAGAGGATTTCATTGGAATTCCCATCAATAATAGTACATTGACTAGTAGTAAACAAAGCTCTATAGCCTTGATCAGGACTTTGTGTGAACTTGAGTCGCCGAAGAAAATGTACTTTGAATTTGTTGTTGTGAGAGTAGAAAACAGGTTCTTACATGGTGTCATGTGCTATGAAGCACCTGAATCAAGATACCATTGATAGGTATCTCTACTTAGTTGGTCTTGTACCATCAGTACCTTGTCATCCTCTTGGGAATTTTTGATAGAGTTGGAACCTCCATCTTGGTGTTGCTGCATCTTCTTTCTCATTTCATTGTGCTTGAAGATGTGACAATCCTTAATGTCGTGGTCTGATCTTTTGCAATATCTGCAAAAGAGTTTGGTCTTGATGATTGTTGTTGATGACTATGCTGCTGCTGTGATTGTTGCATTGAATTTGTCTGCTCTGCCTTTGTCTTCTTGTCCTTGAAGTTCTTCTTTTTGGACTGATGCTTAGTAGAGTACAATGCCATTGACTTGGTACTCGTTGTTGAAAAGCTTTTTCTCCTGACTTCTTCCTGCAATAGACTTGCTGCCAGCTTCTGGAGAGATAGTGCAGGGGTATTGCTCAAAAGCAATACTAGGTTGTCATAGGAGGATGAAAGACTGGCGAGAAGAGACATTGTTGAGTCTTCTTCTAATATAGGAGAACCTATGGTAGCAAGTTGATTCAGCAACAGTTTGAACTCGTTTAGATGATCACTGACTGAGGTGCCTTTGCTCATTTTGACTGTGAGGACCTTCTTCCTCAGGAAGAGGTGAGTCGATACATCTGCAGTCTCATAAATACTTGTAAGGATGTCCCACGCTTTTTTGGAGGTGGTGTTGTTTGATACAAGAGCAATTTGAGTGTCCTTCATATTCAGGAATACAATGGCAAGTGCTTTGCCATCCTTTGTTTCCCATGCTGGAAGCAGTTTAGGTTCTATTGATTTGGCTATTGAACTATTTACGTATCCCCAAATATCCTTCTCGATCAAGATCATCCCCATCTTAAACTTCCACATGTGGAAGTTATCTCCGTTGAATTTGTTGATCAAGCAGATCTCTGAGATTGAACCTTCCATTGTAATCGAGTAGCAGAGATAAAACACAAACTGAATGAACCAGCTCTATAGAACTAGAACGTATTAAGTTCTATTATAAGTCCTAGACTCTAGTAATTCAATAAACCAGATGCTCTGATACCACTTTGTGTGTTGGAGAAATGGAAATTATCAGCTAAAATCTGTTGACATTTTGGATTGATGTCAACTAATGAAACAAAAATTTCTATTAATAAGATTGTGGATTACTTAGAGAATGGAGTTTACGAGCTGTTATTCTGTGTTGAATAAGATTATCAGTGTAGGAGTCTTAGATTGCCGTGAAAGAGAGATTGTAGAAATGATTTGGCATTTGAGACAGCCATGCAATCCTCTAGTACTGATAATCTGATTCAAAAGAGAATGTAGAAAATATTTTAGGCGTCAGAGATAGCCATACATTTCTCTGATAATGATGTTTGTGTAAGAGGAGTGAGAGTTATTATCATTCAACAAGAATACAAAAGGATGTAGAACAATAGCGAATCTGTATAATAAAGTTGTAGTAACAACGATCAGATCACAATACAATTGCACTGATAAGCGTGTGATCCTACTTACAAATTCAAAAATAATTGCTAAAGTTTTGAATATATATCTCTCTCTATATAATCACTAACTCTAAGGAGTCAGCTACTGAAAGACCCGTTCTGGTCGTTTGATCTCTGTCTGATTATCCTTTGACATATGATGACTTATGATATCTTCAATCACTCATTTACATTTATAGCAACTGAAAGATCTTGCATTATTCTAGCTTTACATTTACAAGATTGCTTGATAACTGATTAACTGCCTAATTAGAATAGTTGTTATTGGAGCATGAAGCAGAGAAGAGGAGGCAAAAGAATTCGAATATCTGTTGAGGATTGTTTTCGTTACAGGGCAGAAGGAAAAAAAAAACTTGGATTTGTAGATAGATGAAACATTATATCCACAAGATCCAAGCACTTTGACACATCTCACATTCTCTTCAATAACTTATTTAGTTACATGGATATGCAATGGGCATAGTGGATTACTATGATATTGTGAAAGATTGCAAAACCATGGAAAACAACTTTATATGAATAAAGTTCACTTTCTAGAAGGTGAGTTAATTCGGATATCCTCTTATTGTCAGAATAGAGATTGTCATCTCCAAAAGACGTTAGAAGAAAATGAAAAACTTAAAAAAAAATAATGAATCATTACAGAAGATAACAATCAATATCAAATCAAAACTAGAGCAAATGCAATCAATCTTACAGTCTATTCGTATTGAAAACTTACAATTATTGAAGGATGTGGATCTAGCAAAGAAGAAGGGGCATGAAGGTTAATCACATCTCCTCTATATAGAATCCCAAAATCCAATGTACCCGAGATGTACCTTAGAATCCTCTTAGCCTTTTTCCAATGGATATTCAATGGATTTTGCATGGATTGGCTCAACCTACATACACTAAAGCTAAGATCTGGTCTAGTTATAGTGATCCACATTAAGGAACCTATAATTTGCCTAAACAAAGTGATGTCCATGAAGGATCTTTCATCATCTTCATTTGGCACTTTTACATCTTGCTCCATTGGTGTGTCAACACTTTTGCATACTTCCATCTTAAACTTCTTCAAAAGACTTTGAGCATAGTTTACTTGACTTATAAAGATAAAATCAGACCCTCTAAGTACTTCTATGCCTAAGATGAAGTGAAGACACCCTAGATCTACCATCTTGAACTCTAAGGATAGATCTATCTTGATTTTTTCAATACCATCAACACTATTTCCACTAATGATGATGTCATCTACATAAATGAGTAAAAGTACAATACCAACATCATCAAACTTAATGTAAAGAGTGGGATCATATTCACTTTGAACAAAAGAAAGTGAAATAAGATAGCAATGTAGTCTTGAATTCCAAGATCTCGAGGCTTGCTTCAAGCCATAGATGCTTCTTTGGAGATGGCATACTTTGTTCTCCATTCCATGCTTGATGAACCCTTGTGGCTGCTCCATATAGATATCCTCTTCCAAAAAACCATTCAAGAAAGCATTAGAGACATCCATTTGACATAGAATCCATCCAAAATGTGATGCAAGTGCAATGATTAGTCTTATTGTGACCATCTTGGCCACGGGTGCAAAAGTTTCCTCATAGTCTATCCCTCTCTCTTGAGCATAACCTTTTGCAACTAATCTTGCTTTATGTTTGTTAACACTCCCATTTGCATTCAACTTAAGCTTGAAGACCCACTTGCATCCTATTACATTCCTTTGAGGTCTCTCAACAAGCAACCAAGTTTCATTCTCAATCAAGGCATCATACTCATCCAACATAGCTTTATACCATTCTTTGGAGTTCAATGCATCTTCAACATTAGACGGTTCTTCAAAACTAGATAAAGCATAAGAAGTGGATGATATACCCTCAACTTGCTGTCCTTTGCCTTGATATGTGAGCCTTGATGGCTCCACTTTTGCCCTTGAAGATCTCCTTGGTGTGATAGGTGGGTTTGGTGCTTGCTCCTCCATGAGCTCCTCCTCAAAACCAAGATCTTGCTCCTCGGCCATCTTCTTCTTGATTGTTGGAGCACTTGAGCCTTCTTCAAGCATATGCATATGATGTTCATCAAAGATGACATCCCTTGAAACAACAAATTTGTTCAAGGATGGGAGATAGACTTTGTAGCCCTTGCTTGAGCTTGCATATCCAAGCATGATCCCTCTTGTGGAAGATGGATCCTCCTTGGTTCTTGTTTCCAATGGCACATGCACATAACATATACACCCAAAAACTTTCAAGTGATTAAGATTGGGTTTCTTTCCATACAACATCTCATATGGAGTTTTGCCTTCAATTGCTTTGCAAGACACCCTATTCATCAAGTAGTTTGCACATACAAGAGACTCACCCCAAAAGGATTTGGGCAAACAAGCATCTAATCTTAAAGCCTTAGAACATTCACATAATGTTCTATTCCTTCTTTCAGCAACTCCATTTTGTTGAGGAGTGTAAGGACAAGAAGTCTCTTTCTTGATCCCTTCCTCCTCACAAAAGGCCTTGAACTCATTGGAGATGAATTCTCCACCATTGTCACTTCTAAGAATCTTGATGCTATGATTATGATGCTTTTCCACAAACAACTTGAACTTTACAAAAGTATCAAATACTTGAGACTTGAAGGAAAGTAAGAACACCCAACAATATCTTGAGTAGTCATCAATGAAGGTTAAAAACATGGATGAACCTCCATTAGATTTGGTGCTAGCAATGTGCACATCAGAGTGTATGAGTTCAAGAGGATGAGATGACTTTGTGATGGATTTAGGAAACACCTTCTTATGTGCCTTGGATAAGGCACAAGCTTCACAAACCTTGTCTTCCTTCCCAATAGACCTTGGTAGGCCTAAAGCATACTCCTCCTTGATCATAGCCTCCATGGAACCCGAGTTGACATGTCCAAGTCTTTTGTGCCATAAAGTAAAGGTAGATATCTTGCTCTTCTCGGCCAACATGACATCATTAGTATCCACAAATGCATCCAGCTTATAAAGTTTGCCAAGTCTAGTGCCCTTAGCCACTATCTTACCCTTCTTCTTGATGAAACATTCATTTGAAGCAAAGTCAACATTGAAACCATTGTCTACCATTTGGCCAACACTTAGTAGATTCTTTGTTATTGTAGGAATGTACAAAACACCTTCTATGTTGATCTTTTTGGAAGATCCTAAGCAAAGGGGAATGCTACCAACTCCTTCAATCTTACAAGCTTCATCATTTGCTGTATAGATAGACTTTATAGGTCCATCATAAGATAAGAGAGAAGAGAAAAACTCCCTTTTACTAGTCATGTGTGAACTAGCACCCGAGTCAATCCACCAAGGATCTTCTCCTTTGAATCTTGTTGAAGAAAATATGGACATCATGAGAGAGTCCTCATGTGAACTCTCCTCCTCCTCCTCTTTGCTCATGTTGTCTTGGCTTTGATCTTGCTTCCTCTTGAAGCATTCCGAGGCATAATGCCCCACCTTGCTACAATAGTAGCACTTCACCTTTGATTTGTCCTTCTTGACTTTGGTGGTTGATGGAGATGCCTTTGGGGGTCCTTCTTGATCCTCAAGCTTTGTAGACTTCTTGAATGTTGATCCTTTGCCTTTGGACTTGCCTTTGCCTTTGGTGAATAGAGCTTGGTCATCTCCACCTTGGATGGAAAGCCTATCCATCCTCTCTTGCATTTGGCTCCTTCTTGATTCCTCGGCCATGAGCGTGCCTTGGAGTTCTTCAAGTATGGGTAGCTTACCCATAATTGCATATCCCTGAACCAAATTGTCAAATTCAAAGCTTAGTCCATTCAATATGAGTTGAACAAGCTCTTCATCCTTGATAGGTTCACCTATAAAGGCTAGCTCTTTGTTCAATTCTTTTACTCTTAGGACAAAAGTATGTGCACTCTCTCCTTTCTTTTGATAGCTTCTATAGATTTGATTCTTCAAAGCTAACATTCTAGTTTGGTTCTTGGATTCATAGACCTTTTGCAAAGTCTCCCAAGCATCTTGAGCTGAAGTGCAATCTCCTACCTCTCTTAAGAGTTCATTTGCAACATTCATTTTTATGCAATGTAGTGCAACATTGCACCTCTTGATGTATTTGGCTTTTTCTTGAGGATGAATAGGTTCACCCTCCTTACCATTTACAATTTCCATCAGATCTTGCATGATCATGATAGATTTCATTCTAACTTTCCATATGGAATAGTTAGTTTTGTTGAGCCTTTCATTAGTATCCAAAAGATATGCATTTATAGATGCCATCTAGTCTCCTAATCAAGGACTTGACACAAATGAAGGTTACTTCTATTGATTTGATTGAAGGTCTACCTTATCCCACTTCTTAGGGACCTGAAAAGATCAGTAATAGACTTCCTATAAAGATCTAAGAATGATCTCTAACAAAATCAAATCATAGAATACTAGAAACAATGCACTTGCTTGATTGAAGTAGACAATACTAGTAGAATTGCCCCTCTTTCTATAAAGAACATTAAAGCTTCCAAATGATCTGATCAAGAGTGAATTTCAGCAACCTAATATACTTCCAAAATAACTTGTAAAAGATCTAAATGGAACTTAATGAGGATGCAACACAATCTACTATCCAATCACAAGCAAAAAATGATCAAAATTGATGAAAAATTGATCTAATTTGGTGCATAAGTCAAGCAATGGTTGGACTGAACCTAAATCACTTTAGGAGGTGCCTACTACACCTTAGAACAGCCTTGAAGAGTCCCCAAAACTCTGATCTTCCCTCTCCTTGAATGCTAGAAAGCCTCCTCTATGAAATCACCTCCAAAACTCGCTTAGAAATCAATGCTTGGAGCAAGCAAAACTTGCTATCTTGGTAATGTGAATTGAATTCAACTTTGCCTCTGGTTTTAGACACCTAAACACCTGAAAATGAAGTCACACAACACCAATCTCCAATGTATTTGACTCACTTTGAGTTCTAGAATCAATACTAGATGCTAAGATCCAATCTACACAAGATTTAGATCAAAACTTGTGATCAAATTGAATGAAAACCAAGGATTTAGCTCATTTCAGCCTTTAGGCTCTGATACCATGTAAAAATTACAGCAAATAAGGATCCTAAAACACTTGAAATGATGAGGGAAACAATAGATTATGATTTCATAAGATTAGCACAAGTTGAACCATCAAAATCCATCAAAAATCTATGCTTGAACCTCACTAAATGGCCCAAATCCTTGAAGAAGGCTTCACACGTGTGAAAGTACGGCCTCCCACAGTCTGAGTACTGTACACCAGACCTACATTCAATCCTATAATCATTAGTAATCACAAGTACTCAAACAATTATGAACATAGAGAGCAATTGCACCATTATGAGAGAAAAAACATGAAATTGCTTGATTGATTTTGGTGAGATATCATCACCTATATATACATGATCCATCACGGTTTTGGGCAGGTATGAGTAGCCCTAAACCTATCCCTAATGCTAATTTTGGTGGATCTTTCATCCCTACCAAGTTAGGGTTGGAATCTTGGAGATCCCTCAACAATGCAAAAATTACCAAAAATAGCTCCTATTTTTTCTCCCTTGTATCTAAGCATAATTTGGACTCATTCCAAAGGTTCTAACACTTAGGTCTACTTGAGAACATCCTTATGAATGGAATCCTATGCTATTTGGCACGTGTGACAAGCCACATCATGACCATCTAACTATTTACAAGTCATATGACCAAAACTAGTCAAGCTAGAATTGTGAATTTTTAACATATTATTGCTGCCACTCAGGACTTCGAGAAAGACAGAAAAATCAGAGTACTAAAAGTTGATGTATGGAAAAAGCTTGATAGTATGATTGCTATTTTAAGAAAAGAAAAATACTCTGATATTGATAAGAAAGCTGTCCAAAGGACTTGTGTCGAGTTTGTTCATGCAGTATCAAAAGCATGGGGAGAAGATCACATCACTCATTACATGGTTAGTATAAAATTTTCAAAATGCTTTCAAATTTTCATATATATTTAGATCCAAACATAAGACTAACATTATGATTTTGACATATGCAGCACATACTAAGAGATCATATAGCATTTTTTGCAAATACATATGGAAGCTTGAGTGTATGGTCATCACAAGGGATGGAGAAGTCACATTGGCAAGCACGAGCAGCATTTCATCAAAATACACAACATGGAGGAACCAATGAAATATGGAACTACATTTGTCAATTGTTTCAGTGGTTCTACCGCAGAGTTCAGATTCAACATATAACAAAGTCCACACAATACAACAAGTTTAGAAAAGCATGCAAGTTCATACAGGAAGAGAAATTTAGATGATTGCTAAGTAGAAGATCATCATTGTCATCAAATCATGACATGTTCAGAATTGCTTTGCAAATTCATTGAACAAAAAAGGAGAAATACTCAATGTAAATGTATTGATTGTATTATACCAAAACACAAAGTGTCAACTATTCATCATCAGATCTTGTGTCAGATTCTATGGCAGTATTGTCATGAAGAAATTCTCTGCTAGCGTATGCATCTAATAGATGTGCATTATCCTTATTTCCACTAAGCTCAATATAAGTGGAATACAATGAATAATGGGAGCTCCTTAAAGGAACATTCCCATCAGTAAAGCCTAAAATGCTCAAAACATAAGATCTTTTGACAAAAATGATCTTATTTGTCTTTACAAATTTATGTCCTCCTAGGTGAAATGATAAAGCTTTAACTACCATTATAAGACTCTCCCCGACTGAGCTCAGCTTGGAATGAGCAATACAGATCTCATTCTTCAGGAAATGCCTAAGATAGTGGCCAAGTCCACTATCCCTTTGGAACGAGGATGTGTGTTGTCTGAAACCACCTCGTCTCGCAGCAAAATCATCTATTATGAGAGCATCTTGCAAAAGGAAATATGTTAGCTTTTTAACATTCAGTGATTAAAAACATTATAATACATTCAGTGATTAAAAACATTTTAATACATTCAGTGATTAATAACATCCTAATGCAAGAAAGTTTAAACACTTATACATTCTTCATCATCAGCAGCAACCAGATCAGGATGATCAATATAATGACCACGTACTGAAGTGGAATCATCAGTGAAATGCAATAATGATGGACGAGGGAAGCCCATCTGGGATTGAAATGCCATGAATTCTTCATCGGATGGTCTGCCTCGCCCAGCCTTAGCTATATTTGCTAAAGTCCTAGTCAGGCATTCTTCACCAGTCATAAGTCCCTCCTCCTCATCAAAATCAATACCAGCAACAAGGTCATCTATTTCAAAATCTACGAAGTCGGAGAATTCAAAAATTGTGTCGGATAATAAACATAGAACCTTGTCTTCACAATAGTCAAAAAATTTACATAAATTAGCAATAGTAAATTATACATCATCATTAATATAATATACAGATAAATTGAATAGACATTTAGACTCCTCTATAGAGTTGGATTCATCGGCAATTGTATTTTGGCCAATAAAAGAATCACGTAGAGAATCAGTATTTATATTAATAAAGTTTTTTTTCTTATCAGGAGTGTCGATAAGAAAGTGACTGATATTCTTAATAAGTGACTGAACAGAGGATGATGCAATGGAGGGAATTTTGGAATCATGATTAGATTTCTATTTTGTTGATGTTTTTAGCCATTACTAATACATGAATGTTCTATTTTGCAGTTTACACTTCCTGAGTACACATCAAGCCAGGTGTACAGATTTAGAGAAGAAATCATCCTGAGTATACTAGCTTGGCCTCCCGTTATTGATGATGGTGCAAAGGATGATGTAGTTATACTAAATTAAGATCAGAACAAATATAGATAGCATAGAAAAAAATACATGTATCGAATTCATAGAAAAATATACATTTATATATCAAATGCTGCTCCATTTTTATGAATTTGGGAGCACAAAATACATGTACTGATGCCCAACTTGGGCTTTCATTTATTGAATGAAAGAGTGTATACACAGATTTCTACTAAAGTTTATTTGAGACTATTGTTCTCCCACAATGGTGATTGTTGTAGGTAGATCTTTGCAGCACGTTATCAGCTCTCTTTTTCGCATCTGTGACATGACAAATGTTAGTGAATGTGCAATTGTAAATGATGACATTTTCTATTATTTTGTTCTATTTTGAAATGGCATTAAACATAACATACTTAGGAGTCTTCCGTTGATGATAAATCTGAAATATATTGGTAGATTGGTTTGTAATAGCATGAGCTCTATTCTGATAAAATCAAGCTTCCAATGCTCTTCCACCTCAACCATAGTCAAATATTCCTCATTGTAGATAATGCTTATCTTCATTCGGTTTGTGTGACCATTTAGTTCAAAGTCTTGATCCAGTGGTAGCCATGTACCTTCGATTTTCTTGTATCTCTGGTAGCTAAATGTGAGACTGAGCATTTGCTTTTCGATATGATAAAGAAAGATCATTAAGGACTTTTTAATCCTGCATTCTATTTCATTATTTGTTTTACTATCCTAGCCTTGATCCATGAGATCTGACAAAGTCTCATATGATAAATCCTTGCAAACAAATAAAGTTGGTGCCCTACGAACACTAGCACTCGAGAAAAAACTAACAAATATATGTAATGAGATAAACCAACTTAGGTGAACAATTTTTGAGCATGTGCTTATGTTCATAGCATTTCTAATATCAATGAGTAGCCTGCATCTTAAGGATTCGGAAACAATGTTGTTAGAAGTAGGCCACTCATCACTTTGAAAACTAGGCAATGGAATTGCTTCGAGCTTGCCAAAACCTCCATCTGTTTGTGGCGTATATAAAGATTCATAAAAATAGATACCACAATCTGCAAGTTCCTTTGGACTTCTTCCTCTGTATTGCAGCTTTCCAACATCAGAGTGAATCACGTCTAACATTCCTGCAAGTGATTGTGCAGGCTCCCATTCACTTATGCATGATGGATATAAATCTGAAAGAAAAAAACAATGTTGGAGCATTTAAATCATAATTTGAAGAGCATCAATAAAGAAAATCACCTATGATTGTTGTAGAGTGCATATGTTTTGATATACTTACAATTACATTTTTTATGATCACGAGGATTGATATCATGTACTTTGATTTCTGAATGCATATATACATGTTGTACTAAGACTTCTGATATGGATTGACCTCCCGGGATAGTCTTAAACTCCAAAATTTATGCTTTCCAATAAGATTTCTAAGTCATTTTTGCTCTTTTCTTTTGTCGAAAATTGTCCTTTGATTATGGATGTAGCAATACCCATGAGTTCTTCGTATATTTTGTTGGCTTCCAGTTATCAGCTTCATCTTTCTCATTGTAAAGAATCACAGACTCGATTGTAGATCTGAGTCTCCTTGCCATTGCTATTTTCAAAGCTTGGGCGCCAAACATCTCTTTGATATGATACTTAATTTCAATTTTTTGTATCACATTTAATCTAATGTGAATGCCAACATAGTCACAGTTACTGCATATACCATATTTTATGTAACTGTACATACTGTATTTCTATGACTGTAACTAGTATAGTTAGAAAATTTTATTATACTAACCAGTATAGTCACATAAATTTAACTTCAAGTAGTGACGTCGGGCAGATTAGCACGTGTTGGACAGGAAGAAGAAACCAATGGGATACATCCATGCTGCCCGGACACAAATTTCAAAGTTTTCTATATTGCATTTTTATATTTTAGTTAATTTGAACTAAGTTACGTAGATTTCAAATCTATGCATTTTGATTGGGCCTGGTGACGGTCGAAACTAAAGAAAAAAAATAAAAGTATCTCTACAAAGGGTCTTTTTGATATTGAGAACTCCTCCAATGTAGTTGCTCAAGAAGGTAAAAAGAAGCGGCAATGTTGGGTGTCGGGTTTTTCGCCTGTGGAAAGACCTAAGTAAAAATGCAGACTATAGTGACAATTAGTTCAAATATGCAAACTGTTGAAAAACAGTTCATTTTTTCTGCAGGTTTCATCTGAGAGTAAAAATCTGAGAAGGAAGATGGGTTGTTGAAATGAGTACAAGTTAGATTAAATTCCAACACAAGGCCCATGCACCACTAGTAGTGCATTGTGACACCTCACTGGACACCTCTGCAGCCTATCTGGGCCATGTCATCCAGCTCCACCACCATAGGCCTACAACCATTAATTATGAGCATGTACACATAAGGGCCGCGATTCCCTTATAGTGACAATTAACTTACGGGTTGATGGTCTACCGGTCCCTAGAGTAGACACGCTACTCGAGACCAATCATGGGCATGACATTCTTCCTCTCTTATTCAAGTTCTGTCCTCATAACTTAAAACTGGGAAAGTTCCTCCTTAAGCTTCCTTCTTGTTCTCCGAAATCATCATCGTCTATCATCTGTTCTATCGAACCAGATGCTCGGTAACTATACGATCTCTCAATTGTTTAGTTCTTGTGTCCAAGATTTGCTTGGGTTCAAGTCGAGATACACCTGATGATTTGTCCAACAAGTCCAATAAATCTCCAGATCCAAGATGCTCTCCTTCACATAGACTCTTCTTGAGTCGGCTTACGTGAAATACTGGATGCACTTGAGATCCTTTTGGGAGTTCCAATTAATAAGCTAAGGATCCGATCTTTTTCAAGATCTGATACGGTCCTCTATATCTAGGGGACAATTTATAATGCTTGTCGGTATGCATTACACTAGAATCCTATAGAATTCTCAAATATACCCAATCCCCCACTTGAAAGTATCTTGGTGATCTTTTCATATTTGCATAATGTCGATCCCTATCTTGGGCACACTGTACATTTTCACGTGCAATCCGTAGCATTTCCTGCATATTATGTAGGAAATCCACTACTTTCTAAAACTTGATCGTCTGAGTCTCTACCGCAATAGGTGACCTAGGCTCAAATCCGTACATAAGCATAAACGGGCTATAATCGATAGTCGAATGCTTACTACTATTATAGGCAAACTCGATCAATGGAAGATACTTCTCCCAATCAGATTGTCGTCGGAAAACATATGCCCAAAGCATTTGTTCCATCGTTTGATTTGTTCTTTCCGTCTGTCCATCCGTCTCAGGATGATCAGAAGAACCTATGCTTAGAGTCGTCTCTAGTTTAGCAAACACGGCTGACCAAAAGTGACCAATGAACTTCGGATCATGATCACTCACAATATCACTTGGTAATCCGTAAAGCCTAAACAGATGCTCTACAAATGTCTGAGCTAAATCGAAAGCCTTCGCGATGGTCTTTACTGGAATAAACGTAGTCAATTTGGTAAGATGGTCGACTACAACCCAAATTGCATCATGTTGTTTATTCGTCCGCGGTAACCCAACCACGCGATCCATATTGGAGTTTAATCTTACTCCTACTCACCTAATTCTATCTTTTGAGAACTCCTGTACATACTCACTCTTATTACAGTTAGCAAAAATAAACTGTTATTCGAGCATAGTCTACACTTTTACATGCACATTCGAACACTCTACGAAATTCACAAATATTTGAAACGGAGCAAAAGTTGACTGGACTCTGACTCAAATATTCAAGTTTGAGTCACACAACTCAACTTGACACCGACTTGACACTATCGACTGTCGCATGGTACCACTCCAAATGGAGCATTTCCTCTGCTAATCCAATGTAGATTATGTCGCTATTCAATCATGTTGTTGTATGTAGTTATTCATCATTGTCTGCTTATTGACTACAATTCATAATACAGACTGTTCTAATAGTTTAGTCTCTTCTTGTAAACACATAGTGTTACTTGAAACACATCGGTTACAAGAACTGATTAGATGGTAAGTCTAAACTCTATTACTTTGTATATATAGAGACAGAGTGTAAGGTAGATCTTGAATCTCAATCTAATCTTGATCATTGTGCATCCACACACCTTAGGATATCTAAATCACATGTAGTGGGCACTCCACACGTGTCAAATTCACATGGTATCAGAGCCTACCTAATGTTACCATGCATTTCCAATCATTAGTATGAAAGTTTTCCACCAATATTGAGCTAGAAATTGTCAAGATCCATTTTCCTAGCTATCTTGTTTAATCTGGGATCAAAAGAGATCAATAGGGCATTGATTGGGTCTAACCTAGTACTGTACAAAATCAGGTGCTCAGACATGTGTGAGGAACATCCAATTTTATTTTGAGAGTTCCCTTTCATGTTTGATCCAAAAATCTTGCTAGATAGCTTGATTGAAAGCTAGTGTTGTCTAGTTTTGGTAGCAATCAGTTTCATTCCATTTGGTTGAGCCAATTAAAAGTTATAAGCTTTTGAAGAGGGTTAGGTAGGGCACCTAGACCTGGGTGGACACATTTGGTCTGGTCAAGAGATTGCTTGTTTGACTCTAAATCATAGTTGAATGCTTGTCAATCCCATCTATTTGAGATCTAGGCATTGTTTTGAGATCTTAGCCATTTTGTTTTATAAAATATCATTGTATTTGAGTAAAATTTGATTTCTTAGTGTATTTCACACATGCTAAGAGTGTTTGATCCTAACTTTGCCCATACTCCATCCATTGATGTGAAGTAGATCTAGTTTTGGAGAGATTGGTAGAGCTAGTGAGAATCATCTCACAGTTTGTTGCAAGATCTTGCATAGGAGTTGGTAGCACATCATTATTGGACCCTATAGTGAGAGAGTAGCAACATTTTTTGCTCATCATTTGAGTTTATTTCACTTTATATGGCTTCAATGGGTTCATTCTTGTTGGAACCAAGTGAGAGATTGTCCACTTTCAATTATTCAATATGGAAGTTGAGGATGGAGTCCATCTTGATACTTCAAGATGTGATGGACATTGTTATTGGCCTTGAAGAAGAGCCTCAAATTCTTCAAGAGGTTCAAAAGAAGAGAGCTAAGATGGCTCTCCACTACATCAAGATGAATGTCTCTAATGAGATATTGAGGGAGATTGGTACTTGCACTACAGTCAAAGAAGTTTGGGATTGTCTCAAGATTGTCTATGAGGTTAAGAACACCTCTAGGCTCCTCACTCTTAGAAATCAAATATTTCAAAGTAGTCAAAAGAGTGATGAGAGTGCATCTAATTATGTTTTGAGAGTCAAGGATATTCATAGGGAGCTTGCATGCATTGGTGATTCAATCAATCAAAGTGAGTGTTCACGGATTCCTCGAATCTATGAACACGGTTTTCTGCTTCTTCTTATACTTCTATAGTTACGGTTCTTTATGGTACTTCTTCTTATTAGAATAGTTACAACAAAAGTGTTACTCAATTTTCAGCATGTATTTCCCAGCCTGTCAATGGGAGACATCGTTCTGATACTCAGCTACATGCATAACCAGCCATGTAACCATCTACAGCTCAAGAGGATCAGCATTTTAGAATAGGGAGCAATCTTATTATCTACTGAATCAGAAACAATCAAGACAAGATTAACTACTAGAACAAGAAACAAGATTCAAGAAACAAGATTCAAGAAACAAGAAACAAGATTACTAGTAGTATTTTAATAGTCTAAGAATCAAGAAACACTCATTTCTTGATGTTTAGATTGCTCAAGAATAATCAAGAACTGGGCTGTAAGGAAGTATGCAAGAATTATACCACAAACCAGCCTATCTAGTTTACTTGAATGCTGATTACTACCTCATTCCACAAACAAGAACTGAATCCTAATCCACAACTAAGCAAGAAACAAGAAACAAGAACCTAGTTAATCCACAATGCAAAGGAATCAAGCATTCTCATAGAAATCTCACTCAAGAACATTGCCATGAACAAGGAGCTTAGCTATCATCAAGAAAGGATCCTCTTTATTAGCTCAAGAGAACTTGACAATACATCAAAAAGCTCCCTCACAAGAGAGGGGGGGCCCTTAAATAAGCAAGAAGGCTGCCTATGTGGAGCCCAAGTGGCAATTCCACCAAATTAGAAATTACATGTGGAATCTGCCCTTTCACTAAAGGTCACCATCAAAAGGTGGCTCACTCTTACTAATTTAAGGGAGGTCTACATCTATTTACAATGCCTAGGAAATATTACTAGCTCCTACATGGTCATTCCTTCTTTGGGATACACCATGTAGGCTCACATAGATAACTCATTGTCTTCCTAGCTAGTAATTCCTCGGTTCTCATGCTTGGCTCTCAGCTTCTTCTGCTCTCTTCCTTCTGAGACCTCCTCGGTCATGGGTGAGAGATAACTTGTGTCTTCAGCTTGGCTCGGCACTTGGAGATTCTCTAGAATTCGCTAACATTATCCACCCCTAATCTGTTGCTGGAGCCACTGCAACACCGGTGATGTCTTCCGCTTGGCACTTGGAAAAGCGTGGATCTTCGTTCGCTTCCGTAAAACTAGGTGCTTATTATCCGCAAAATTTATTCATCAAAATTGGAAGTCTCTCAATTGGTCGCTACATACCAGCCCTCTTGAGCACTTCTTGTGAATCCTGCTCGCCTCGTTGTCGTGCCGTCTGCTTTCCTCGCTCATCTTCTGGCCCAGGGCTTCAAAAACTTGGAAGCGGAGCTTACTTCTGAAATTGAGGGGCCCAGATATTCTCTTATCTTTTCTACGAAGCCCATTTCCCGCCAGTCTTCCACCATGGTCACATAGCGTGACGACATGAAAGCCGCTCTGTAGTATAGCCTGGCCATCATTTCATGGTCTTCTTCCAACTGGAGGGTGACATTTGGATTGATTTTGATGGGCTCCAGGCCTCGATCTCAGTAACAATCTTGTTGCATCAGGAAGGCCATAGATCTGCAATACTTGGCACTTTCCTGCACGCAAAGATTGGCACTTGATTTGTATTTATGCCGAGTAACTGCAGCCTCAGAGCATCCGGAGAGGTTTTCTCTGAAATTCCCGGAATGACTGGCCAGTTTACTAACTCCACTCGGGGCTTTTCCACCAGCCATGGGTTTCTAAAGGATCCACTCGCTTCCATGCCGGTGCTTTCAAATACTCTTGAAGCTGCATGTTATATTTCATAACTTTAGTCCGCCATTCTGGCTGCAGTTGTAGTGCGGCAAAGGTCTCGGCCCTGGTGGAGTATTGGCTTTGTCAACGTCTTCTTTGTCTCCTCTCATGTTGGGTGGGTATTTCCTCTCAAATTTCTCTGACTCCCTTGTGTCAGCCAGTTTGCCTCTAGGCCTAGTAGGGGAAGTCGTCCTACATAGCTGGGATGGCCTTGCCAGATAATCATCTAGGGCCTTGGTGCCCGTATCTTTCTCTTTAGCTTGCTCGCTTGTCGATGGCTCTGCTGCACTTGTGTCTGGTTTGGACGAGAACCTTCTCCTTTCTAGTTGATCTGCCAAGAAGTCATCATCACCCCCCACGTTGGTGTTAGTTTCTGGAAGGTCGGGGATGGAATGATCTGGAGAGAGAGGTGCGGGGGTGATAGGTTTAGGAGGAGGCAGAATCAACAAGTTATACGCGAGTTGTTGGAGGAACTCGTCCTGTCAAGCTTTGTAAGTGTCAGCTGGACCTTTTGATGGGCCCATTATTTTGCTAGGAGGTGATGAAGAGAGGGGAAAAGGAAGAATTGGGTAAGTTGGAATGAATGTTTCATAAAAATTAAATGCAGAGTAAGAGGAAGGGTTAAAGGTGGGAGGGGGTCGGGAAAAAGTCATGGAAGCAGCACCGGCTCTCTGGCCACCCGATCTCGAGCTACCGTCTGAAGGGTGGGTTTGCCCATCTTGATTCCCTGCTCTATCACGCCGTGTCCCATAATTGGTTCACCTTGTCCAAGACTTGCTGCAGGGCCTTCGTGGTTTCTTCCAGCTGCTTCTGGGACTCCAGGATGATTTTCTCTTGTTTGGCCACAATGTTTTCAAAATTTCTCTTTTCGGCTTCTCGCTCTTGGATTAGCCTTACGTATTTTTCCATCCGAATGGCCGAGGCCTGTGGGGCCTGAAATTGAATGTCCTCGGGCTTGACTAGAGGAGCGTTGACTGTCATTGCACCCGATGACCTATCTCGTACTTGGTCGATTTGGACCATCTGGTGCTTCAGTTGTTGTTGGACCTCTTCCAAATTGGATTTCTACTCGGCCATCACGGATTTGGTTTCCACTGTTTCTTCCTCTTTTTCTTTGGCCAGCCTTTGATATCGTACAATCTCTTGGTCTTGATGCTGGACTTTGCTCTCGAGCATTTGATGCTGGCTCACCAACCAATGCATGTGGTAGCTCATTTCAGATAGGCCTATCATCGAGCGCTTGGCTGCTTCAGTGAGCTTTTCAGGGTTAGTGAGAGTTGGGTATTGATCTGGGGTGTGGGATGGTGAGGCTAAACCAAAAAATAAATGTGGCGTTAGAGCTGAAAATGGAGGTGGAGGTGGCGGGAGTGGAGGGATGATGTTAGTAATGATTGTGGTGGTGGTGGTTAGTGGAGGGGTCAAACTTCTTCCTGGTTGCTCCACCTTTTCTGGCTCATCATCGCTTATTTCCATCAGGTCCGCAACATCAAAATATTGCGATGTGTCTAGTGTGTGGACTTGCTGGGCCTGTGGTTGTTGAGCCGCTTCTGTGTCCTGGGGACTGGATATCCCCACTCCCCCCCCCCACCCAATTTTTTTTTTTTTTGCCAATGGTGATGTTGGTGGCGTTGGCGTAGTAATCAGTGTGGGTGGGGTGGTGGCTTTATCTGCTTGACCTATGGCTTGAGTTACTGCCGTATCAGATGGTTGTGTAGATGTAGTTGCTCCATCACCCCCGTCGATGACATGTGAGGGTGATGAGTATTGTTGTGATGCCGTGGATGAGCTGCCAGCATTTGAGGTGGGACCATCTGAAACTGATCACACCGGTGATGTGCTCTTAGCTTGAAGCTTCTCTTGCCTCCCTTGTTGTCGTGTGCTCGGCAATTGAGCCTTTGAGGTATCTGCCTGTTGAGCTCCTCCTAAATCTATTTGTGCCTAAATGACACGAAACGAAACGAAGCACAAGCATTCGCGAAAAGATCAATCAGGCTCTGTAATGAGATGAGACAAGACGAAACGAAAGAAGACGAAATGAAACAAAACGAAACGAAATGAAACTTAGGTGAACTCTAAAATTGATTTACCCTTGTAGCCAAGTGATCGCGAAGCGAAGCGAAGTGAAACACGAAGCAAAAGGATTCGTGAACAAGATCAGTTCGTCAGAAATTCAGATATGATCGTTGGTCACTGCCGGCTATATTCTACAATCCTTCAGAGAGTAGTCAGACACTGCTGATCTACTTTAACAAATAAATATAACATTCAACAATATCAAACCAAAGTGCGGAATTAAATGGACAAGAAAATCAGACACACGAATTGTAACAAAAAAAAATACATTTGAGATCATACAATCTTTTAGAATAATAATGTGCACCACAACTACAATATCATCTATTGATTTTTCATATTCTTCAAGCACTGTGCGACAGATCCACACAATGCATTGGCATGAGAGAAATATAGTTCTCTCTCGAGTCGTGTCTCATTTACTAGCGGACTTCTGGATCTACAGATCCTACTACAGAATTGACTCGCACGCAGACGGACTTGTATTTTGTATTTTTCGTCTTCTGATTCTTGTCTTGCTTATTAGCATTTGTCTTGTTTGCATGTTATGATGTACTTTGTCCCTGTCGAAGAAAGCGCAACTGATTTCTGCATCCTTGAGTTCCACGAAATCGGTCCCCCTGCTAGATAAAAACATAACCCGGAGGTAGATTTTCTGGTAGAGACTGTTCCTCCCCAGTCTGGGTTTTGACTTTCTACGAGCAAATCTTTTGCGAGTTTCTTCCATGACATGCTCCAACAAAATGGTAGCACATGGTGCTACTCTTTCTATGCCACTACATGATTTTTTAAAAACAAGAATGATGGTGTGATGCATACTTAAAAATGTCACTATCCATCAAATTCTAGATAGGTCCATCACAAAATACTTTGTTACTCTATAAATACAAGTTCACTTTTATTTTAAAAAAATGTCCTTGAAATTGTAAAAGTTAGCATGTCGGCGTGCTAGCCTGCATATTTTTTATTTAAAAAGCATGTAGTTTTTTTGAAGAACTTTGTGAAAAAATAGATTTCTTTTTGGAGCTAATTTGGCTAGCATGCCAATGTGCTAGCCAAGTAAATAATAAGATTAACAAGCTATTTTGACACATTTGAGAACCAAATTTTGAGTAAAAACATTATTTCAGAATATTGCTTTAAACCTCCCAACATAGTAAGCCGACGTGCTAAGTAAAACAACTAAAAAAAAAAATTACAGCCTTTAAAGACAACACGTCGGCGTGCTATACGAAATGAGAAATGTTTTTTTGCAACCAACCAAGATAGCACATCGGCGTGCTACATGAAATGAGAAATTTTTTTTGTAGCCAACCCATATAGCACACCGGCGTGCTATATGAAATGAGAATTTTTTTTTGCAGCCAACCTAGATAGCACGCCGGCGTGTTTATCTGGGTTGGCTGCACAAAAAAAAAAAAAAATTGGCGTGCCGCTTAGCACGCCGCTTGCTATCTAATTAATTTGATTTTTTTTTTTAACTTAGTGGTATCTTTAACTATGTACCAAACCACATTCTTAATCATAAACATTGAAGTAGTAGCATAAAAAGGGTGGCACGCCATGTGCTATCTTTTTGTTGAATGATGGTAGGAAAGAAACTCACAAAACTCGCAAAATGCCAAGGCCCCCCCCCCCAATCTGAGTCAGAGTAGCCTCACACGAGTGAGTCGATAGCATTTTCATCATAACATAAAATGTGATCTAAACTTCTCTGAATATATCTCATCACTCTCTTTAATGTTTTACAATGAGAGATCGTAGGATTAGACATGAATTGACTTAACGTGCTAACAGCGTATGCTAAATCTGGTCTAGTACATAGCATTGCATACATCAAAGATCCTATTACTGAATGATAAGGGCACTTTGCTATGTCGAGTACTTCACTATCAAAATCAGCACAAGTAGGTTTAGTCAATACTATACTTGGATCCATTGGAGTATCAATTGGTTTGCAATCAGACATATGAAATTTTTTTTAAATGCCTGCTGACTAAGATAGATCTTCTTCTGAAGTCTATTTCTAGTAATGTGAATTCCTAGCAAAGAATGGACAACTCCTAAATCAGTCATGTCAAATTCCTTTGACAGATCACTCTTAGTAGTGTGTAGAAGAGAAGTGTCATTAGACAAAATAAATGGATCATCTACGTAAAGAGCTATGTGAACTAAATTGGTGTCTGTATGCTTCAAATGAACATTACAGTCAGCTAAATTGTTTGCAAATCCCAATTGAATGAGATAAGAGTTGATTTTATGAACCATGCTCTTTCGGCCTATTTCAGACCATAGATTGCTTTGTTCAGCTTGCACACTTTGTGCTCTTGGCCTTTGACTTCGAATCCTTCCAGTTGGAAGGTATACAGCTCCTCTTTGACGTTGCCATTGAGAAACATCCATTTGGTACATTTTGAGGTCTTCCGTGGCTGCTAACGCAATCAGAGTCCTGATTGACTGTATTTTGATGACAGGACTGAAAATTTCTTGATAATCCACTCTTGGACTTGAGTGAATCCTTTAGCCACCAGCCGTGCTTTCCATTTAGCAATGGAACTATCAGAGTTTATCTTCTTCTTGAAAATCCACTTGTTGTCGATAACTCTCTTGTGAGTGGGGAAGTTGACCAATGTCCAGGTCTGATTCGTCAAAAGTGAGTTGTACTCACTTTTCATAGCTTCTTGCCACTTCACAGCATCCTTGGAGTTAATTGCTTCAGCTAGGCTCTTTAGTTCTTCTGATGAAGTCCAGAATGATTGAGGTGTATACCTCTCAGGAAATGTCCGAGTCCAATATTACATCCCTGGAGACAAATACTACATTGGTGGATGGATCATAAACTTTATAAGCTTTATGTTCATCAGGATAGCCAATGAAAATACAAACTCTTTGTGAGAGCATTATGTATGTGTGATATTTGTTGAAAATTAAGCACATAGTTGTCATGATTCTTCTTGCACGTTTATTGATCTTTGATCTAGGGTCAGGTGAAACCTATTTTGGGTTCAAAGTCTGCTCATCTGATACCTGAAGGAATCATAACTTAGACAACCAAACTATTTGAAGAATGTCTACAAACGGGCTTTCGGCTGATCTCCAGCAAAGGGTAACCAATCCTGTCATAATTTCAAGTTCAGATGTTAGTTTAATAACTTCAAGTCATTGAAGACTTGGCAATCTTCAAGGACTTCCACAAACTTGATTAAGAACAAGTCTAAAGAAATACATTACTTTCGCGACAATCTGCAAAAATACTCTAAGTGTCGCGGTAGTCTGCAGAAATGAACTATGTTCGCCACAGTGTCGCCTTCTTCGCATTTTCTCAAAATGTGAAATTAGCATAGTTCAACAGTTTAAACTATTTCACGACAGTTTTGCCTTTTTCGCATTTTTCCAAAATGCGACACTTAGGCACAGTTCAAAGTTCAACCATTTTAGGGCACCTTCAGTTTTTTTGCAAAATGTTTGCGAAGAGAGAGTGAATTCCCAAAGGTCGTCTACTCCAAGGCTTGAACTATTTTAGAGCACCTTTGGCTTTTTCATGAAAAACCTGAAGAGGGAGAAAAAGTGAAGGTTGTCTATTTTTAACGAGGAACGTTCCCAGCCACTTCCCGAAATTTGTGAAGCGAGAGAAAACCACTTCACATAAAATGCGAAGTGAGAGAATTTGTGACGTCCTCGTCCATGTCAACATTTCCTACGGGTTGACAGTATACACTATGTACAATTGTCACAAAAGCCATATACTTCCAAGTACAACTTAGGTGACAAACATATAATGTAGTTTAATACATGGATGCAATCTATAAATAGATCATCCCAGCACAAATTACTCGAGCGTCCATGAGACGTATTATTTGAGCCTCCCAGTTACGCCGTCTTTTTGGTTATAATTGTTATTTTATTGTGCTCCAGTGTAATATAGCAGCAACATGCTTTTCTATCTATGTATAACGTAGGTGAATGCTTGTTGTGATTGAATGCACTTTATCACTGTTGATCGCGCTTGTTTACTCACTTTAATCAGAACACGGACGTCTACAACTCCTCAATTTCTGATCAAATGATGACTGTCTTTGACGCCAGAGGAACTCGCAATATCATACTGCTCTTTTCGTCTATTTCAGAACTAAACTTCACATTGAATCCATTTTTCAGTAATACCACACACAAACCATTTCTAATCTCTTCGGTGGACTGTACTCTTGTTTTGTGAGTATGAATTAATTTTTAAGATCATGTTGGGCAATTCAAACACTTAAAGCTATGATTATATTTAGCATAAACTTTCTATTAGACTATTTTTGCATCTAGCAGTTGATTGTAACGGAAGAGCTGTTCTACAATATTCTTGCTCTCTTCTCCATTCGCATTCTTCTATCTCCCTTGCCCCATCAGATTGGTATCAGAGCGTAGCTCATATAAACCGAGAGATTAAGTGTGTTCTATTTGTATTACTATTGGTATGTCTCATATAGGTAACTCTTCGTCATCATCCAACGAGGCTAGAATCATTGACAAGTTCAATGGTTCTAACTTCTACATCTGGAAGTTAAAAACTACTGATGATGTTGATAGATAGAGATCTTTGGCATGCAGTAGAAGGTGCTGACTTGAAATCAGAAGATGGTGATCAAGCAAACTAGGCATGGAAGATCAAGAATCAGAAGGTCTTAGCATGCATCACTCAATATGGCTGACTCCCAAATATCCCATGTTACCACATGCAAAACCCAACTTAGGAAGAAGCTGGATCATACACTCTTTAACATCTGACTTTCTCCCATATAACTTGCCGACAAGTGGACAACATAAGTGGCATGGCTCAATTTGAGAAAATCCCACTACCACCATGAGACTATCAACTTCCATCTAGCTAGACTGGCATACTATCAGGCACTTACAAGCCCAAACCTATAAAGTTGACAATCTCACTACTACCATACGACTATAGCCTCACCAAATAAATAGCTAGTAGACATAATTAACAAGTCAATGAGCATATCAAACAGATTATTTTGCTTTTGTGCCACATATGTATAACCAACTGGATTTCAACCTTGATATGATGTCATATACAAATCATCATGTGCTAACATCAATGTTTTATGTTAAACATGTCCATGCCAATTAAAATTTCTATGAAAGATCCAGAGCTTAAAAGAAATCTCCACAAATATCTTGCCAAAAAGCAACCAGAGAACAAATTTTTTTTGATAGTTTGTCTAACTCATCATCATCATCAAATTGATACACCAAATGTAATTCATCACAAGAAATTATTACATATTTTTGTTTTGATCTGCAATTCTCATTGTTCATATTGTAATATCTTTTATAAATATCACACATTATTTGCTTGCATATTCATTTATTTTCATATATATAGCCACCCTAACCCTAATAAAAATATGAAGTACACATCATCAAAACATAAGAATAGGACTTGGACATTTGTTAACCACATTAGAACAAAATGATAAAATATTACCATTTGGACATAATTCAAACGACATACTAAATCCATTGACTTAGCCTTCTCTTCTTTCTGAATTGCAAGAAGTAGTCAAGAACTTTGGAAAAAATCTATTTGTGTATTGGTTTGCTTCATTGCTATTGTCTTTAGATGGGCTTTGTTTTTTATATTGGGACAAATGTATATCATTATGTATAGTCAATGATTTTCTAATGTTGAATTGAAACTATCTATTATGAGTAGTATTTAGGTCTGGCAGTTAAAGCTACGTCCCTCTTTCCCATGTCGTAATTGTTGGATTTATTACTTCTCTCTCTAAATCCCACAGTTAATCTAGATCCATTCATGTTGCTACATATTTATACATGAGAAGCGAAGACAGGTACCTATGCAACAGTCAAACTATTGAAGGAGTGTCAAGTGTCGATTGTCGACAAGTGCTCGAATGTTTGATTCGACCAACTATCAAATTGAACATTAGAACCCTTGTCACACTCAACTCCAAGCCTACGTGACTCTGACTCAAATGGACAAACTGTTGACTATCTTATTGGCGTGATACCACTATAAATAAAGCCAATCAACTATACTAGCTAGTTATTGCACTATGCAATTGTTTTGACAATGACAACAGCCACGATCACGTCCACCTATCCAAAAAGTGATAGCCATGACTGCCGCTCGCCTGGAATAATGAAAGCCATGATTGCCACCAATGCACAAATTTTTAACGAGAGTATGAACAATTGGTACAATACAATGCTTGTGACGATAGTATCAAGGTAACATCATTCCACAACACATGAGAGGGCTGGCAAATTTTTGCTTTGAAATGACTTACCTTTGAAAAGCAAAAATGTGAATATAGACAAAGTATACACAAAAAATGTGGATATATATGAGAAGACTAGCAACTATTCGAATTGCATCAATGGAAAAGACTTTGTAGAGTGGTGCTCAAAGAAGTATTGGTCCATAGCAAAAGCTAAGAATCCTAAAAAATATGAGCAAAAATAGACAATTTTTCAAAGATATGAGGACTCTCTCCCAACAGTATACCCATTAATTCCTAAACCAAAAGCAAGTGCTCCATCCTTACTTTCCATATAGAATAGTTAGAGGCGACCAGTTTCTAACTAGCTTCAAGAAGGAAGGCTCCTAATGAACACATATTGAGCTAGCTCTTGTACAATGATGTACACTTGACATGTAATAATCTGATCTAGCTTGGCAATTATCGACCCAATTTAACATATATCAAGAGATCTTATTCCTTATATCTTGTGTGTATCTCCTCCTAACTTCCAACACCTTAAAAAAAACATGAAACTTTGACTCTATTTGATCTAATCTGATCAAAACTTCAAAGACCCTCAAAATATTGGACCTCCCTATTCTAGTCATTCTTTAAGGGCTTCAATAAGTAGACTAGAATTGGACTCTTCCTTACGCAAAACTAGACCCATTTTCTAGACAATTGTGACCTAACATTGTCTTTTGACTTTGGCAGCGTGCTAGGTGATTTAGAAAATTAATTATATGTTTATTTTTCTGGCTTAATCACCTAGCACACCTGTGTGCCAAGTGATTTAGCCAAAAAAAAAAAAATCTTTGTTTTTAGCACACTGGCGTGCCATATTTGGAGAATAATTTTTTTTTTTTAACTTCAAAATTTTCTTATTTTGCGATTCATTATGGGATTTTTAACTATGTGCCAAATAACATTTTTTCTTAATAAACATTCAAGTAGTGGCAGAAAAAAGTTAGCCTACCATGTGCTATCTTTTTATTGACTCATGGCAAGAAAGAAACTCACAAAACTTGCAAAAAATTTCCTCACAAAATGCCAAGTCCCCCTTTCATGCAGGCTAGCCAAAAAGGCTATACTTGTCACACACAACAATGCGTGGAAATTTTGTAAGAAAATTTCTACATAGTTCCCATATTGAAACAAATGCATAGATGAGCCATGCAAAATCTAGACATGAAATGCATTGAAACATGGGTGCAAAGGTTCCCACGTAGTTCTCATGCATTTGCTCTTTGGATTTTGTTGGGAACTTCAACGTGTGGTTCATCCACACACCATTCAAGTATGTTAGAGACATAGATTTGAATGTTGTGTGGATGATCGGCATGTTGATGATCAATGTGTGGATGATCAACGTGTTGTTAATCCATGCATAGAAGAATTTTTACCTTTGTTTCTAGCAAAAAGGATTTGTGTGGAAGTGCTATGTGCTAAAGTTCCATGCTTATGTTTCAACCCATATAATCACGCAAACCTAGATTGTACTTTACAATTTTTTCTTATTTGCATGAATCTGATAAGGGTAATTTTACAGATTATGGGCAATGTCAATTAAATTCAAACATTATCAAGAATGACCTTAATAAAAGTTGAGCTAATATTTTGTGAGTTTTTTTATCTCCGTTGAAAATTCCAATGAGGTCAAGACCACCACCACCACCACATTGAACGGGGTAAGAGTGTTGCCCCAACCGTTGTGGCATGGAACCTTGCTTGCTACATCGTTGACATCTTTAAGCCTTCAACTTTGTGTTTAGGTTTGGCTAGGCTTGGCCTATGACTTGATATACAATGCATATTTGTACAAAACAAATACTGGTATCATTAGGCCAAAACAAAATAAAGCACTAAAATAAAGCTTACCAAGAGGCAGTGCTATGAATTGGATAACAAGTGTTTCAAGGCATAGTATGGAATGAATGGCCAATCCTTTCATTGAGTTGAAGTGTGGTCAAAATGAGAGGATGGGCCATTATCTCCATAATATGTTGATAAGCAAACATTATCCAACTTGAGATGTGTCACAAAAACTTAATTGAAAATAATGTGGAGTGCACAAGTCATGAAATTAGAGCACAATTTTTAGGTTCCATCCAAGAAGGCTTCGTATTTTCCATCAAAGGGGTCTTTGTATTTTAAGATAATTATATCCATGAGGACTCCATGTGCTCTAGATTCCCATACATGAGGGCATATTTGGGCCAAAAATCAGAATCAATCACATTTGTGGGACATTATATATATATATAACTATATAGCTATATATATATATATATATATATATATATATATATAGTTATACATTTGAACTTATTTAAAACAAACCTTCTGCTTTAAAATGTTCATAAAGAACTTTACAAATGATATTATGTCGTGGAAGGGCCTTTTCTTACGGTCCTTAGCTTGTGTGAGGTGAATGAGCCTTGAGCACAATACACCTCACATTACAAAAGGGCTTGAAAAAAAATACAAAAACCTCAATATTGACATTGGTTTGTGGAAATGCAAGGTCAATGGGTTAGGGGGGCCTGGGGAGGAGTTCACTTGACCTAGTGGACAAGCCAAGCCTCACTTGGCCCCCATCTCACTACCCATTGAGAACTAGGCAATGGGTCCCCAAACTACATATGTAGCTGCCATGGGCTTGCAAATTATGTGTTGTGGCCAAGTGGAGCCTAATATTTCCAGCTATTGTAACCAATATATTTCTACAACGTACTTTTGCACATATGGTTGTAGGCATGAAGCATTTGTCGTTGCCTAATATAAATTTACAATACATGGTAATTGCAAATATCTCAGAGTCGCACAAGTCACAAAACATATTACACCTACATTGCAAAAAGTTGCAAAGGTTATATAGTTTTTTTTTGTGATATCACAAATATTACAGAGTTGCACAAGTCGCAAAAAATTACATGTATCTCGCAAAAATCGCAAAGCCGCAAATTGTGCGATAGAGTAAAAATCGTGCAGGCTGCAAAACTGAATAACAAAAAAGGAAATAAAAGTCTCAAAAAATTAGATTGTGGTATATTATGGAAATTAATTTGAACCCTTGATATGCCACAAAAATGGCCAAATTTATGAGCAAAAAGACTTAAAATGGCCATACCAAACCAAAGGACAAACGAATCACATAGGACGATGACGATGAGACCACACCCACACTAAGCTCGCCCATAAAAAATGTATTCCCATAACAATTACACATACGGTTGTATTATGGCTGTAGCTCAGTGTATGCCTTGCCACATATGGTGCTTGCCATACAATTTGTTACAAACTGTAGCAGTAGTATTTGTACCAATATTTTATACATATTAGCACATGGTATATGCTCTAGAATGGAAATGTATTTTAGTTCAAATTTTTTTGAGGGAAAGCTTTAAAGAAACATTGTTGAATTTTGATGAGATTTTATTAGGCAGCTGCAAAAATTGAGCCCACCACCCAAATCGTGCCTTAAAGCCTTCGATGACTGGTCCGGTCTTCTTCTTTCTCGTTTCTCGTTTCTCGTTTCTCGTTTCACAATTCGAGTTCGTGTTCGTGTTCCTGGTTTTGTTCGAACAAAAATTTAGCGCGATGCTGGAAAGTATGGGTTCTTTTCTGGATTGTCGAGAGCTGCTGCTCATTTCCGGAGCAGCAGCGCTGGGAGGAACGCTAGTCGCTGCTGCGTTTGGCGCTGCGCTTCTCCTGTCGCGCACATGTAAACGCTGCTCCAGATCCTCATGCAATGTTTGTCAGGCTGGAGGATATGCACACTTTAATGCGGAAAGGGAAAGGGAAAGGGAAACGGAGTATGCTTCGGCATCGCCATGGGGTGAGAGGCTGTCACGAAGGCATACTTTGATTCTGGTAGATTTGTATCCTTTCTTAGTATCATTGCATTTTAGTCTGTATTTCAAGTTTGCTTGCGAACAATGCTGCATTAAGGAAAGCTTGACATTCTACCTACTGAATTCTTTCGTGGTATCTCTATGTTTTAGTCTGTATCAAATCGCTTTTATTCGATTATTTTTGTAGTCAAATTCAGTTAGTCAACGTTTCTTTGATCTTGCAATTATCTCTCCTGTGTTACAAGATTGCTTGCGAACATTGCTGCAATAAGGAAAGCTTGACACAATTGCTACTGAATCGTTTCGTAGTTTCACTATGTTTACTCTGTATCAACAATTCGCTTTTATTCGATTTTTTTGTTGTTAAGTTCAGTTATTCAATGATTCTTTGACCTTGCAGCCATCTCTCACTTTATTTTAATCTGTATCAAGAGTTTGCTTACAATGGATTTCTTTCTATTCAAGATCACATAGGCAATGTCTCTTTGATCTTGCAGCCATCTCTCCTGTATAATAAGATTCCTACCGAACAATGCTGCAAAAAAAGGGAAAATTTGACTTCATTGCTACTTAATCTAGTGTAGGAGGCCAATGCCTAGTTCTGTGTTCTTTGCGCTGATCACTGCTGGGATTCAATTTGCTGTGATGCTCTTGCAATTGTTGCAGCAGAATCCTGATCATTTCAAATCACGAGAAGCAGACGACCTCATGGATGAAGCTTGCAGTAGCCGAAGCAGCCTCTCCCGCCCTCTTTTGAGAGCCTCAGGAAAAGGTATTGCTGAATGGATTAGTAAATCATATGCAAATGGGAGTAGTGAAATTTTTGAAGATATGGGTGCCATTGCTGATGGCGTTGAGGAGCCGGCCTTGTTGGAGTCATTTTGTTTCCCTAAGGCTTTGAAAGCAGATCCATTGGATACAGCAAAGAGAAAAGGGTAAGATCTTTACTGAGTATATGCCATGTGCGCTTCCATATTATAGTTAATCATACTAGGGCCACACAATATGTTTGTAAAGGCTTCATTGTAATAAGAGTTTTGTACCAGGATTGCTTGAGTTGCATCCTTTGGAAACGTTGAAGCTCGAGCGGATAATTGTTGTCAGTCTTGGGTCTTTGGAATGTGGTTCAATGGTGGACATCTTCTTTCTTCACCTCAAGGTGTGGGGTTCAATTCCACTTGTGCTCATGGGAAGAGCCGCACAAGAGATTTTACGTTGTTTCCGCGAATTGGCGGTTTGAACACCAAATTAGCAGTTCGAACTGGACTGCTGAAATACATGAAATTTCTATTCATCATTGATTATCAGTTTTAGTATCTTATCATAATTTTGAGTATTGTAATTTGCGTTTGAAGTTTTGTCATTTATGGTCTCCTAATATTTTATGAAATTCGACTTTGGCATGTGTGTGTGTGTGTGTGTGTGTGTGTGTGTGTGAGAGAGAGAGAGAGAGAGAGAGAGAGAGAGAGAGAGAGAGAGAGAGAGAGAGAGAGAGAGAGAGAGAGAGAGAAAAGGTTATGTAGTTATTAGTTACTACTATCTATTGTCATCATTCATGTCTATTCAATTGCATAAGTTTTTGCTTGCAGCTTAATGCTACTAAAACACCAGTCTCGACTCTCAAATTTCAATGCACAAATATGTAGATAAATCAATGCACATGTCATGAACACAATTGTTACAATTGCTAGTATATAAAGAGCTATAAATAGTAGTTCAAAACTTGTTTTTGTAAAAACATAAGGCCTAGGTGTTTCAGTAACCAAAAAAGAAGAAATAAAAAATGGTTTGAACTTTGAAACCGTTTTTGGTCGAATCGGTCAAGACCTATTTGAATCAATTTGAATTGGACGAATTTTTTAGGAAAGCATAAAGGGAAACCAAAATTTCTATTGAGATTGGTGGTGACTAGTTTAAGTAGTTGAAGGTGTGCACATTGGGTTTAATACTTATGTTTTGGAAAAAAACTCATAAGAGGCTTTTTCCTCAAGCAAAACAAATCCTTCCATGATTCAGTACTTTTATACCATGCAATCATTTTTAGTAAAGGTGACCTGCTTTGTGAAAATGACGTGCACAAAGTTGTTCAAGTAACTCATTGCCTAAAATAGCACTGTTGGCCATAGCTTTGCTTCCAATCATTGCATGTATCATGCAAAGATCACCATAGGAAAATTTTCGAGCTCCTCTTCCCAACGAGTTGTGGCTCAGTCCTGTCCAATAAGAATTGATACTTGATTTTTGCCTAAACAACATTGCTCCTCGCGTAATGTTTTTGGCTTGATATGAATTTGACCAATTCGACCAATTTGAACTGCCAAACTAGGAACCAAATAAGTGTATTGCACTTAGGGTTTGTAGTTTTGCAGATGTTTTTTGTTTCACTAATATCCAACCATAAATTTCAAGACTTATGTTGATAATTGAGCATCAATCAAGTGCTGTAGTTTGTTCAAAATTTCAAGTGACTAGATTCCAAAGCTAAGATTGATCATTCTAATTTTTAATTCAATTGTCAACAATTTACAATACATATTAGAGTCTACAGCCAGTAGTGAAGACTCAAATATTTACAGACTACAATGTCAAAACTCAAAGAAAAATGTTTAATGTATAGTGTATAGTAGTCTGTGTACATAGATCATAGACTTTCCTAAGCTCACTCCTAACCTCTTTAATCTTCTCCTAAACCTCTAAGCTCACTCTTAACACTTTTTATCTTCTCTACACTTCCTATACCTCCTTCATTCTCTAAACTCTCAGTATTTCTGTTACAACTCCCTTAGATCTCCGATTCCCTTGAAGGTTGACGCACACCCCATACCAATGACGATGCACCGTATCCGCCCCATCCATAGGGTCGTTGTCGACCCACCCCCATGCACTGGAGTTACATCCACATGCCTCAAGCCTCTGGCGATAACTGGCATCCCATACCTCCAGCCATTGCCCTCGGCCTCCTTAGCATACATCTCCTGGCCTAGAGATACATCCTGGCTACTGCACGTGCTCTCCATCCGCCAACTCCCGGGTAAATTGAGTAAATGGCAAAATGGGGGGGCCCCACCACTATAGCATGTGGGAATTGTGACGCGTGGTACTAAAACATGTCGATAATGCCAGACCTGTGTCCTGACTTGCGTCGAGGCCGTCACTGAAGGGTGTATCATTATGGTACATAACATTCCCTCCCCCATAAAAACTTCCTTCTATGCTATATTGGGACCCACTATGCTATGCCTTTATAGTGGTGGGGCTCCCCTTTTTGCCATTCACTCAGTCTTTCCGGGAGTTGGTGCATGAAAAGCACGTGCAGTAAGCAGGATGTATTTCCAGGCCAGGAGGTGTATGGTAGGGAGAGCCGAGCGTGATGGCTGGTGGTATGGGACTCCAATTATCGCCGGAGGCTTGACTAGTAATGTGGATGTCGGTAACTCCAGTGCATGGGGGTGGGTCAGCAGTGACCCTATGGATGGGCGAATACGGTGCGTCGTCACTGGTATGGGGTGTGCGTCAACTTTCAAGGCAATCGGAGATCTAAAGGAGTTGTAACATTTGGTATCAGAGCTTCCGATTTCCTTTTAGGTTCCTTTGTTGCCTTTTTAGTTTGAAATTCCTTATGGGTTGTGGCTGGTAGATTTGGTTACCTTAATTTTTGTTTCAAGTTCATTTTTGAAAAGGTTGGGTATATCCTTTGGAAGAAAAATTAGTTGTTGGAAACTAATTTGTCCTTTTGCCATATAATTGTTTTTCCTTTGAACCTTTGATTCTTAACAGTTGAGTTATTTATTGGTTCTTTGGAAAAGCACTTATATTGGGAGGCTTTCTTTTAAACATTTTGTGTTTACAAAAATAATCTTAAGCTTGGTTTCTTGTTTTACCCCCCCCCCCCCCCCTTTCTCTCTCATCATTTTTTTTTGTACTTTAAAAAACAACCAGATTTTGATGCTACGCGCCGTCAGCATGACAATAGCGTGAGAGGGCGGGGGGGGGGGGGGACAGAAGAAGAAATGGCCTCGGTTGGAGAGAGCGGACTTTAATAAGGCCAAAGGCGACCGGTTATGTTTCTCTTGCATCGAGAAGGGGCATATTACGATCGCCAAGTGTAGATCTCCTTAGATCCTGTTACATGCAACCAAAAGGACACCTGTGGAGCAAAACCACCCCGTTGTTTCAGAGGAGAATGTTAGAAGTGCTACTTTTTGCAATCGGTGCCTTGTTTGTTTGGTTCAGCCCATGAGCAGCCAATAGCATCTGCAACGCCTCCTTGACCTCAGCAAGGGTGATGCTCAAAGCTATATTCCACCTTTCCCTTCTTGAAGGTCACAACACACAAAAAGAATGTTTAGATGAAGAAATGGACAATGCCAACACACTCGAAGCGTGTCATTGGTTATTGGGCACCCTTGTATGAATGTGAGAAGGAAAGATATAATGAAAAATTTAAAGTTTCAAGTGTATTGGGCATCATTGTCCCTTCCAAGAGTTTTGAAAACCCCGTCTCAAGAAGCCAAAAAAAGGAAAAAGTTTTGTAAAAATTCCAGAACTCCTTATACTTGACCCACACAGTTGACCTTTCTAAATAGAATATACTATTCTAAATAGACAACCAGCACCTAGTTGACCCATACTGTTGACCTTTCTAATTAGAATATACTATTCTAAATAGACCACGTGGTAACCCATTTTGTCCCTAGAACCAAGTAATCAGCCCGTTAATCAACAACGTTCAAACTTCAAACATGTACCGTGCGAGTTGATTGCCAAGTGTATCATGCAATCAAATGCTATTTGCAGCTTATAACTTCCTATCCGTGAGTCCATGGTAGCAACCAAATGCTTAGGACAAACAAGAAACATTTGGAAGCTTTTTTTGATTTTAGGGGTTGCAAAAAATTGAAATGTTTTGCTTTTTGTAAGAAAAAAATGCCTAGAGCTCTTATAGGATAAAAAAATCAGGGAGTGCACCACCATGCACAACCTTACCATATTGTTATGAATAGGAGACAAATTGGCCACAAATAGGGGAAAATGGTTTCTTTTTTCCAAGAAAACAAATGCTTTAAAAGGGGTCTTAAACGTGTTTGAAAGGTTATAGCTTTCAAATGAGTTTGATTCCTCAACCAAACAAGTTTGGTTGCTACTAGGCTTGCGTCTTTGCAGTAGTGCATATCGAATCATCAATTTGTGATTTAGAATAGCTCATGTGATGATTATTTCATAAATGTACATATGTAGTTGTCAATGGATGCAAGTTAGACCCATAGCAAAATATGTCTTACTCATGGAGGTACTATGATTGAGAGGTAGTTCTAGGCCAAAGTTTCTCACAAGAGATCTCCAATCATGAATGTTGTATGATGAAGACCTCTCTGTTGGTAGAAAATAGCTTTCCAATTCATGAAGGTACCGTATTGGAAAGTGAGTCATGTGCCAGGCAATGCGTTTGGTCATCCTTTTATCGATGCTTCTTGCGTGGTCGATCAATCTTCAAGCTTACTGGTTTACTAGCTTGATAAGTATTTCTGATGATGTAGCTTGTGGTTTGATGCATGCAGCCATGCATCTGCATGCATGTGGCATTATTGGTTGATGTTTACAGTTTGGTATAACTTACATGCATCCATGGTGGAGATTTATCATCATGGTTGATTTTAGTACTGTGAAAACTTTTATGTACATTAGGACTAATCCTTGGTTGAATTGTTATAGTAGCCTTTGTACAAAGGAGCCATTGTAAGAATTTTCTACAAATAACTCTAGAGCATGAGATCAATGAACTGTGGAATGCTTGTGAAGCTACTCTAATTATATTTTTTTTAGAGGCCCTTACATGAACCAGAAATTACCAGTATTAGGGTTGTTTGGTCCAAAGAGGGTTTGCTCCCTACCACTTGGCCACTAACCAACTGAATATTTACTAAAAGAAAAAAATAGGGACTGTGGATCCAACTCATATATTAATGACCGTACTGGTACCGCGGTACCATGTTGGTACCGCGGTATTATAATATAATATAATATTTATTATTTAATATTTTTTTTAAATTTTTTTTAACCTAAACTACCCGCCCCCCTCGCATTTCATCAAAAAAAATTTTGCGCCCTCCTCTGCCCTGCCATCGCTACTGTTTCCGCCTGCTTGCCTTCGATTCCATGCGTCGCCCTTTGCCCACACATTGCCCTGCCTTGCATCTGACTTGCTTCGCCCTGCCTTCGCCCATTTTCAGCGTCTCTCACACAGTGTACCCTGCTGTTTTTTTTCCAGCATTCCATCCTTGCAGCTTTAGCTTCATCTGCATTTTGTCCCTAGTTTTCTCCATCGCAATGGTGCAATCCGACCTTTCCGGTCTGTGGGACGAGGTAGACATTGTCAGGCGGGTTGCCGACAAGGCCAACAAGACCGGTCAGAAGATCGTGTGCTGCCGATACTGTCTCGTCGAGTTTGCTGCATCCCTCACTCGCCTTAAAGGCCATCTGCTCGGTGCACGCGCCAAAAAATGGTGCCACCTTGAATGCTGCCCCTTGTGGCAGCATGACCGTCCCCGACAGGCAGCGACTACTGGACACCTACGGGCTGCGGCTCGTGGCAGGGGAGAACACCATTTCAGAGGGCATTCTCCGATTTTGCACCGCTCCTTATGAGGCTGACCCAGAGTTGCTGCCTGCATGGCTGGCACGCACGAGGAGAGGGAGTGCATCCTCCTCCAGTCCCTTTGCCCCTCATCCCCCTCAGACAGTTCTGCCTCACGCACCCCCATCTGCTCAGATTCCGGTGGATCCCGTCCCATCGCGTCCGCCAGTTGCCACTGCGGTTCCACCACCACCCACTGTTGCTCGCACTCCCCCAGTCTACGACTTTCTCATGGACTCTCCGCCACCCGAGCAGGCCCAGGATGCTACTACTGATAACATCACATATACTGTCATTTTTTTAAGCAGCCATCTAGTTATTTGCTGCACTATAAACTGCCGAAAACTACATAGCAACAGTCCGCCACATACGGCTGGACCTTATCTATTCTAAACATTCACCGATCCTCCACCGACTCCTCGCCCTCGTCTGGTGCATTGTTTTGTCGCTCTTGCTCTGCCTCCCGGTTAGCCCGAGCTGCCTCCTGGTTAGCCCGACGTCTGGCCGCCCTTTCCCTGACCATGATGAGCTGTCGTCGTGTGAAATTCATTCTGATTTGCTCATCCAGATCCAGCTCGACAGCGGGGACAGGATCCACAGCGGGGGCGGGTGGCTCCGGTTCCGGATTTCTCTGCCGAGTCTGTCGCAGCATCGCTCGGATATCTGCCTCTTGCTTCCGATGTCTCTCATTGTGCCTTCGGATATCTTCCTCAAGCTTCCTCCTGGCTTCGCCCTCGGCCTTCGATGGTATGCGCTCTGCCATCTCGATCGACCTTCTTCTCACAGCACCCTGGTCCTTGAACACCCTCTCACAGCACCCTGTCTCTCAATCAACCTGTTCTCACAGCCTGTCACCGGCTCTCGCTTGCTCTCTCACTGTCTATCACTAGCTCTCTCACAGCCTTTGAAAATGCCGACCACAATGGCATTGTGAGTGCCTATTTATCCCCACAGCCTGATCGGCCAAGTGGATCCCCATCATCCATCCATGTGCCTCTGTACCTGCCCCCATGTGATGCTCCCCCCCTGTGTTGGTCTCCCATTGGCCCCATGGTCGGCTCACCCACAGTGCCCATGTGCCACTGCACCAGTCCCCTGCACCATGTACTGTACCCTCTTTTTTTACACCCAGTACACCTTTTTTTTTCATTTTTTTGTCCTTTTTTGATAAGTAATAGGCAAAAAATAATCATTAAATATATTAAAAAATAAAAAAAATATAAAAAATGGTACCGCCCTAGTACCGCGGGTCCCAGGGCGGTACCGTACCAGCGGTACCATTGATATGGTACCAGCGGTACCACTGATATGGTACCGGCGGTACCATACCAGCGGTACCAGAGGGTACTATGGTTTCAACATTACCCTTCCCCAAAGTTAGTGTATGAAAATGAAGATTTTGAAGTTTTGAAGATCCTATGCAAGTATCTGATAAGAGGGCATGCTGACCAATCAAATATCTTGTCTTTTGGAAGGACTCTCATCCTCATGTTGCTATGTGGGAACAACTTGCTAACTTACTAATGTTCCTCGTAGAGTTAAAGAGTTTGAAAATGCTCATAGCAACAAGGACATCTTTTCAGGGTAGGAAGGAAACATAGAATTAATGAACCGTTATGGGTTCACCACGGTTCTGAGAACCGTACAGTGAACCGTACGGTTCTTAAAATATTTTGCCCAGAACCGTGGTGAACCGTACTGATTAATTAATTACTTAATTAATTAATTTTTTTTTAGTTCGCCCCCAAAAAATAACCCAAAAATATGCAAAAAAAAGGGCCAAAAAAATCTGTGAAATCTGTGAATTCTGTGAAATCATCTATATCATCTGTGAAATCATCTGTATCAGTTGTCAAATCATCTGTACATCATGTGAAATCTGTCAAATCAGTGATGATTTCAGATGATTTCACATCTGTCAAATCATCTGTATCATCTGTCAAATCATCTGTACATCATGTGAAATCTGTCAAATCTGTATCATCTGTGAAATCTGTGAATTTGGTCATTAATTAATTAATTAATTAATTAAATAGAGGAACCTTACCACGGTTCAAGGAACCGTGGTACGGTTCCTTCCACGGTTCCCAGGACCCACGGTTCTGGAAACCGTGGGTTCTATGGAAGGAAATGTATTGTGTTTGTAAATTTACCTGTAGATGAATAATGCTTATATTGTAGGTACGAGTTAAGTACATCTCTAATCTAGCCTACATGTTTAGGTTTTTCATCAACACTAGGACCATGCCGTTTTGAGGATGGAGAGTTATAGGCCAAGGATTATGGACATGAATATACTTACAGATCATTGATAGACAGACCATGAAATCGATTGTAAACTAGTTTTTGGTTCCATGAGACTAGTTTTGGCTAGTAGATGTTTACATTCAATCTAGATGCAATAGATTGCTTGTGGACATTATTGCTTCAGCAATTGGTTATCATTGTGCTTTAGTATTTGAATTGTAGCTTCACAATCTCCTTTCTTATTTGTGTTCTCATGCGATGTGTTTCTCATTGATAGGCAGACCATGAAATCGGTTGTAAACTAGTTTTTGGTTCCATGAGACTAGTTTTGGCTAGTAGATGTTTACATTCAATCTAGATGCAATAGATTGCTTGTGGAGATTATTGCTTCACCAATTGGTTATCATTGTGCTTTAGTATTTGAATTGTAGCTTTGCAATCTCCTTTCTTATTTGTGTTCTCATGTGATACTTTATTAAGATTTCTGTTGCTCTCATTATTAACAATGTTATCCAATATTTTTAAATGACTTACAATGTCATACATATATCTTCTTATATGTGTTGCATGGAGATTTCATGATCTTGCTAACATACTTATCGGTGTATTTTAAGACTTTTTTAAATCGACCTTGGTATGTCTATATGTAATTGCTTTGTCTGCTTGATGCCTTCCATCTATGTAACTAAAATTGGATACTCGAAGCAATTTTTTTGAAGATAGATTGTCTTTTTTTATTGCAAAGTTTATCAACCTAAGGTGCACATCACATTGTAGTGTAGCTGAATCGAGCTTTCTGTCTATGGAGTCAATGGCATAGTGGCGATACCTAATTAAGAACTGAATGTCTTTGCAATTTCAATGATCTGTACATGCAGATACCTTTCATGGGATGATTACTTTATGTCCATTGCATTTCTTTCTGCCCAACGGTCAAAAGATCCTAATCGGCAGGTAAAGTGCCGCCATGACAATCTTAGAGGCTTTTTCATTGTGCCTTGTTGCTGATTGTAGTTCTCTTTATCCAATATGCCTAGTCTCTGTTTGTTATGTTGTGGTTTATCTTAGAATGGTAAGAAATGTATCATTTACAAATTAAAGGCAAGCTGTGTTATTCAATAGAGTTTCAGCATATCCCAATATGCCTGCTGGCTAATAAGTTCACTTTTAATGGCCTTTTGATGGGAACCCACTAGATAACTGAAGAACTAACACTCTACTAGTGTAGTCATGTACTGCAGATTTTGGCGTGAACTTGATTGTCACTCAGACTATTGCAAGTGCAGCAAACCCTTATTTTTGTCCTTATTTGACAAACAATTAAAATGCTTAGCAGTTTCGGTAGATCTTAGCTCTTTCTTCTGAATGCTAACATGTTTGGATGATTGAAGTCCTTGCACACATGCACTGTATGTGCTGCTAGTGCAAAAACGGTTATAGAAGTGGCGGAGCCCCTGGGTCTGCATACCTTGCATCAAACATCTCTGAAACTTGAACTAAAACTTTGATGTAGAGCAGCCTTGAAAGTGAATTGTAAAACAAGGTGCACATATTAGCTGCTTCTTTGAAAACGATTTTTTAAAGTTCGCTTCATGGCCAAGAATCAAATTCAGTTCACTTGTTGCAAGAATAGGTGCTAAAACTTTTTTCTTGGACTAGGTTGGAGCATGTCTAGTGAGCCAGGATCAAGTAATTCTTGGTGTGCACTAAACTCATCACTATCTCCTTTCCATTCATGAAATGAGAATTTATTATGCAGCAGTTACGTTATTATTAATAACTGGAGTTACATCTAGTGGTATTAATTATTGTTGATAAGCAACAAATATGTGTATGTTTATCCTGACTTTGTTAAAAGTACAGATATTTATCTATATTTTGTTCTTTGTCTGCATGCTTGAATTGGCTGGATAGGAATTGGCTACAATGGTTTTCCTCGTGGCTGTTCTGATGATGACCTTCCTTGGTCCAAGGTTGTATGAACCTCACTTGATTTGTATGAACCTCAGTTGATGTCTCTGAATGTGTTTAAATGGAGTTGTGATTAGATCAAGTGATCATGGACCTCATGTTCGACAATTTGAAGCCATATGAAAGCATCTAACATTTTAGCTAACGTCTGCAGATATCAGCTGATGGTGATCCCTTGAAGACAAAATATCCGTAAGACTTGTCACTCATTATTTCTTTTATCTTTGGAATCATGAAGATTCATGGAGTTTGCTATGATTGCTAAGATTGATGTCTACCTCCACTTTGCAAGCTCTAAGTTTGTCTTTGCATTCAGTTATGTGTGCCATGCGGAAGTGAATGCTATTCTGAACAAGAACCATGCTTCAGCGGCAGGGCAGGTTATTGCTGACTTTGTCATGTTCCTCTCATAGTTGCGAACTGTCAAATCGTGCTGATCTTCACATAGTTTTCAGAATTTTTGCATTTTGTGAGGGTTTTTCCTTCACCATTCCAATAATTCAAAGCTTTGGATAATGTTGACTTTGTTGTTAGTATGCAGTTTTAGTGCAAATCAAGTTCTATTTCTTTTTATATCCACTGTTTCCACATATTTGATCAGCTTTCTGAGCTTCAAACTTGCAAAGCATATATATATATATATATATATATTGGTTCTTTTTAATTTATCATGTGGCAGCTCCTGTAGTTGACTGTGTCCCATCTTTTTTTTGAAAAATTGCAGAGGCTTTATGTGACAATGTTTCCTTGCAATGAATGTGCAAAAATAATTATCCAGGTATTTAATATCTCAAATGAACTACATACTCCTAACTCATAATGTACAACACTGATGCTTCTATTATGAATATCTCCAGAAGTAGCATGAGGTTTGTTGTTATTGGGCACTTGCATGTGTAATAGAATTTTACAATCTTTATCAATTCAAAACTGTTCTTACCAGGCTGGAATTGCCGAAGTGATATATTATGCAGCCAAAGGACATACTAATAAAGATGGTTGTTCCTCTCGTGATGCATCATATGCTGCATCTTGGAAGTTGTTAGCTATGGCAGGCATTAGGGTAAGTTGAAAAATACTATTTCAAGTTTTATTTTGTGACCTTTTAAGGCAAGGTATGAAATTGGCATGGCAGCAATCAAAGTGTGTATGGAATCTAAATTAGGTGCCAGTCAAGAACATGTAATTAAGGTCTAGCCAAGAGGAAAAAACTTAAAGTTTACTGGCTCGTTAGTTGCCTTTTGAACTCTGAGCTTCCGTTAGTTGACTTGTGTTCCAGGTTTCTGCGGTTCAATTAATTCAAATTGCATCTCAATTTGGCTAAATCAGTTAAAGCTAGGCTGCAAAAGTTGGAAAACATTTGGCTACTAATCAGCTCTTTTGGTAGAAACTACTGAGGGTAGTTCATCACAATAGCATAGCTTAGAGTTTTTGATGTTGGATGATATTGCACCATCTCTGAATGTGATAGTGGGAAATATATGGGTAGCAGTGAAGATCGATGGTAGGTGAGTTGTCAAAGTTCTTTTTGCTAGTTTTGGCTGCTCGGTTGCTACTTCAGAACATTTCAGTTATATCTGCTTGGCGATCAGTCTAAGATCATTCTTTTTCTCCTAACAAAATCATGATAGAAGTCTCGTGTCAAATTCCTATGGCCCAATGGACTTGGCCACTTCATGCTATGGTCTCCCTAGTGGTCTAGAGAGCTTGGATATGAACGTCCTAATGTTGCTTAACTCCTGCCCCCACTTGGTTGAAGCTTCCCTGTTGCATTGAACATACCTGTAAGCATTCAGTGACGAATTGACTGATAATTCATGTTAATGAAGGCTGTCATGACCATTAGACCCCTGAAAAGGCATCCTCACCTTGATATGGAGGCTAATGCAATGAAGTCTCAACATTGTCACCTTGCTAGGAACTTTTGGATAAACAATTACTGAGCTGATGACAAGTTACAGTATAAGTACAGGTGCCTGCAGACTTCAACGTTCTACTTCTGATTGTGCAGTATGAAATTTTCTAAAATTTGATTGCATATTTTGTTCCTAAAACTATCTTAATTTTTCTTTTATCCTTACCTTGGAAAAATTTAGGGCTTATCTTTCCAAGCAGAAGTTTGCAAACTTCTTAACTTTCATGTGAACATGCATATATGTTTGGAAACTCAAAGCTTGAAGCTTTTGAATGTTTGTTGGTAACCATGGTTCATGGCTGTGGTTGTTTGTAGGTAAGGCAACATCAACCAGCAGTACACTGCATAGTTCTGAAGTTTAAGTAGAGCAATTAATATTACTTGTAAATTTAAACAGTGTAACATTGCAAGAACTCTCAAAATGTGGTTGCGGCATCCAGGAGACTAACTTGAGAAATGTGGATGACTTTCATCTCCGGCTGCTCTGATTCTTTTGATAAAGTCTCCTTGAAAGGATGCATGCGGCCATTAAAGAGACAGTGCAATTTATTTAGCTTGTTGATCTTTATGAACTCCTTAATTGTGTGTGTGTGTGTGTGAGTTTCTCTCTCTCTCTCTCTCTCTCTCTCTCTCTCTCTCTCTCTCTCTCTCTCTCTCTCTAAATAAATAGTGTGCCCTGGGGTGGCAGGGGAAACTCAAACCCTAGTCAATCTTGATGGGATCAAGGGAATTGTGCACTTGAACCTACTCCTTTGGCACTTAATGATTATAACATTTACATGAGGAAACAGTTGTACTTTGTCAGTAGGTATGTTTTCCAGTCTTTACTGCTGAGACAAGTTGAAAGTGAAACGTCACCTGAATCTTCATCAAAACGGCTTCACAATTTTTTTCTAATTCATTTTTCAGATCTGCCAAACTCAAAGTTGAGGGAGGCTACAAAATGAGTAGACCACATTGTATGCCTTGATAGATCCTCTTAGAAGTGTTTTTGAGCATAATATTGCTACTGAAATTCATGAGAGGCCAATATGGAAGCGTTTCTCTTTTGCACCCTATTTGAAATCTTCATGCTGTTTCTCTTCTTCTTTGCAAGCGTGTATACTTAGATAATAATGAAGAACATTAGAAATGGTCACTTTTCTTGGTATTGGGTTCAGCATAACTCCATTCTTTGATGCTCTGAGGAATATAATTTTGTTTTCTTGCTGTGGCCTATGACTTGCCATTTAAAGTTTTCAAAGGCAGCATAAGCAACTTGTAAGTGAAGCAACAATCAAATATGATTCCATTCTTGCTTGTGGCTATCAATATGCATCGTGCTTTAGAAATCTTAGATGCCCAAGGCAACTTATTAGCTCCTAGATTATGGAGATTTTAGATTAAAAGAGAGTTCAATGAAAAGAAAATTGACGATGAATGTACAAATGTAAATGTTTGTCTTGGAATACTCCACATGCAAGTCTCTTCTTTTAGGAAGTAATGATCTTAAACCAGAGCTTTGATACTGTATAAACTGCTTTGACCAAGACTTGATTTTTCAGGCAATTACAATGTCTCATGTATGCATTGACATACCAAATAGACATAAAGTAATGCATGCGCTACATCACTTTTGTCACATTAACACAACATAGAGGGGCCAAAATGTCAACTCCAATTAGAGGATCTTTGTTGATTACGATAAAATTATGTTGTTTGCATGATTGTAACAATACTTTTTCTTCAACGACATTGATGTATAGGATCATAAGAGAAATTGCATATATGCAAGTGAAGTTTTTAGTTATGCCTCAAATTATCATAGCATGGATACACAATAAAAATAGATTGATCCATGCATAGGAAAGTTGAGTGTGTGATGTATGTTTAACGTTTTTCTTCTTCTCATATATATATATATATATATATATATATATATATATATATAGAGAGAGAGAGAGAGAGAGAGAGAGAGAGAGAACAAAACTCCTCTTGACAGGTCAAGACCAAATCTTTTAAAACCCTTCATTCATAAACCAAAAAGAAAAAACATAGCAAAGAAATAAAGCAAAATCTATTTTAAGACATCCAATTGGTACTTGACATCATTTCACCACACAAAATTGTGCAAGTTAGCACAGTGAGGAAGACATGTGTCAACATTGAATGTCAGTTGTTGTTCATGTGAGAAATAAGTTCACCAACTTGATAGCATGCAATAACAATGAAATTATATAGTCGAGTCTTCCGTACGTAATATAGCTTATAGCGATAGGTTAGACAATATCCTCATCGTATTAGGCCAATCCGCCATTTTGATCAGTCTCTTGGTATTGGTCCATATCTTTATACTTAAACATTCGTTATGTATTGAAAAATAGTTATGCTAAATCAATTGCAAATTGCAAACAAATGATAGCATGGATTAGTACACAATTTTAGGGGCAATCCATGCCATACTGATATTTATACATGTCGTACGGGAAACAGGTGATGTATAGTTTTCGTAACTCTTGAGCATATCCATGCTTTCCAAGAGCATGCTAGCCATCTTCTTGTTTTATAAGCTTTATAATCTAATCGTGTTACCTGTGTGCATTCATAATTAGCAAAGAGTTTTAACCATAACATTCACAATAGGATTAGGACAAATCCATGTCGTTTCAATTCTTACGAATGTGATAGCTCTTGCACAAATCCATGTGCCTTTAAGAGCAATTAGATTATCAACTTTCGTTAAACTAAATATTACACAACACATTATTAGATTTTAATGGGATGAAGGTAAACAACAATCTTATATGTTCATATATTATTCTATGGGGTATGAGCAAATGTTAGAATTGGTTCAATTTCCTACTTTTTCTTAATGTAGTCAAGGTAGACCCAATACCTTATTTAGTAGCATTTTATCTATTGCATTATCAAATCCATTTATATAGCTTACAACCACATTAGTGTTTGTGATAATGCAATGAAATTACGTTTAAAGCACCAACCTGAATAGTCGGCATAAAGGAATCTTGTGAGGAAGTCATGATTGTTCAAGGACGTCTCCTTCGAAAAACGGTTTTTGACAGATCTGAGTCTATGTATTGAAATAAGTTTCAACAAGCTCCAATATAGTGTTAAAAATTACGTCATACTTGTCTTCCGTACAACTCTCTCACATCATTTTGATACTCCGTTGTTTCTTGTGGCACCCATGGTTACATCTTCCTTCAACAAGTTTACTTCAGCCTTGCACCAATTCATTATGGACATAGGTGTATGTAATAGGTTACAACAAATGACATAGATAGTATGTTATAGAGCATAGTTCATTTTTTCTTACTTTATACATAGGTTTTTACCATTGTTTAAATGCTAATGGATCATCCATTTTTATGATATAGTGCGTGCCTAGCCACAAGCCAAGCAGAGTCACAATCGTCACTTCACCAAATTGGTGCGTGACTTTAAACGCATAATCCATTGTGACTAGTGTGAAAGATTCAACTAGTTTAATAACATTTTGCAATATTTTCATAATTGGCATATTGAGACCAAAACTTGTTTTAGACTTAAAGGTTGACTTTTCAAAGTTCATTAGTCTAAATTTCATTTGAATAAACACTTTTTGAAAGTGTGGGAAAGTTAGAATGCGAGTTTGAGTAGATTCAATTTGAATAGTTGGGTACATTGAATCTAGACCCAAAATTAGTAAGGTTAGCATTTTGGTGAGAAAGCCAAGTGGCCAAATAGGATTTGGACCTATTGTAAAAGGATGTAACTCATGGAGAGAGCAATCTTCTCTCTTCTCTATCTCATTTCATGCTTATAAATGGTTCTCTTTGGTTCTACTATCCATTGGTGCACTATCTTGGTGATTGCTTGCAATTCTATGTATAGAATGATCTATATTTGTTATTTATGGATCCACACGTGTGAAATATAGTAGCTTGCTGTGAGATTGGTAGTGTATTTGTCTTACTAACCAAAGATCATTCAAGTAGATTGGATCTTAAGGATCTGAAATTTTTCACATGGTATCAGAGCTTGTGTTTCAGGTTATGAAGGAGGGGAAATAAGATCTATCAATGATTTGGTGAAGATATCAAGTCTACAGCATGCTAGAGAGGATTCTACATCAAAATCGGATTTTTTGCTTTTGTAGATTGGATCTTTTGTAGATCAAAACACTAAATAGGTCAATATAGTTGTTCAATTCCAATTTTTGAATTTACATAATGGATTTGGCCGGTTTTTGGATCATTGGTTCAGCCTAAGTGGTGGCTTATAGATTGCATATCAAATTTTCAGCATTTGCATGTAGATTTGGAATAGTCAATTGTTTGTGATTTTGTCAAAACCCTAATTTTGATTGGATCTCTAGATAGTGAGGTTGTTGGACTTCATTTGAGTGTGTTTCAATCTTAGGAAGTGGAAAAAGTCATTAGACTGAGGATAGATCATAGGTTGATCAAGATTCCATGATTCTACCTGTTGATTTGCTTGGATAAGTGCTAGAAGAGAATTTGTGAGATAGTTTTAAATCTTGGTGATTTCTTTTGAAAGCATTTGTTGTTGTTAAAAGGAGTGCTTTGTGCATTGAAGCAGGTTGAAAGAGAAGATCAGGTCATTGCTACATGGCAACCTCAATTGGAGTCATGTTGGAAGCCAATGATAGGCTTACCTCAAGTAACTATTCATTGTGGAAAGTGAGGATGGAGTCACTTCTTGAGATGAATGATGTTTTAGATATTGTTGTAGGTTTGGAGGAGAGACCAGCAACACAACAAGATCAAGTGAGGTATGACAAGAGGGCCAAGAAGGCTCTACACATGATAAAGATGAATGTTACCAATGAACTTCTCAAGGAAGTTGGAAAGTGCACATCATCTTTGGAAGCTTGGAATTCATTGAAGAAGCTTTATGAATCCAAGTCTACTTCTGGAGTGTAACTCTAAGAACGCAAATCTTTTCTTGTTTGCAAAAGAATGAAGAAAGTCCAAGTACTTTTGTTTTGAGAATGAAAGCATTGAATGATGAGTTAGCTTGCATAGATGAAAGCATTAAGGAAGGAGAGCTTATTCAAGTGATTCTTAATGGCTTGTTGGATGCTCATGCTAACATTGTTCAAAATATTGCTATTCAAAAGACTTTGCCAAGTTTGATGGATCTTCAAGAGATCTTGATCAATGAGGAATATAGGCTTCAAGCAAGAGGTGGATCTACATCGACACTTCAAGAGGATGATATGTTCACAAAGGGCAAATTCAAGGCAAAACCAAAAGTAAGTGGTCTAAAGGGCAAGATCAAGTGGATGCTTCTTCAAGTGGAAAAAAGAAGGTTAGATCAAAGCTCAAGTGCTTCTATTGTGGCATCAAGAGACACTTTGCAAGTGAGTGCTACAAGAAGAAGAGAGATCAAGGAGACAAGCAAGGTAATCTTACTCTTAATGAGGATGGTTTGGATGTTCAAGATGCAAATGATGATGCTTTTGTGATGTCTTCATGTATGCTTGATAATGATGGAGATCTAGATCCTTGGTGGATTGATAGTGGAGCAAGTTCACACATGACCTTTCACAAAGAGTACTTCACTTCTTTGTTGGCATATGGAGATGGCAAGAGGGTGATCTACACGACCAATGATGGTGAGTGTGCAATCAAAGGGATTGGCACAATTCCTATCTCTCTCTCTACAACTAGGAATGTTCATTTGGAGGATGTCTTGTTTATTCCATCTATTACCAAGAATCTACTTAGTGTGAGTCAAATGCTAAGTAAAGGCCTCAAGGTGGAGTTTGATGGAGATGCTTGTCTGATCAAAAGGAAGAATGTCTTGATTGGAAAAGGTAAAAGACAAGGAAAGTCGTTCAAACTAGATGCTTGTGTTATTGCTAACCAAGTTGGATGTGTTGCAAGGGAGCAAATCTCTATTCAAGAGGTTTGGCACAAAAGGATGGGACACCTCAACTTCAAGTCATTGGAGGTAATGGCAAGGAAGAAGGTTGTGATTGGTCTTCCAAGTTCCTTAAGTAATGTCAAGCATGTTTGTGAGTCTTGTGCTTTGTCTGAGTCACATAGACTACCTTATACTAGATCTATATCTAGATCTACAGAGCCTTTTCAACTTGTACATTTGGATATTCATGGACTTACTACAATTAGCAATAGTGGAGCTAAGATGTATGTAACATTCATTGATGATTTTAGTAGATTTTGTTGGATCTATCTACTAAAGATCAAGGATGAAGTTTATGATGTCTTTGTCAAGTTCAAGAATGCAAGGGAGAACCAATTTTCCACAAAGATCAAGTGCTTGAGAGGTGACAATGGTGTGAGTACATATCTAACAAGCTCAAGGCCTTTTGTGATGAGCATGGGATCAAGAGAGAGTATACAACATCAAGGACCCCACAACAAAATGGAGTGGCTGAAAGGAGGAATAGGACTTTATATGAAAGTGCTAAAGCTATGAGGTTAAGTGCTAATCTTGACAAACCATTTTGGGATCAAGCTCTGTTGTGTGCCAATTTCTTGTGCAATAGGTGGCCGAGTGCTATTTTGGATGGAAGGACACCTTTTGAGATGCTATTCAAGAGGCAAGTATTGTGGTGGGGGTCAAACTTTGCTTTAGTCTATCCATTACCACTTCTGTAAGCAAGTGAGAATGATACATTCTAAGAACCTTTGGATGCACATGCTATGTCAACATTACTCTTGATGATAGAACCAAGGAGGATCCATCTTCAAGAAGAGGTATTTTTGTTGGATATAGTGAGGTGAGTAAAGCCTATAAGGTTTACATTCCTTCTACTAACAAAGTGATTGTTGGTAGAGATGTCATTTTTGATGAGGGGAACATTCCAAAGGTGTCTTCAAGCATGATTGATGGTAGAGTGGATGGATCTAACATTCTTGATGTTGATGAGAAGGATTTGCAACACTTTCATTTGTGATCCTATAAAATTTTACAATAAATCTAAGTAAATTATTCAAATCTACAAACATGTTGGTACAATTATATGACAGAGTGCCAACTTTCGAATTGGAAGTTTCATTGACATGGTAGGAATACCAATGATTTTTTGCATACCCTGTTTAATGCATCCCTCTCTAATTTGATTTGAAGTGGTCAAGGAATCAAAAAATTTGCTAGGCGTACTTGTCCATATGCCCCTTTAATAATTTTGAGCAATATGGCATATGCATCCCTGCTAATACCAAAAAAATCACATGCGCCTTGTATCAATTTTCTATCAATTATATTATTGACTTCACTCATAAGGTCCTCAACAATCTTGGAGTTGACTTGAGAATATCATTGACTCGTGACTTGCCTGTTAGTATTGCACTCAAAGATTTTTTCAATTATGTCTTTGTCATTCATATTTTGATGTGTAACTAATGCTGATATGCAAAATGAGAATAAGATTTAGAAAAACGAATTACAATCAATGGCACACAAAATGAAGCTAAAAAACACAAATATTTCAAAACAATATCTTATTTTCAAGCAATTTTTTTTTTCGGTAACCTCCATTTGATGAAAGTTTGCAAATGCCTTTCAGGACAACTCTTTTTTGCTTATTACTTTGTAGTTCCTTAGACAACATATGTATTTTCTCATTTATCTGATAATACAAGGTATGCAATGTTTGTATAACTAGTTTCATTTGATCATTTTCTTGATTAAGATTCAATATAAGATTCTGCAAATGAGAATTATCTAATTTCAAGATTTTGTTACCTTTTCTTGTTTGCAATAACAAAATTTTTTTCGCTTTGTAGTCAGTAAGCAAACAACTCATCATATTTTCCAAACATGGGATTTTTGCATTGAATTACCAATGCCATAACTTTTTAATCTTTCACAATAACCCAATAGACCATTGTTTCTTTCACATAAAAACACTACGAGTTGTGTGACTGATCCAAAGTTAGGATGTTGCATTAAGCTTGGATATATTGGATATAAACTTCCATCACAATATTTCAAGTTCTCCATCCTCTGATGCATGATTTCGAGAGATGGCAATTTGGATCGTTTCAAAGTCCTTTTTGACATTGGAGCATATCTTGATCTCGAGGTGATTGAGGCCTCTCCTCCACACCTGCAACAATCTCCATCAGCTCATTCATCTCCAATAAGGACTCCATCCTCACCTTCCAAGTAGAATAGTTGATTGAGGTAAGCCTATCATTGCTCTCCAACATAAAGCCTCCACTTGTAGCCATGTTGAAGTGACCTGATCTTCTCTTTCAACTTGTTCCAATGCACAAAGCACTCTCTTTAATGTCAACAAATGAACTCAAAAAGATATCACAAAGATATGGAACCTCTCAAATCGCTTCTAGCACTTCTAGCTAGAAAATCAACACATAGAATAGTGAAATCTTGATCAACCTATGATCTATCTTCAATCTAATGATTCCTGCCACTTCCTAAGATTGAAACACACTCAAATAAAGTTCAGTAACCTCACAAACTATAGATCTAATCAAATTTAGGGTTTTGACAAAATCACAAAAAATTGAATATCTCAAATTCTACATGCAATTTCTAGAAACTTGATATATCTTCTTGTAGCCTCCAATGAGACCTTCCTAATGCACCAAAAGTCATCTTATTCCAGTAAACCAAGTGTGAAATCGGAATTGATCAAGTATATAACCCTATATTGAGTTTTGACCTACAAAAGATCCAATCTACATATGCAAAAATGCTGATTTTTGAGTAGAAATCAATCTAGCATGCTCTAGCATTGGCAACTCCTCCAAATCCTTGATAAAAATGGCTGATCCTTTCATAACCTGAAACACAATAGCTCTAATACCATGTGAAGGATTTAGATCATTTAAGATCCAATCCATGTCCCTAATCTTTGGTTACAATAAGGTGCAAACCAACAATCCTGCCAATGTAGAAAAATCAGCATCTACATACAAAATGAGATGAAACTCTAAGAGATATTGATCAAACATGAGCCAAAACATAAAATATGGTTGCTGTCCGTACAATTATAGTACCCTACTGTATTTCACATGTGTGAAATCAAAAATAGCAATAAATGATCACATATAATTGCAAGATAACATCATGAGAGTGTGCCAATGAGTAGTAGAACCCAAAGAGAACCATGTATAATGATGAAATAGAGAGAGAAGAGAGAAGATGTGTCTCTCCACAAGTTACAACCTTTTATAGAGTTTCCAAACCCTATTTGGCCACTTGGCTTTTCTTCCAAAATGTAAACCCTACTATTTTTAGTCTAGGTTCAATGTACCCAAAGTTCAAATTTGAATTTCTGTCAAACTCGACTACCAACTTTCCCACACTTTCAAAAAGTGTTTACTGAATGTATTTTAAACTAATATAACTTCAAAAAGTTTATCTCTAAGTCTAAAATGAGTTTTGGCCTCTTATTAACAATTTACCAAAATATGACTAAACTTGTTGAAATCTCTCACATTTCCTTTGGATGTCTTATTTAAGTTCACATTTGATATGATGTTTGATGTTAAGCTTTTACAAATAATGCTCAATTATCAATGTCTCGTTTCAATTTTAATTATAATATAATGTTCGATTAAGATGTCTTATATAAGTTTCCAATTGGATATGATGTTTGATCTTTAGGTTTTAGAAATAATGTTCATTTTTCATGGCTTGTTTAAGTTTCAATTTGAATATCATGTTCGATTTTGATGTCATATTTAAGTTTCAATTTGAATGATGCTTAGTGTTTAGGTTTTAGCACAAAATATTCAACTATATTGAAACTATATACAATGGTTTTAATCTAATTAGTTATACATTCTTGAAATTCGATATTTGAATTATAAGATGATATCTTTTATTTGAGAACGTGAATAGTCTTAATAGTGGTATTTGTGTTTTTTTAAAATAATGTTCAATTTTCATATCTTGATTTAAGTTCCAATTTGTATATATTGTTATTCAATTTTGATGTCTTATTTGTTTTCCCATGAGAGACTAGGTCGGTCACACACTTGAAATGTAACCTTCTCAGATTTATCAATAAAGTGTCATCTAGTTCTAGTGATGATCACATACATTCTGTATCCACCACAAGATTGGGATACAATGGGCCACATATAGATCAACTATCTCGTCGTGAGCGGATGGGATTACGAGCCATGATGAGAGTAGATGAACAACAATGTCGCAAGACAAATCAGTCTCAACCTAACTCTTTGTCTTCCTTATAATCAAGTTCAAGTGATGAACATGATTGTTCTATGCAAGATGAAGTTGAAATTATGAACAACTTGATAAATAATGTCTATGAGCATCATGACAATATGAAAGAACCCACTGAACGCGGTGCCAAATCTTTTGTGACTGATGAGGAAAGGAAATTGAGAGAAGAATCACATACACCATTGTACCCTAGAGCAAAGACATCTCGTTTGTCCGCTGCGTTGCTTCTATTGAATCTCCAAGCAAAATATAAATGGAGTGATACAAGTGTTACATCTTTATTTGGGTAAAGAAGATTGAATTATTTTTTATTTAAATAAGTGTGTACTTGTCTAAATTAAAAGTTTTGGTTGAATAAGTAATTGTATTTCATGTTATGAAAATTCATTTGGTTATATACAGGGTATTGCGCAAACTACTCCCAAAAGGAAATAGCATGCTAGAGACAAGAGCCGAGGCACACAAGATGTTGAATGCAATGGGAATGGACTATACACAGCATCATGCTTGTCCAAAAGATTGCATCTTGTATCATGGTGAGTATCAAGGACTAACAAATTGTCCTATATGTGAGACTCCTCGATATCGAGATGATTTGCAAGGGACCGCTATCCCAAGCAAGGTGTTGAGACATTTTCCAATAATTTCATGATTGCAATGATTGTTTCGTTGAAAATCCCTTGCAGAACTGATGAATTGGCATGCTAGCCACCGTTCTTCAGATGGGGTTATGAGAGTACCCTCAGATTCTCCTACATGGAAATACATTGACAAAGAGTATCCATGTTTTGCAAGTGAATCTAGAAACATAAGATTTGTACTTGCAACATATGGGGTGAATCCCTTTGGCAAGATGTCAAGCACGTGGTCTACTTGGCCAGGGGGTGTCCAAGCGTATGACATCTCACGTCCAATACAAGACAACAGCTTTTTGTTGTGCGCAATTCTAATGTGGACAATGCATGACTATCCAAGATTGGGTGATTGCTCAAGTGACTAGAATATGAGATCATTTGTATTTTCTATATATTTATTTTTTCTATATTTGCTATTTATGTTTAATTTTTTGATCTACAAGTAGCACGAATTGCATTTAATTTCTTGAGGTTTTACAACTTCCGGATATCATGCGTGTCTCATTTGTGGACCAAATATTGATGCTCGACACTCACGTCATCTAAGCAAAGTTGTATATGAAAATCATCGAAAATACTTGCATAAGGATCATTCGTTTCGGCATACACAAAGAAGAGGATTTGGAGGAAAGACGGAAACAAGGATGCCTCCAAAGAGAATGTCCATGGCAGATTGGCACAAGCTTTGGATTGAGTATGAGACCAAGCCAATCAATGTTATGAAAAGACTATCTATCTTTCATTGTCTACCATATTGGAATAAACTTTTGATCAATCACTTGCTTGATCCTATGCATATATTCAAAAATGTGGGTGAATCAATATGGAAACACTTGGTGGGCAAAAAAGATAGTATTAATGCAAGACAAGACCTACAAGAATCAAAGACAAAAAAAGATACTGGCCAAAATCCCGTACATATGGAAATACTCATATCATTCAAAGAGCCCCTTGGATTCTTACCAAGGAAGGGTACAAGTATGTATGGTCAGTCATTTGCGAGATGAGAACACCAATTGGTTTTGCTCATTCACTACAAACATCATTCATAGCAGAAGGAAAACTTCATGGTCTTAAATCTCATGATTGGTTGAAGATGCTTGAGTACATATTTCCAATGTGTGTTCGTGGTTGTCTAACTGATCAACTTCGTGATACCATTTACAAATTAGCATCCATTGTCAGGTGCTTACATTTCTTTCACTCATGTTTTATGCTATTGCATATTTATTTTACCTACGAATTCGATAAAGTCATATGATGATCATATACTACAAATATGGTGTAGATGGATGTGTGACAAGGAGATTCGTGAGATAGATGTGGAGAAAAAACATGAAGATATAGTGGAGGCTATATGTATGCTTGAGAGAGATTTTCCAACCTCCATCTTGGACATACAAGTGCATCTGCTTGTGCACTTGGTCCAAGAAATTGGTATTGTCGGTCTTGTGCACTCAAGGTCCTGTGAACTCAAGGTACAAAATACATTATTTTGGTTTTTGTGGCTTCAATATATTTAGCATCATTTTTTTAATGCCATTGAACATTGCTCTTATCATGCAATAAATGTTTATAGGTGGATGTTGTTTTTTGGAGAGATTCATGAAAGTTTTGAAAGATTTTGTGTGTCAAAAGGCAAGACCAGAGGGAAGTATGGTCGAGGGGTGGTTAGCACAAGAATCTCTTATTTATGTCACTGAATTTTTGTTTCAAATACATTCGTCTACTCCACGGCTACAGAATGATGAGGAGAACAATGAGGTAAAAGGTGAAAAACCCCAAGGTATGGGTGCTCCTAAGAAAATGACACCTTTTCTTAGAGAAAAAATTTCTACTTTCATGTTCTATGATTCTGGAGTGATGGATAAGTGGTTGGAAATATATGAACAAGAGAAGAAAAAAAGAACGTTGGCTAGAAATAGACACCGACATAATAGACATAGGGGTCATGCTGCACCTTCACGTGATGTTGAGCCATTGCCCAACCAATGCACCATAGAATGGATGGTTGACACACTCCAACAAGCAAGATCAAATGGACAAGTCATATCTGACATGGAATGGGACTTTGCAAGAGGATGTGATTGGAAGGTTTGTTTATTGTTTATTGTTTATTGTTTTTTTATGAAATACAATGTAGCTTGTATAATGATTGATTATTGTCTTAATTACAATTAATATGTGGCAGTATCGAAAGTATAGTGCAATGTGGGCATATGGTCATCATCATCGCGTTGAACGAGTTGATACGAATGATGAACTTATGATTGTGGTGTTATGGAATCTTTAAATCAAGAAAGTCAGAGTAGTGCACGAGACCAAAGTCCAATCTCTGGAGAGCTTGAGTATGTAGGAACTATTCAAGATATATATGAAGTGTATTTTGGTGCAAATAGAAAATACTTTTTGTTTGATGTGAAATGGTTCAAAATCAATTATCAAGGGTCAAATGCAACCGTGAAAAAAGATCGTAGTGGATTTTTTGTTATCGATTCAACCAAGACATTAAGCATGGATTATTCAGACACATTGGTGTTGCCTCGTCATTGTGAACAGGTGTGTCACATGACATTCATTTTTTCTCAATCATAATCAGTAACATACACTATTTCATTACAATTAACCATTCATGTGGACCTTAGTTCCATGTTGGAACAAATTTTTTAGCTTAACATTGTTAAATGTGCAGGTATTTTTTCAACCGGATCGACTAAACAACAAGTGGTGGTATGTTGTTCAAGATAAGCCATGCGCTAGACATGTATTTGAAAATGCATACATTGAGAATGAAATGGAGGACTTGAATATTGACAACACAAACATGGTTGATGTGGATATAGAATATCTCCAAGTTCTCTAAATATTATAGAAAATACTATAAATGAATCGAATGATTTTGACACAAACGACAATATTGAGAGAGGGTCCGATTACTATAGTGATGATGAAAATCATCTAAGCGGAGATGAGTTACAAGATGTATTGGCTGATGAATTTGAATCTTGTGATGATGAATAAATTATATATATATGTATATATATATATATATATATATCACAATCATTTTTGTGATTAAACGATAATTTACATAATTATTGCATCTTTATAATACATTCTTGTATTTTTCAAGTTTATCTTGATTTCAATCTACCAATCACTTCTAATTCATTTTAAATCAAATGCTTTCAATGCAATCTATATCTTATTAAAGATCTAGCAAAAATTGATTGACCAAATAAAACAATTTGTGAGCATATGTTGATTATTCATAGTCGCTTCAAAAACATTTTTCTTTTGAAACATCCTTACTATATTTAAAATCTATTAAAGCAATATCTTCATATCTTCACTCTGGTCGAAGCACAATATTGATTTCGTCAGAGCACAATAATTTGATACAATGATCATTTGATTTTTAATTCACAATCATGATCACATAATAATCATTTTATTATTAGTCCACACTTTTTTAAAGCCTCAAAAAAATTTCATTTATATTTGAATTAATCATAGGGTTGTTTGTTTATCAAAATATTGTTTAAATAGTTAAAAAAAAATTACAACAAATATATTTTGCCACGCATGGCAGAATTTGCCACACGTGGCAATATAAAATTACAATTCTCTGGAATTTTCTCTGGAGATTTGCCACGCGTGGCAGATCTCCAAAATAAGTGAATATCAGATGTCAGATGAGAGGCAGTTAGATAACATTCTTGCGTGGCACTTCCACGCATGGCTTTACCATGCCGCGCAATGTTGGCGTTCATTTTTTTGAATTTCGGTTTAAAAATATTTGCGTGGCACTGCCACGAGAAAAAAAAATCAATGTCGGACCCACCTCTAGCCTGGATTTGACCGGCAGGGTCCCCGGAGAATTTTTGGCATGGATGTACCACGTGTGGCAGAGCCACGCAAAGAAAAATGCTAAAATTTTGATTAAGTATCAGGTTCGCGTGGCAGCGTCGCGTGACAAAACGCCCATATGTGTAGTTGTATGTACATGATATTGCAAACTTATCAAGCTAGATTTTGCCAATTTCTCACACTTCTATCTAAAGTGTAGAATGTATCTAAACTTGTATAGCATGATTCCACACGTGCGAAGGCTATTTCATGGCTGCTATAGTATGTATCTGAGCAATAGGAAATTGGATCTTAACATTCAATGACATAATGGTTTATGATGATTTTACCTAAACTAGTATGCAAGAAATAAGATTTTCTACATTGTTGATGTTGTAACTTTTGCACTCAATTAAGCCAAAGATCCAAGATCTATCTGAGTCATAATAATATCTAATTTTTCACATCTGCTCCAAGTGCCCTAGTAAGAAAATTAAGGGAGCACAAGTCATCAAAAGAAAGATTGTTGTAGAAATCGATCTTGAGGACATGCATGTTCATGATTAGATAAATGCATGGGCACAAGTACAAGATACAAACATGTTTTGTTCAGTGTTTGATATTGGTTCTTCTCAAAATTTTATCTTCATAAGTTAGCTCAAGAAGTTGATATTACCTCTACATCCAATGTGTATCTCTAGAGGGCCAAAAAAACGTCTGATTGATGGTATTACTCTCATGTATTTGATTTTTGGCAAGGAGAATCTAAGGAAGATATTGATGCCTTAGTTTAATACCGAAACAATTATTGAAGTGGCTATATAGACGGAATAGACTTGCATGATACATGTTGAATTTCACACTTGTGGACTGTCCACTACATGTACCTGTGATCTCCTAAGGTGTGTAGATGCACCAAGATCAAGACTAGATTGAGATTCAAGATCAATCTTGAATCCTATGGCAAAAACACACTACTACATGCATTCAATCACTTCCAACTCTCACTCACACATGTGGGAAGTGTTCCAAAAGTATTCTAAGTAAAAACAAGCTGCTCTCCTCGGGTAGAGAGAGAAAAACCATCACGAGCTCTCGGGTAGAGAGAGAAAGCTAGAAACTCAATGACACTCAAAATACACTCAATCTCAAAATCAATTAGATCCAAAAGGAGGAGTACAATGATACTAATAGATTCATGAGCTACCACTATGCTTAACTATGATTGGATCACACTTTGCCACCTCTTAATCCTATTGGACCATTGATCCATGCACCTCTAAATTCTATTGGACTATTTTCAAGCACACCTCAATTTTCTATTGGACCTCACAAGGTTCCACCTCTAAATCCTATTGGGCCTCTTAAGCTTCATCAAACAAAAGCATGACACTTGTCTACACTCTAATTGGCATAAGTTTGGCTCTATTTTGGCTCAATAGTGGCATTACAAGTGGAAATGGATAATTTGCCATCTATGCCAAATTTGACCCTATCAACATCCTACACCTAAATGCTTGACTATGAAATTCTATGAGACCCCTATATCAATCATTTTGATTTACTTTAAAATTCTCCACACGTGGGAACATCCTCCACACATGTGAGATTCACTTACAAACTTCTATCATAAAAAATGCCAAGCTAGATTACCTAACCCTCTTCAAAAGCTTATAACTTTTGATTGGCCCAACCAAATGGAATGAAGCTGATTGTATCAGAAACTAGACAAAAATAGCTTCAAAACAAGCTATCTAGCAAGATTTTTGGATCAAACATGAAAGAGAACTCCCAAACTGAAATTGGATGTTCCTCACACGTGTCTGAGCACCTGATTCCGTACAGTACCAGGTCAGACCCAATCAATGTCCTTTTGATCTCTTTTGATCCAAAATTGAACAAGATAGCTAGGAAAATGGGCCTTGACAACTTCTAGCTCAAGATTGATGAAATTTTTTTCACTTAGATGGATCAAAATTGACCCTATCAACATCCTACACCTAAATGCTTGACTATGAAATTCTATGAGACCCCTATATCAATCATTTTGATTTACTTTAAAATTCTCCACACGTGGGAACATCCTCCACACATGTGAGATTCACTTACAAACTTCTATCATAAAAAATACCAAGCTAGATTTTTGCCAATTTCTCACAATACATTTGTTGGGAGATGGGGGTGTGTGTGATGCTCAAGTTATCGAGATCTCTTTCGACAATCTCCTCGGTGCATGCATTACGCCTATCGAATTTAGATCAGAATGATGAGTCGAATGACTCAGCTGATTCTACTTGATTCTAACTTCGAAGTCGTTAGAATCGATGGGATTGACTACGTAGGGAAACACAAAGTCTTAAGACTATGTAGTTGCGAAGATAAAGTCAGATAGAGCAGACAAAACTATAAGAGAGTATCAGACAGAACAATAAAGAAAGTATAGAATACACAATGTTGACATTATCCTAAACACAATAGGACACTTAATTGATTCAAAAATTAAAAAACAAAATTCACGTTATGTGGAGAGTACAAGATAATTACGATAGCAATTGCATGTTCGAAAATATGCTTCTGTAATGGCTATGACAATTCGAAGGTCATTCGGTAGATTATTCGGATTCTTTGTCTAAATCTAATCGATGTGAAAACATGTACTATGTCTGATGATCGATTTATAATGCTTGATAGCTTGGTTATCTGATCTAAAAGATTAGTATAATCGATCTCTCTCTTTCTTTAATCACTATAGATGTGTGCAGATATATACAAAGCATAAAAGAAGTTGAGCTTATGATGTCCGATGTGGATATTGGTGGCAGTCATGGGTGTCACTGTCTAGGTAGGCAACAATCATGGTTGTCATTATTCGAACAGGTGGTGACCATAGTTGGTGTCATTTTCAAAGCAGTTGCACAGTATCAAGAATAACTAGAATAGGTAAATAGCTTTATTTTGAATGGTACCACGTCAGCAATCAAATTTGACAGCTTGTCGTTTAAGTCAAAGTCAGGTGACAAGGATTCGAATGTTCAATTCAATAGTTGTTTGAATCGGACATTTGAGTACCCATCGATAGTCGATAGCTTGATAGTTTGACTACCTTCGACAGTTTGACTGTCGCGTAGATACTTCTCTTTGAATTACATGTATTTCTACATATTGTGCAACAATGCAAGTAAATATGCGATTAACTATGGGATTTAGGAAGAGAAGGAGAATAAATCCAACAACATTCTATGTAAAATGAGTGATGGAAGTAGTTGGTATCCCACAACCACATGTTATATCAAAGGTTATATTTGAATGATAGATCCCGTGTAAAAAGGATGTATAGATGCTAAGCATAATATATCTCAAGTATTAATTCATTTAAATTTTAGTTGAAACAACATTGATGTATACCTTTTGATTAAGACAATAATATTATTGAGTCTCAGGAATGATTGGGATACTTGATTATGATAGGTGTTTTTTCTCACAAGAACAAAATATTCACCTTGAATATGATCTTACCACAATAGGTATATACATAATTTTAGAGCTTCATTGTGTTGGCTTCAAGTAAGTGTGAAAGTACTATACTCTAGGACCATAAATGGATCTACAAAAGATCCACAAGAGTTATTGGATGCTTGCTTAACAATCTATCAAAAAACTAGTCATCAAAAAGTTGATCTAGATTGGCAATTTCACAAACAACAAGCATTAACAATCAAAAGCATTGATCAACATTGAAATCCGAGCCCACACGTGTGTACTACAGGCTGTAGTATGGCCTTCAAGCTGAGAAACAAGTAGAAATTGATTTGGTTGCATTTGGATAAAAAAAACTCAATGTACATAGTGGAGTAGCCTGAGATTGCCAATAAGCTCCAAAAATATTCCATCTTCTCACTATGGGAGCTTGGAATACATAGCAAAAGTGACTTCATTTGTGAAGTTAGGTGAATTTCCAGCATGTAATAAGAAAGTTAACTTGGCTCTCTTGCCTTGATTTGAAACCCTAGCCTAATTTCTAGAGTCATGCCTAGTAGGTGACTAGTTGGTCAATTTTTCACCCTAAACTTAGGTAGGTCCTAAATCTAGGAATCACTACCAAAATGACATGACCAACCCTTTAGACTTGATCTAACATATAGTAGGGTAGGTTTTCCACATGGCTCCATGGCCTCACATGTGCGGGACCTAGTTGTGTACACAATTTACACTATTCTACATGGTTTTTGATCAAGCTAGATTTGCCAATTTTTGGCAATTCTTCACACTCCTCCTCAAATTTAGCTTGATCTATCTACAACTCTCTTTGCTTGATGAATGAATACTTTATAAGTGTATAAAAAATCCTTACAAGATGTTCCATAAATGTGTCTATATACATGTAGCACACTTCAAAACTAAACATCATGCCAAGCCATGGATTCCAAGCATTTTGTGCACTTGAAGATACATCAATTAAACTATTAAGTGCATACATAATATTTCCAAAGACAACTTGCCTTGCTTGGTCCATATGATTGAGCCTTGATGGCTCCATCTTGATACTCATGGTTCTTCTTGGAGCCCTCGGGTCTTGAGCTTGCTCCTCCACTTGACTTGACTCCAAACCATTAATGAATTGAATAAGGTGTTGATCCAAAGGTTGTTCTTCAAGATTACAAATCTTCCACTCTTGAAAGATCACATTTCCATCATTGACAACTTCTTTGATGGAAAACAAGTAGATTCTACAATCTTTGCTTGAAGAGCAAAACACTACCATTATTCCTATCATTGAAATAGGATAATCTTTGGTCCTTACATTGGAATGATCATGCTCAAAGCATGTGGACCCAAATATCTCCAATACAAATGATGTTTCATCTTTTATGACACTATTCAAACTATTACAAAAATAGTTATCCAATGAAATTGCTTTATCAACAACAAATGGAGATTTGAATGCATCAATTTTCAATGTCTTGTCATACAAAGTACTAAACATCATAGATCTTAAAGATAAGCAACAAGTCACTCCATGTCTACTGATATTATCCAAAAAGTATTCAAAGATAGTATACTCTCCAATGCTCACCATCCTTGCAAGATGCACACTTGAATGGACAATTTGCATGCAATTTGATGACTCGGCCATTGTCATTGAGGACTCCCTTGGAACTCTCATGATTTGAGGCTGATCCTCAAGATCTTCCTCCTTTTTATGCTCCTCCTCAATGCAAGCAAGATCACAATTCTCCAAGATCTCCTCTTGAGTGATCTCCTCCTTTACCAAGCTCATTCTTTCAAAAGCAACACTAGCCTCCAACTTAAACAATGCAAACATCATTCTTCAAGATGAAACAAACACCATGCTTAAAGTGGACATCCAAACCACTTTCTAAGAGTAGACCAACACTGAGCATATTCTTGGTAATTGATGGTACATAAAGGACATTTTCTAGATCCATGCATTTTGAGGATTCTAGACACAAAGAGATGGTGCCAACACCATCTATCCTACACTCTTCATCATTTTCAATAAAGACAAACTTTTTAGCATCATTGAATGAGTGTAAGGTTGAGAAAAAGTCCTTTTCACAACATGTGGGAGCTAGCCCCACTGTCGATCCACCAATTGTCTCTTGAATTGCTATTGCTTGTTGGTGAGGATGTAGATGCCATCAAGAATACATCTACTTCATCCTCCTCCTCCTCCTTTGAAAGCTTTCACTGTTTGTCCTCCTCCACTTGTGCTCTTAGCTTCTTGTAGCATTCAGATGCGTTATGCCCTTTCTTTCCACAAAAGAAGCATTTCTGCTTTGACTTGTCCTTTGAGCTTGATGCATCATAGGCTCTTCTTTGGCCTCCTTTGGATGCTTCTTCTTTCCATCGGTCTTCTTTTTGACCTTGAATGAGAAATTGGCTTTCTCATCACCATCCTGCAAAGGCAAGGACTCATCCTAGATTTTGCATGGAGCATCCTACACTCTTCAACCATTAATACACTGTGAAGTTTTTCTATAGCTCGCAAAGTGTCTCGGATGGCAAAACTTTGGACCAAATTTGCAAAGTCATCTCCTAGACTATTAAGAACAATTGTACAAGCTCTCCATCATGAATCTTCTCTCCAATACAAGCCAACTCCCTATTTAGAGACTTGATTCTGAGTACATAATCCTGTGCACTCTCCTCACTTCTTTTCATGCTTTGCAAAATCTGATTTCTAAGCATGAGAACCCTCGAAGTATTACTAGATTCATATATTGATTTTAAAGACTCCCAAGCCTCTTTAGCACTTATACATGATAATACTTCCCTCAAAAGATCATTGCTCACATTCATTTTCACACAATGAAGTGCTAGCCTAGATCTCTTTTTGTATCTCACTAATTCATGTGCACCTAGAGGTTCATTTTCATCCTCAATCAGAAACTCATAAAGGTCTTGGAGCACCAAAAGTGACTCCATCCTAACCTTCCAAATAGCATAATTTGTAGAATTCAATCTCTCACTAGCTTCTAGAAGGTATGCTCCAGCAGATTCCATCTTACTAGTGACTTCTACAAACAAGAAACAGATTTGATTGACTTAAAACTCAAAAAGGTCTCACACTTGCAGTGTTTCACTCAAATTTTATTTCTAATCCAACAAATGGAATTATAATCACAGTTCTATCACTCCCTCACAAAGCTGAAAGAAGATAAGATGAAGTGAAAACAACTTTCAAACAAATCTAGCCAAGAAATGGATTTTATTGTCTCTAGAAACTCACTAAGGTCTCTCTCTTGTAGTGTTTCACTCAAATTAGATTTATAATCCAATAAATGGACTTATAATCCCAGATTTAGCACTCCCTCACAAAGTTGGAATGAAGATAAGATGATGTGGAATTTGGCTATTTTTGTACAATAACATGACTAAATCTCCCTCACACTTTTTGATGTACTTTCAAGACCTGTAAAACAAGTTTAGAGGATCTCATTTCATCCTAGATTATTTATATCTCATGACCCTATTTCAAATCTAATCAATGGCACTCAATCTTGGTAGCTTATCCTAAGATTTTTACCAAAAATTACATCAAAAGCTCACAAATTGAATTTCTTTGGATCAAATGAATACCATGCATTAAATGCAGGTTCATAGGTTTCCACACATGTGGAAAGTATAGATTTGAACCCCTACCAAGTTTGGGATCAAATCTCCTCACCAAAATCAAGATTCTAGCTTGCCCTCTCAATACTAGTTTTTAGCACCAAAACATGCTAAAAATGGATTTGCATTAGATCAATGGTTAATGCTCTTGTACTTGGCTCTGATACCATGTGAAAGTAACGGTACTTTAGGACCATAAATGGATCTACAAAAGATCCACAAGAGTGATTGGATGCTTGCTTAACAATCTATCAAAAAACTAGTCATCAAAAAGTTGATCTAGATTGGCAATTTGACAAACAACAAGCATTAACAATCAAAAGCATTGATCAACATCGAAATCCAAGCCCACACGTGTGTACCACAGGCTATAGTGTGGCCTTCAAGCTGAGAAACAAGTATAAATTGATTTGGTTGCATTTGGATCACAAAAACTCAATGCACATAGTGGAGTAGCTTGAGATTGCCAATAAGCTCCAAAAATATTCTATCTTCTCACTATGGGAGCTTGGAATACATAGCAAAAGTGACTTCCTTTGTGAAGTTAGGTGGATTTCAAGCATGTAATAAGGAAGTTAACTTGGCTCTCTTGCCCTAATTTGAAACCCTAGCCTAATTCATAGAGTCATGCCTAGTAGGTGACTAGTTGGTCAATTTTTCACCCTAAACTAAGGTGTAGTTCCTATAATCTAGGAATCACTACCAAAATGACATGACCAACCCTTTAGACTTGATCTAACCTATAGTAGGGTAGGTTTCCCACGTGGCTCCATGGCGTCACATGTGTGGGACCCACTTGTGTACACAATTTACACTATTCTACATGGTTTTTGATCAAGCTAGATTTGCCAATTTTTGGCAATTCTTCATAGTAAGGTGGCAAACTATCAAAGCAATCTATAGGCTTGGTAAAGGTAAAATTATAGACTTCAAAATAAGACACCCTTATCTGGACATTGACATATGGAGGCTCTATAACAAATAGTTTAGAATGTTTTCATCTTGGCCACTTTTAAGGAAATGAAAAGTATGTAGAAGTTTGTTTTACTTGAGATCAATTTGCAAGTAACCAAGATGGGATGATTAAGTGATGAAAACTATGGTGTAGTTCTAATGAATTGTGCTCATTTGTTGAAAAAAAATCTACTATAGTTCAAGAAGATCCAAGAGGAAAATTGCTAAAGAATGTATGAGCTACAGCTGAAGTACATCTTATGTATGTTTTGTGCTTTATTTGAAGTTTACTATAGTTGCTAAATTTGCTAGCAATAGAATATTGAATTTTTCTTTTTGGATGTTTCATGTTTTTGTTCAATATATGGTCACCCCATATTGATAGTCCACATATGCTTGAGTCTTTTTTAAAATTTTTGAAGGTCCCAAAGGGTCAATGGAATGTGCATCAAATATGCTATTGCTCAAAATTGATAATAGAAATTAAAAAAATTAAGTTATATATGCTATTTTTTTAATTTACAAATAGCAGGTAGGAACTATTTTTGTACAAAATAATTAAATGCCATAGTTGAGCAAAAGTTTAAACATAAAAAATAAGAACGTAATTATTTTTACGATAGATAGTATATATTGTGGCAGTTGAAAATAGTCTCTATTTCACAATATCAAAAAGTCGTATGGCAGTAGTTGTTAAATTATGTTCATCTCATCACCTTTAAATATTCATATTGATGGTGTTTGTTATCATCAATTACGATGTTTATGTCTTTCTTAGATCTACAATGAGACATACTATTTTGCTACAACACAAATTAAACAATAAATAATTAGGTGTCATTCTTTGAGCAATAATGAGATTGGCTACAATTGAGACAATTGAAGTTCTAGGAAAATTTCAATCTTTGTAGATTGTTTCAATAGTCAACTATTAATTTTCAAATTATTTTCTTTTGTTATTTGTTAGTTCCTTTCATAATACTATTTCTAATAATACATTTTTTCCTTCTTCCCATTTGTTAAAGTATATGGCATATCATACTCTTTCATGCCTCTTATATTATCTTTATATACATGAAGATCAATTGCCATCCTCGTGGCCATAGCTAGTAGCCAAATGTCACCATCTGCACTTTAAAGGCAACTCTGAAATATGCATGTTGATGAAATGTCAAGGGATTTCAGTTTCACTTTTACCTAATGATAGGTGAAGTCAAAGCTTTGGAAATTGTAACCAAACAGTGGAGATAAGGCTAAGCTCAAGAAAACAAATGGCTTAATAAATGTTGAGGTTGTAAATGTTTATGTTTGTCACATAAATTCAAGGCATGTTGCCCCACCTAAATTTATGAATCTTTTTAGCATTTATTTTTTCAAAGCACCCAAGTTTGATGGACATGATTTGTGTCTAATATTATGTTTTTTTTTTTTTTTTGTGATTTGACTTGTAAGCTAGGAACATCTAATTGATGGATCCTTTTTTTTGGTTATATTACCTTCTATTCTTTCAAAGTTAAGATTGCATATCTTATTTAAATGATTTGAGATCTAAATGGAGCATGGTTATTCTGTCCACCTTTAATGATTGATTTTATTATCCGTGGTCTTTACAACTTGCCTTTATATATTTAAGTCAGTTGTGATTGTTGCATGTGTTTGGTCAAGGTTTTGAATGTGAGTGCAAATTGGAACCAATATGTGCATTGTAAAGCTTACTATGTGTAAGAAGATAAATATGTATCTTAACAAACAAAAAAAAACATTAATTGTCTCTTGGTGTATATTGCTTATGTCATGAATGGTGCATGCATGCCAAAGTATAAGTCAATAAGATAAAATCAATTTTATACATGTAGAAAAGTAAAGTATATATTTAGTTAGTTAACTATGTGGCCATGTCCCACATTGATGATTATGTATTTGGGCTTTTTTTTAGCTATGAGCCACTTTGAGGCCTATGCGCCATATCATGGGCTTTGCACATGTCAATTTAATGACAAGCCCATGCAAGGTGGGCATACTCTTTGTATTTCTAACTTTGTTTCGCATAAGCTAATATAGTTGCTTTTTGGAGTTCTTTGTGTGAGTGTCCTTGATGAAAGGTTTCACAATTTCCTTGAACTAGCTTTTTGAAGTTTTTTGTGTGAGTGTTCTATGATAATTGCTTTCACAATTTCCTTAGACTAGATTCTTTGCAACTCTTTTCTCTATTGTTCTTGAGATAATAGAAACCTCTGTATGATATTAAAGCCATGGTTGTATGCTTAGTAATGGATAGAGAGGCAACCAATTCAAGTGTGATCTGGAGAGGCTAGGTGTTGGAGAATTCAAAATTGCAGTCTTTAATAGTTTGAGACAAGCTATCAAATGTGGTTTACGGTTTGATTGTGGTTTATTGATTGAGGATCTACAAGGAGTAGTGGATACTAGCCATAAATTGGGTTGAATTTGTTGAAGGAAGAATTCTTACTTCATAAATTTTATTGTCGTCTTTGTATTAGTGGACTATGTGATAACTTGGGCAATCTTAGCTTGATTACTAAATGCAAAAGAAACCATTTAATAAGATGGTTCATTATTGTTCAAGAAAAGCTTGAAGAAGCTTCTATGTCATGAAACTAAGGGGTCTCTAAAAAGTGGCTTGTTCTTAGCCATGTGTGTACCAAATTAATGTTTGATAGTCTCTCTCAAATTGTGATGGATGGGTGAAGCCCGTAGTACATTCAATTCATGTAAATAATGGTCTTGTGAGGCCCTAGATTGAGCTAAAGCTTATGTGGATAGGCACCGTTTTTCTTTTGTGGTAGGTCAAGAGGTAGGTTATGAGCTTGGATTGTGCCCTTATTTAAGTGTGCATGTTGTGTAAATATGTAAGAGCTTTAGGAAATTGGCTACAATAGATGCGCACATGGGTTTCTATAAATTGGATAATAAAATGGACTTGATCTATGTATGAGATTGGGCTACATCATAGTAATTCATCGACTATTACTTCTTGGGCGCTTACAATTCGAGTTTGAAATTAAAAATAAGGTTGTGGCTAAACTACCATTAGAAAAATTTCATTTTAAAATGTTTGAGGGGACCTAAAAGGTGAATTTCTAATAACTTCACAATGAAATTATATTTCAACAAAAACGCCAATTTACCTACGTTCTAGTTAGCTTTGTATAACTAAAATTTGGTAAGGCCAAATTTGACCATTCTTTGATCTAATAAACCTTTGTAAAATTGTGCACAAAGCTAGCAAACAAAAAACACTTTTGTCAAGGGAAAAAAGTGCTTTCAGGTTCATTGTTCAACCATTCAGGGACTATGACGCAAGGCTTGTATGTGTTTGGATGTAAAGCTTATGTCATGTACCCAAGGATTCTAGAGATAAATTGGATGCAAAGTCCTTTAAGGCCATTGTTATTAAGTATGATGAGAAAGCCAATGCATAGAAGTGCAGTGATTCAAAAGGGAAATGTCCTACATAAGCAAGGATGTCATAGTCATTGAGATACAGAAGCATGATGATGAGGATAATAGTATGAAGGAACAATATACATTAGGCGATGGGATGGTAAAAATGCCCTATTTGATGAACCCGAGGATGATAAAGTCACAAAGAAAAATAATAGTGAGACTGAAATGCCAAAGTCTAGGTTTTGATGTACAGAACGGAATAGGGTGACAAAAGAAAGACACAAGCCATATCTCAAGATATATATTTGCCAAGAAGTGCTTCGCTTGAACAAAAGGTTCCAAAGTGCTTTGAAAAGCTTACGAAAGATAAAAATCAAGATGTACCTTAGTCTAGCGAAGAGGGAGAGTTTCGGAGATCCTTGCATGGAAGAAGAGCTCCAAGTAAATTTCAAGTAAGTTATGTTTTGATGTCTAGCATTGTCAATTTTAGTGTGTCGTCCTGAGGAAGCAAAGGATAGTTTAGCTTGGCAAAATCAATGAAGTAGGATTGAATGCCATTGAAAAACATTAAACTTGAGAGTTGGTTGACTTACTACCAAGAAAGAAATAGCTAGTTGTAAGTGGGTCTATTAAATGAAGCATAGGGTACTATATCAAATCATAATGCAAGGCTTTTGGTCAAGGGCTAGGCACATTAAGAGGGCATAGAATGTGAGAAGACATTTGCACCAATGGTGAAGCGGACCACACTACAACTTAATGATTGCTTTAGATGCATGTTTTGGTTAGAAACTACATATTCAGATGCATGTTAATGTCACATTGATCTTGAATGGTATCTTTATGAGCAACTGTACGTGAGAGAACCCCATGAATTTGTGATGGAAGATAAAGTTTATGTTTTGCGCAAAGTTCTTTATTAAAAAAATAATATGGTCTTAAGTAGGCGACGTGTATAAATTATACACACATTTATAGATATTTCTTGGATTAGCACTCTGTTAAAACTTTGGTTGATTCTAATGTCTATGTGATGGAGTGCAAGGGGGTCAATAGTCACGGTAAGTGACTTTATGTAGATGACTTGATTATTGCAAATAATCCCTATTGAGCAAGGACATGGAGTTTAATTTGTGTAAGTAGTTCCATACGACAAATCTCAAGGTTATGTATGTTAAATTTCACACGTGTGGATTGTCCACTACATGTACTTGTGATCTCCTAAGGTGTGTAGATGCACCAAGATCAAGACTAGATTGAGATTCAAGATCTATCTTTGATTCTATGGCAAAAACACACAACTACATGCATTCAATCACTTCCAACTCTCACTCACACGTGTGGGAAGTATTCAAAAGATAATCTAAGTAAAAACAAGCTGCTCTCCTCGGGTAGAGAGAGAAAAAGCATCATGAGCTCTCGGGTAGAGAGAGAAAGCTAGAAATCCAATAACTCACAAAATCCATGAAATCACCAAATCAATTAGATCCAAAATGAGGAGTACAATGATACTAGTAGATCCACGAGCTACCACTATGCTTAACTATGATTGGACCATATTTTGTCACCTCTTGATCCTACTGGATCATTGATCCATACACCTCTTAATTCTATTGGACTATATTCAAGCACACCTCAATTTCCTATTGGACCTCACAAGGTTCCACCTCTAAATCCTATTGGACCTCTTGGAATTCATCAAACAAAAGCTTTACACTTGTCTACACTCTAATTGGCACGTGTTTAGCCTCTTACTCTATTTTGGCTCAATAGTGGCATTACAAGTAGAAATGCATAATTTGCCATCTATGCCAAATTTATTCCTATCAACATCCTACACCTAGATGCTTGATGTAAAAAACATAAGACCCCTATATCTAACATAGATAATCTTTTTCAATTCTTCACAATGTAGTTTTGTTTGGGAGTTGGAAGTATGGCATGGCATCTCACAGTTGAAATATGCCAAATGTATATATTGAAGAAGTTAAAATTCCGATAGAATCTAGTGCAGTATGCAGATCACATCACACAATCACCATAGCCACTCCTCACAAGCTCTCATAGATGGCACAACAAAAGTTAAGTCTATTATGAAGAAACACTGTACATATAGCAAAGCCCCAAACTGCATGGGTTCAACAAGTGTCACTAAACTGGCCTACCACCTGCCAAACTAGAGTTAGGCCCAATATGGCCACATATACTGACAAACCCAGGACATGCCCCTGAGTATAGCATAATGAACTCAAAATCAATGTACAGGCTAATTTCTTCCTACGTGTGGCTACTCGGCTAATCCAAGTAGCTGGCTACGGGATCAGTGCCCGCTGATATGACAATAGTGGGTCATGTCTTGATCAATACTGAAAACAGTATACTGACTAACTGTACATTTATTACAGTATCACATTTGAATTTATAATAATGAATCAGATCAAAACTGATTTCTAACTCTCTCCCTTAGGCTCAAATGCGATAAGAGTGAAAAACAATAATTTGTAGCAATGTTTGGAGTGTCCAAAAGATGTTATGCATGTCCTGCTACTCTGTACTTGACTCACACTCAAGCACACCAACAAACTGCCAGGTTTGACTCACAAAGTATCATGTAAACACAATGCTCATACAAAGAGTCTACCATACTTTCGACCAACTGACTCGTCCCCAATCTGACTTGAACACAAGTGGACCACATGAGCGACATGGCTCAAACTGAGGAAATCCCACTGCCACCATGAGACTTACATCCTCCATCTAGCTAGGCTGACATCCTATCAGACACTTACAAGTATGAACCTATAAAGCTGACATAAATGAGCGACTGAGGCTCAACCTGAGGAAATCTTACTGCCACCATAAGATTATACCCTCACTAGATAGACAGCTAGTAGACAATGACAAGTCAATGAGCATAAATGACTACTTTGTTTCACTGTAGCAAATGCACAACCACATAAAACTCCGACTCAGATCTAGACTTCAGTGACAAGGCAACATGCAAGCCCACACACATCATGCAAACCAACACAAATGATAAAGTGTCAAATACATGACCAAGGTCTGCCCATAAGTGATATCCTGTTGTACCAACACCAGCGCCACCTACAGATCTGCTGCTACACCACTGGTCACCAAATCAGGTCCTCTCGATCATGGCCTGCACCTGTAACCAAGATGCCCTCACGTCCAAGCATATACATCTGTCCAATAGGTCCTGAAAGCTGATCCCCATTCATTCCCCATGCTCCAAGCACAAGAGTCTACCAAGGACTCAACGAATGAATGTACACAAGCCTCACCATAGGTTATATCTGAGTAGCTCGCCTATCTCCCAAAGATACTGATGATGATTTGCCTCTCCTACATCCCATGTAGGCTCAACTTCCCATGCTTGACATTGCCAACTCTGATTTGACCAGTCTATAGGCCTCCCACCAAGGAGCCTATCTCCCCACAACATCCATCATAGCGTCCAAGCCAAAGCAAATGCAAACTAGATCCACTATCATGATGAATAACTCACCCACGATCCATAGCATATCAGGTAGGATAACTCCAGAACCTTGTACCCTGTACCATCTGATCACCAAGTATCTATTGCCTGCTGATAGCTCTCCAAGAATCTGTCCACATGTAGTGCAACTAGACTCCAACTGGATCTAACCAAAAGCTGCATCCTGCTTACCAAATAATGATGGATAGAAACAACATGCGATGCTAACCTGGAGATAACTGTGCATATAACCATGCAACTCACCTGATCACTCGCCAAAGTATTAGTTGTCACTCCCTGAGCAACCATCTCCATCCCTGCTGGCTCCAACCATGGGCATGCTGGATCCACATCACCCCGTAATGCTCTCCATGCCCTCAAGATATGTACCACCACAGGTACACTCCATGCCACCTACCTCCAAGTAGGCATGACCCATCCCTAGGTCATCACACATGATGCACCAGCTGAAGAACATCGTCCATACATCAAATGATATGTCATACCTGAGCAGTTGTAGCATCCTTGAGTGCCACCCCAATGGACTTGTCATCCACATACTATGCTCATCTGATGTCTCAGATCCTGGTCACCATCCTGCTAGACAAGCCGAACTCCAAAGCATCACCTGCTCCACCTGGCTCCTAGCATCTGCTCGTTCTCCCTGGCTATGTGCCACCCGACACCATGCCAATGCAAGCATATCCCTGAGTCGCCGCTCACGGGATCCCGAGACCATTGTCTTCTTGGTCATACTGGGGTATATGGCTCTGAGTGAGTTCCTCTAGGCTTCCCCATGATCTCACCACCTGAGAATCTGCACCATGAAAATTCCAACACCTGTGCCAAGCCTAGACTCCTGCAAATACAGCCAACTGCATGAAAGCTATAGGTGGATTATCCACACCCGTGATGGTAGATGTCTCCCCATCGATGCCAATGTCCAATGACTGGCCCCTTGTTGTAATGCCAACCTGTACTCCCAAATGAGCACAAGTTGGCATCAGCGTTCCCTCTAGTAGATCGCTAGCAAAACACCCATCATAGTGTTTGCCCTCCGATCACACCCCGTGCAATCTCCATCAGCTCTCCAACTTAGAGCTGGCTCCCAAAGCTTCACCCTTTGTCCATTTGCATTTGCAGCATTTTGATTCCATCATGAATCACCCATGTAAGTCTTGTCCATGCCAATGACTCAAGCCCAATATGAAATAGTTGGCCCCTGATGATCATCCCATGTCATCCTGCAGTGCTATCCCTACCAGGTATCTCAATGCCATCCACGATCACAAAGATATGAGCATCTACCCAGTAGTGCCCCACCTGTATTCCCCCAAGCTAGCTTCAAAGATGCTCCTGTGAATGATTCCCTGAGAATACACTGAGATGTGAACTCCAAAGCCACCATCAAGTCCCTCACATGACTGTGCATGCCAATATCCCTCCAAGTGACCCTATGAGATCTTCCATGGCCCAAACCAAACAATCTGCACCCTGTCATCACTGAAATTTGCATCCTTGATGCAATACTGATATGGCAAATTGACTTGACTTACCCAAACTGGCAGCTAAAGTGTATCTCCTCGATGACAAACCTGATACACTGCTCCACAGCTACAATGGCTTGATAAAAATTGACTTACTGACTGCAAAATCGCAAAACCATCACACTCACCACTCTCTCCAAGAGCATCCAAAGTGTGATTACCGACCTGTTCTTCATCCTTTGCATGTCCCACACGGCTCGTCCAATGCAAGTCCGCTATCTTGCCCAATGGCTTCCAACTATCACCACCTCTCACTTCCATCACCTGTGACCGCCAAAATGTGTGTACCTACAAGTTAGCCCATATTTCCTTCCGAACGAGAAATTTCCAAGCTACAGATGTGTGTGTCAATGCAGCTATCACCTAAATTGACAATGCCACTGCCGATCATACCTGTGAGAGCGTTCCTCCAAAATGCCACTTGACGTTGGTTGGTTCGAACTCCAAGAGTTGAACCTGATCACAAGAATTTTTCACCTGTAATCGGAATACCATGCTACCTCTCACCTGTGATTGCTTGCCCTCTCAAAATTGTCGCCAATGATGAGTAGTCACGACGCCAAACTGCACTTTTGTCACCAAAACTAGCTTTCTCCACACAATGCAGCTACCATTCGCCTCCATACTGCATTTACCGCCTCCAAACGTCTTGTTACCCTGTCAGGAGTAAGTAATAATGATTTTGAAACGATAATGCCTCATTGTACCGCCTGTAGCAGGTTTCACCAGCCAAAAATTGCCCCATGGGCCCTACGGTACCCAGAATGTAGCCTATCACTAGGTCACCCGCACTCCGCTTGATAGAATGGTGATGAAAACACCCCGAAATGTGTTTCTCCCTACTCTATGACGTTGCTTTGTCCGCTGGCTTTGAGCAGCCAGTTTCAGGAGTCATTTTGGCCCAAGGATGGCCAAAATAGGTGCTTTCTAGCTAAAGATAGCCCCAAAAATAATTTGCCTTGCAAAATGAACTGTAACTTCGTAATGAAGTTTCTTAATGAAGAAATGCCCTTCTGGCATGTTGGGTCCAAACTCACATTTTAATGTGAAATTTTTCATTGAAGAGAAGGCCTCATTTGCCTTTCAATGACTTTTCAAGTCCTCTTCACCTGCCATCCAATGGTTTTTGCACCTCGAATGGCCCGGATTTCTCCTTGAGAAATCGATCTTAGCCATCCATCATAATGGAGCCTGATCCAATGGTTACGACTATTTTTGCGCACTCAATGGGTGTCTTTGGGCCATTGGCCACTTCCGTACGCTACCACATTACCTGCACTGGGGGCGCGCGAGACCTCCATGGCCCCTCCTCCTTCCTTCTTGCTCTCTTCACTCCCATTCCAGCTATGGCAGCCACTATAGAAACTGATGTAGCTCCTCACATACAATGCGGCTGTCCGCGACTACCCACATCCAGTAGCGCCCACCAATTACGCCCACAACTGTAAATTTACAGTTTCAACTTTGGTTCTAAATGGAGAGAGCATGATGGTTTTTGCTTCGAAAACCCTAGGTTGCTATGGCTGAGGCATATTTGATCTATTCCACCTCCTTACACTGCCCACGACCATCCACAACTGCCTGGCTGCTGCTTCCTTGTCCTAGGGCACCCCTTACAGGTCCTGAAAACATCCCCCACACTTAGAGAACTTTGATTTTCCACCTGTAAACCCTAGCAGACTCTTTCCATAGCTTTTGAGAAGAAGGATAATTGCTCACAGACTATTCCATGGCTGACCGTGCCCTCCTGGCAATCACTTGGCCTTTTCCATATAGTGCTAGGTAGCAATTTACAGTGTCCAATTCCATCAAGTACAGAAAAAGGTCTGTGACTTTCCGTTTTTTTTCAACTAGGCCACTTTTTGGCAATTCACAGAACTGCTCCTTTCTCCCCACACTGTAAATGGATTTCAAAATCCACTCAACCCTGAGTTACCACTACCTTGCAAGTTGTTCTGATCTGCTCCACTCCCCAATTGACGGAGTACTCAGAGAAACCTGGCCAGGAAGCCAGCTTCCTGTCATAGCCACATACAACCATTTTTTAGCAATTTTTCCGTGAATTCTCCCCGAAATTCACCTACGATGATCGTTCTGATCTTCCCCGAAGCTTCGATCGAAGGAAATTTGTTGTCTCCAGCCATTCGGACTGCCGACACCCCGTATGGAGTCCTCTCTCATGAGACGCTCTGAGTGCTATTTCTCCTGGTGAAAGATGCTATCCCATAGCTCCACCGGATCGTGCATACTTGCATCACCTTGTCGCTATGATATTGAAGTTAAAATTCCGATAGAATCTAGTGCAGTATGCAGATCACATCACGCAATCACCATAGCCACTCCTCACAAGCTCTCATAGATGGCACAACAAAAGTTAAGTCTATTATAAAGAAACACTGTACATATAGCAAAGCCCCAAGCTGCATGGGCTCAACGGGTGTCACTAAACTGGCCTACCACCTGCCAAACTAGAGTTAGGTCAATATGGCCACATATACTGACAAACCCAGGACATGCTCCTGAGTATAGCATAATGAACTCAAAATCACTGTACAGGCTAATTTCTTCCTATGTGTGGCTACTCGGCTAACCCAAGTAGCCGGCTACGGGATCAGTGCCCGCTGATATGACAATAGTGGGTCACGTCCCGATCACTACTGAAAACAGTAAACTGACTAACTGTACATTTATTACAGTATCACGTTTGAAGCTTATAATAATGAATCAGATCAAAACTGATTTCTAACTGAAGAGGTTCAATATGGAGATGCATATGTAAATTTTGACACACATGGAGTTTATTCTTGATGGATTTGTTGATGCTTATTGGGGTAGATCAATGGATGATCTCAAATCAACCATAGGGTATGCACTTCATTTTAGGAATGGCTAATTTTCTTGGTCTAGTGAAAAGCTAGAAAATGTGGCTCTTTCATCAACAAAAGTTAAGTATAAAGCTGTAACTAGTGCTATTCAAGAGGCTGTTTGGTTGGGACATTGGTATATTCAACAAGATGGTGGGATGGTTTTGTACTATGATGGCCAAATTGGTGTACAGTTGGCCAACAATCTAGTTCTTCATGCACTCACAAAGCAGATTGAGGTGAAGTATTTCTTCATAAGAGAGAAACTATTGGATAACTCAATTTACTTGTTGCATTGTGGGATTGTGGGACTTGTGAATAGGTGACTGACATTTTCACTAAACCTTGGTTTAAAGATAAGCTTGGGAGTTTTAGAAGTAAGCTTGGTTTACTTAAAGTAAATTCCACTTTAAGGGAGTTTTGTAGGAAATTATTAAAATTTACTTAGATAACTACACAACCAATCTAAGGACTTGTCCCAATCCAATAAAGTGGGCATACTCTCTATATTTGTACCTTTGTTTTGTAGAAGTTATTATAGGTGCTGTTTTGAGTTCTTTGTGGGAGTGTTATTTGGTGAATGCTTGTTTGTAAGTCTTTTCTCTAATGGTTCTTGAGATCCTGAAAATCTTTACAACACCTAGGCTAAAACATAACTCTAATGAAAGAGAGACTGGAATTGGCAACACAACCTTCATACACAATGAAAACTATGTTATTGTACGATAAGTGGTGATGATAATTTTGAGGGAGAAAAACCTCTCCATTGTGCTCATCAACCAAATTATGCATCTTGGTTTTTAAGGGGGATTGAACTTTGGGACCAAAGAAAGTAGGATGCCAAGCTAACCAAGTGAGTCAACCAAGTTGTGCATTTATTTTAAATAATATTTCTAGCGGAGAATATGTGCTGCTATTTTCTGAAGGACTCTGGTCTAGTGTTCTACAGAGTGGCAATCTCCATAAATTCGTCAATGATTTCTGCCACTGTTACTGTTTCGGCATTACTGCTAGTAGCATTTAGAACAGAGCAGACATTGCGGATGTTCCCGTCCGATCCAGTTAAAACACCGATCATACTCATTTTGATAAAGGAAATGCTAAATTGCTGAAGAAACTGGGTGTTGTTGTTTGCAAACTGTTGAACTGTACTCTGGCTCTGTGTATCATTCAGTAGAGCCGCATCTGAAGTGAAGAGGACGTTGCCGTTTAAGTTGTTGGTGTAGTATTGATTGTCGAAGGTGTCGGGAGTGACGATGTCCATGTTCGTGACTACGTTGATGGAGGAGTTTGGACATTGTTGCAGCAGATTCGTTGCCAAAGTGGAGTTCAATGTTGGATCAACGGTCGGGCGGAGGCGGTTGCTGAAGGAGCGGCAATGGGCAAGTCCGATAGTGTGAGCTCCTGCATACAAGATCAGCCCAACATGTAAGCTAAGAGACTTTTTTTTCCATGGTGTCGTTGCAGCTAAAAGATATATATATGTAGTTGTTGTTTGATATGCGCCTACCTGAAAGAGCCACAAGATCTGTTTCATTGAGGCCTTTAGCGCTGAAAGAAGAATTGAGTTGCGTTATACTAAACGTGGGGGCTGGAATGTTTTGTAACACCGTAGCGTTGTTTGAGAAATTGAGACCGTCTCGCCTGCCTGTTGGAATTTGGAAAAACGGGCCTCCAGACTGATTTAACAAGAAATGGGTAAGAGAGAGAGAGAGAGAGAGAGAGAGAGAGAGACACACACACACACACACACACACACACACAGAAGCGTCAAGAACAACTACTTACCTGGTTAACACATTCTCGGGCAGCTAGAGAAAGAATATCAGCGCATGAGACTATACCAGGACAGTTTGACTCCAATTGGCTCTTGATCTGATCAATTATAGCTAAAGCAGACGCTCTTAGTGTCCGGTTTGGAATCGAAGTTTGTTCTCCATTCGTGTCATTCACAAGTAAAGATGCATCACAGCCCTGTCCAGCAGCAAAAACACCATTCAACGTACGCAATGGGCACAGTATCAAGGTAAGCCAATGGCAATAAAAATATGACATGTGAGACCTTCAGTTATAATTAGCTGGTATTTTTATTCTAGAAGCCTTTAACTTAGTCCATGAATAGTTTGTAGATAACTTGTCTGTTATTAGTCTACCTGAACAAAGCAGTCATGGAAGAATAGACGTATGACGCCTGCTGCCTGGGATACGTTTGAGCTTAGAAAGGATTGTATGCTTGTTTTTACAGTGTTCTCCGCGCTTGGACACGAGGAGTTGTAGAATCCATAGGCTAATCCAGAGACAGGAGGTACGAGGCCCTGCCCTTCGCTAGGAACAACTTTGAGAGAACTCAGTAATACAATCATTATGGTGGTAATCGTCCTGAATTCAACCCGATTGTTACCCATTTCGGATCTTAGATTCTTTCGAAATTATTGCCGGAATCGGTCGGTTTGATCAGAATCTGTATCAGTATTTCATGACCCTTGTTATGATTCTTAAGGAATAATGAAAAATTACCAATGCTAGAATTGAAACTCTCAAAAGGTTACAGCACCGTCTAGGAGCTTGCATTAGATGCAGTTTTAATTTTTGATCCGATCCAATATCAATGGTGATGTCTGAACCAATTCTGAATGCTAAAGGAGCCTCAGCCTGCTGTACGGAATTGAACAAATCGTCCACCGTCACTCTCTGTCTGTGGACCTCTCAAGTGAAATTTATAGTACACCGGCACTTTCGAAAGGTTTGCTCTTGACTAATAATAAGTATTTAGCTGGAATGCTAAAACTTGTTCCTACTCATTTTCAGGAGTTGTAAGTTATACTATGATAAAACGCTTACAGACACTCAATATTCGAAGTCGCACAATATTGAATTATGTCGGATTTCCTGTAGCTACTGGCAGTTTTATACTAAAATAAGCCCTTTGATCTCCAAATGTCGAGGTTTGTTTATTGTTTCAAGACAAGCTTTTCGTGGTAATTAAGTAATGTGGTTGAGATTGGAAAGACAAATTGAGGCGCTTTTCGTGGTAATTAAGTAACGTGGTTGAGATTGGAAAGAAAAATTGAGGCACTATGATTAAGCAGACAAATCTTCTAAATAGCTAAACAGTAATAATTCCTAGCTGAAGACCACGGATCTACGAACGTGAAGCACACTGATGAAGGCAGTACACCTAGTGAATCACGACGTTACAGCCTATAGAAGATGCTGGACCGGACCACATGCAGGTAGATAAGGTTGCTATACCCTTGCTGCAATCAGCGGGGTGCCATTGAATACATGATGTCTGAGGACGTGTTTATCGTTACTTTTGGAGAAAAAATCTTGTCATTGTCGCAGGGCCCAGAAGCAAAGAAAAAGAGGAAAAGCAAAAGATGACAATTACTTTGTCAAAATATGTTGATGGGCTACCTTCAACACACGCAATCATAACCATCGTAGTAGAGTTTGTTGGCAGGTAGATAGATATCAGCCAGATCTTATGCACACACTGAGAACTTTTCATCTCAAAGAGGATATTCCAAGACAATTTGATCCTCACCTGTCATTGACGTTTTGGCATTGCACACTTGGTCAAACCGAACAAAGGCAAGTAATCTCTCTCTCTCTCTCTCTCTCTCTCTCTCTCTCTCTCGTCATCTCTCCATCTCTAGTCGACTCTGTCTCTCTATCCTCTGCCCCCATTTTAAAGTTTTCCGTCCAAATTGCCCCAAAACCCTAATTCTGGATCACGTTAGCAACCCATATCCAAGTTCTTCATTGATGATTCCCCCAAAATCTATATCAAAAGCCCTAGGTTCTCTTCACCGCTAGTCACTACATTGATCCATAAAATCTTTTTTAACATTTTAACAAAGGAAATGGAGGAGCCTCACATTGATCCATAAAATCTTTTTTAACATTTTTGAGCAGCCTCACAGATTACGCAAAAAAAAATTTACAAATTTACAGGCACCTTTCGGCATCCGGAAGGTGCCCGTAAAAAAATTTACCTTTTTTACACGCACCTTCTGCCCGGAAGGTGCACGTAAAAAAAATTTACAACAAAAAAAATTGTAAAAAATGAATTCACGTCGGGGAAGGGCCAGGTCCTCGGCCCTTCTGTCCGTGGAAGGGTTTTTCGCCCTCGGGCGCACAGCCTTCCCGGGCGGAAGGGCCTCGGAGACGGACCTTAACCCCCGTAAAATCTTTTTCTCTTTTTTCATGAATAAAAAGGAGGCGCCTCATAGAACGAAATCTGTGCGCCTCCTCATTTTTTTTTCAAAATTTTTTACATGGACCTTCCAAGATGTGGAAGGCGCATGTAAAAAAATATTTTACCACAAAAAAAGGGAGAAAAAAAAAGTAAAATAGTGATGGCCCTTCCCCAGCGAAACTGCCTTGGAGGGTAGCAACATGGCAAACCCTATTTCTAACACTGCCCTAGCAAATTCTAACATATTCACCCCAATTCCACAAGTGGGTTTTGTTCCAACTCCACATATGGCTACAAACTCAAGCCTAGCCTCAATAATTTGATAATGTGTTCTAATTTCATGTAATTCAAATGCACAAGACAAAAATAATTAAATGTTGTATATATAGAAAGTGCATTTCATTGAGTTGAATATTATTCTATTTTGTTACTCATTGTTCTAGATTTTGTTGAAGTGGATGCATTTATTTTTCTGTTGGAAAGACTCAAAAAAATGTGTTTGCAATAATGTCTATTTTTTCTACGTTAAGATGTGAACTCTGGAAGTATTGTAACATTGAATAAGTGATTGTCAACTTGTCTTTTTCAATCAAGTCTTTGGGGTTGTTCTAAAAGTCTCAAAGCTAGAAAATAACGTGCTCATTTTGCCACTCAAAAACAAAACAAAAAGATTGCGTCGTGTTAGATTATAAACTCTAGAAAGATAAAATCACAAATTAGCATGATCAATAAGTAAAACCTTTAACAATAATCTGGTCAGGTCAATAAGTAAAGAATAACCTTAGAAGCATCATTTTGCTATATGTTGTATGGATTTATGATTCAAAAAGAAAATGTATCATACATAATTAAACAGAAAGACCAAATACATAATACTTCAGCATGAAATACAAGATACATAATTTGGCTTTAAAGACACCTACAACTACATATTGTAATATATTTATCTAGAAGGCATTACTATGTTTTTTGTTTTGAGAAAAGAGAAAGTCAATGAAATAGATACTATGATTCAATCGATTAATTATCATGTTTTAAATATCTAATTTACCAATTAAACGTAGAAAATACATTATTAGAATTACTTCCAAAATGGTTGTAATTTTCAATTGACGTCCAAATGCTGGTTTGAAATTTGATGAAGACCTATAGCAACCTAGACAACTTGAAGACTCTTTAACATAATAATGATCCAAATAGGAATTCACAAAGCAAAATGGAATTCAAATGACAGTTCATCAGAATTTGATTCTCATTAGGATTTGATTTTAAATTGATTAGTTGTGATGTTAAAATTTCTTGGCCACAACCAAAGGGAAGCAACAGTTTATTCAAAAATTTAAATATTTAATTTTTTTTTTCCATGAAATTTTGTTTTTTGCTTTTGAATTTCTATTTTTGATATTGATTTTGCTTCTTGCTTCTATAATTTGCTTTTTGTTTTTTTCCTTCTACTTTTTGTTCTTTACTTCTATTTTTTGCTTTTGCTTGTAGAATTTTGCTACCATTATTCATATGTTTTCTTAGTTTTTCAAAATTGAAAATATACCTCCAAACTGTTTGAAATTAGGAAACATCACACGTGTTTATTTTTCCATCAAAACATCAAACCATATGTATTAAGATAACAAAATCAAGATTATAACATCCATAAATTTTTCATAGATTGTATTTTATGTTAAATAGATCATTCTCATCGATTTGTACTAAACTAGCGGGCAATCTTAATCAAAATACACAAATACTTAGTTGTTTTTCTATCATAAAATCAAAAAGAAAAAAAGCATAATCACAATAACTAATATCTATAATGTAATGACATTTGTTTTGGGACTTTGACATTAAAAAGAGTAATATTTTTTGGTTTTTTTTTAAACCTATTTTTAGCCCAAAATTTTGCTCTTTTATCAGTCAATCTCCGAGTTATGTAAGATAAATGTACAAAAAACTACCTACAAACTTCATAAAACAAGAACATTGTGGTATACTACAAAGGCTTTGCCGCAAATTTGTTAAATCAAAATTGTGATTGTCTAAGGTTGAATCCAAAATCTTTAGATATTTTCAAACCCTAGTTGTCTTAGAATTATGGCATAATAGTTAGCATTTTCTTTTCTCTCCAAAATTGAACTTTCTTTCAAAGTGTGTGCATGGTTAGAGATATCACATTAATAACATTTTTCAAATGATTTTGTGAATGCAATTAAATAATCTTTATTTGAGTATTGTTTGTGGTGAAAATGTTGTGATTATTGTTGGTGGTGGTTGATAGCCAAGGGATGCATGCAAGAAATGACTTGCATAAAAAGGTGCATCTAAAGCATGGGCATGCATGAGGAAAAAGAGAGGGACGTGAATTTTTTGCTATTTATTATGACTTGCATGTAGAGTGCATCTAAAGGACAATGTTCTTGCAATAAAGACTTAGTCCATAACAATCTGGCAAAGCATTTTGTGTGCACATACCCTTATAATTCAAGAAATCAACTTTAATGTTGACTTTTGAAAAAACTCCATTGACCAACTTGAACACATAATATTGCCTTTTGCAAGGCAATGCCAACAATCACGATGCAAAATAAAACATCATGTAAAGACTGAAAATAAAAAAGAGCCCACAATATGTATACAAATATTTCATACAATGCATTGCTGACATATCTTCGTCTAGATTGAGCTCTAATTATAATTAACAAATCTTGTAAGTTGATTTTTTTTCCATCAATGACGAATTGAAAATAATCGTTGTCCAAGATATAATTGACTGTCATAAATGATCAGTCATTGCCAATTTAAAATTAAAAGCTAAAACATCCACATCTGTTAGACTTAAATCATCAATGATTGATTTTTTTTTTTTTTGTCATTTTCATTTGTCTTTCAGATCTGTGGACAACATATTTAACTAGTACATTTTTCAAAAATCGTTAAACGAGACCCGTGATGCTTTTGTTTGACTATTGTTTTAAATAAATTCAAATACTTTCAAAATCCAAAACGAATGTCTTTTGATATTTTTAAAAGTCAAAAGCATAATAAGACTCAACTTGAATTTCATAAAAAAGCACCACACAATTCAACGCATGTTTTTCATAAAATACCATTCAAAATATGTTTAAATTTTAGTTTATTATTATTAGTTATTAAATTTTGAGATTCTAATTTTTAATTTTCTGTTTTTCTAAACTCAAATTTTTAAAAATTTCAAGTTTTTTATTTCTTTTTTATTTTTTAGATTTGAATTTTAAAATTTAAAATTTTTTTTATTTTGTTTTTAAAGTTTTTAAAAAAAATAGCTTTTAAGTTTTAAAATTTTCATATTTGATTTTTGAGATTTTAGTTTTCAAGTTTTGATAATTTTTAATTTAGATTTTTTGATTTTTTGAATTTTTAAAAATCACTCCGCTAGACAGCCTTGGAATTTTGCAAATAATTCTATTACAAATTTTATGATTCAAGTGAATTTTTCTAAACATGATCAACAAAAGATAGCACATGGTATGTTACTATTTTTGTGCCATTACATGATTTCCTATAACTAAGAATTGTGGTTTGGTACTTGATTAAAAATTTTACTAGCCATCTAATTTTATGTATGTCCATCAAAATACACTTTGCTATTCTTTAAATTTGAGTTTACTTGTGATATGAAAATATGTTCATGAAGCTATAAAAGCTAGGATGTCCCGGCTAGCCAAATTGGCTCCAATTTTATTTTATTTTTGAATTTTGAATTTTATTTTTATGCACGTGCTAGCTTTTACAACTTCACGAACATGTTTTCATAATACAAATAAACCTATATTTAAAGCTGAGAATAACCAATAACAAATAATTGTTTCTATAAACATAAGCCACATTATCTACCTCAACAATTGCACAAATTGTTGTAATGCAATATGGCCTGACAATGAAAAAAGTCAATAGTAACCTATTCTAGAAATTGTAAATCTAAATGCCTTCATAGAAACTTGTGAGTAAGAGTTTAACAAGTTTATAGGCATTCCAAACTATATGAAATTGGAAAATATATGGATAAAAACATTATAGAATAAGTTGAGGATATGAAGAGAGAGGCTTGTATTTCAAACGATGTTTTGAAGTTGATAGCTCTCCTTGAAAGAACCATTGAGGTTTTTTAAAAAACTCTTATTCTATTATTGTGATTTTCATTTCCAGAAGTTGTCTCAAATAGATAATAATAAATGTGTGTGTGTGTGTGTTTCTTTCACAAAAGTTGGTGCGATGGAAAAAAAAAAACTTTCATGCATCGCATAACATGCTCATATTCACTCTGTTTTTAAGTAGATAACATTTTTGGCCACATGGGTCCCCTTTGGTGCCTATGAGGGTCTTTGCATGGGTTTGAAGCCAATGTTGTTATTATCAATGTTGATTAGAATGTCTTCATACACAATACACATTTATCTAGCGTAGCAATACAAATACAAGAAACAATGCACTTGTGATCAATATGAGGATCAACAACTGGGTTCATTAACCAAGTATGCAAGACCAAATAACTTATTAAGAATAATGAAATGAAAGTGAGTTCCAAATTCAATAATGCAAGGGTCAATCTTCAAAATATGCGTTAAATAATTGCATCATCATACTCAAATGGTGCTCCAAGTGCTTAGGTGTATGGAAATAAACCAATCATTAGTTGTTAGTGCCCTTGGAACTATCAACTAAAAGGTAATCATACATATGGAGTGAGTTATACTCGGAACTTCGAATGAACTCCAAAAAAGAAAATGTTCAAGTTCAGTGCCCCATGGGGAATCCCGCTAGTAGATTTGCTATTGTTTGGGATACCACTTAGGTTCCTTAGCATCATTTGTACAATTTTCTTTTATAACATTCACTAAGTCAAGTAACATTATTACGTAGAATATGTACACTCTACATCACATAGCAACACGAAGCCAATGAAGAGCACAAGGCTCCAAACATCCACCTGCAAAACAACCGGGAATTGAGCTTGCGCCTACTTATATCACCTCCAACACTTATGTATTTGGACCATACATCATGTACAACCATGTGATATGCATAGCCAACTGGGAGCAAATGAAATCCCAATTACAACCACAAGATGGAGCACAAAGCTTGCCAATTTTGCAACCTAAGATCTCCAAAATGTCAAGTGCAAACACAGATCAAGATCCAAGCTTGGGTCTCCGTTGCCATGAACTCTCTTATCAAACTTCAACATAGTATGGGTCCATGGACAGATTTTCTTGAAAAATATTCTATCAGTGACCTGGGCCTTGCAGAAATGACTGAAGTTTTCAACCAAGTGTCAAAATTGTTATACATTATATTTGAAAGGAACAATAAATGAACATCAAGTTTCAAAAGGCTTCCTACTCACTTTCTGAATATCCATAGTTCTAATAACAAACTAACATGCAATCCTGCATAAGAAATAGCATAAAAAGGGTGCCAAGTGTAGATTGCTGCAGACCAACCATCAAAATTGCCCATGACTTCCACCATCAATAGCATTGGACCATATACTAGTTCATCCCCAACCAACATCATAACGCCTAGACATAAAGCTAAAGTGCATGTCACATACATAATGACATGTCCACAGCAGTTTTCATATTCCAACAACCAATTGATTGGCTTCTATCTTTGTTCGGGGGAAAGCGAGCTTAGCCAAGATGCTCCAACCAAGTTAACTCTCTAGTTCCTCATTTGGTGGAACAAGATTAAAAAGTACCACATGTAATCATTTTTGCTTAATCAGAAGTGGATCAAAAAAAACAACTTTGAAGGTAGGCAGCTGGCCTAAGGTCAACAATGAATGCATGCAGACACAACTGAGAGTTCCCTAGCACAGATCCTTCTAGGAGAACCTTGAAAATAGTTTACTTTTTCAAAATGTTTAAAACTCAATTAATGTTATCAGTACAAGCCTTTATGCTTTCTGAAATCGGTATCAAACTGGAACCATAGTCAATGCATCTCAGTGTAACATAAAAGGAAATAACATCAATAACCAAGAATGCCTATGTCTCATCGGGTATCAACCATGGGTGCAGGACCGCTTAACAAAGATTCCAAAGGAGAAATTCCTGGAGCAATTTCTTCATACCACGTAGGTAATTTGTCTCCAGCATAGAAATTCCTTTTGACTCCTTCTGAATTGATCTGTCAATAATAATTGCTTTGAAAATGTGCAAATTAAAAAATCAGCAAAATACTATTGCATAGAAGACTACAAGCACTGAATAATAGTCAGGATCGACCGAATAATATACAAAGACCGTACACTTGACATAAATATCTGGCAAAGCACAGTATATGATGGGGAAATGACTTTCACTATCAAAAAATTACGTGAAAAGTACGACCTCTATAAATATCCTGATGACATATTACCTGGACAACGTATGATTAAAAATTGAGTGGCATGCAATAATCGTTTGAAAATTCTCATGGATGCTGGTCGCACTTTACATGGATGGAAGGTGCTTTTCATTGTTGGCTCAGCCAAATGAGGTTTAGCATTTCACAATGCTGACTTTGGTTCACCTAAACTTTCAGGCAATGGCATCTACAACATCCTTACATTATGCAAGGAAGTCTCTATCTACACATTTGATATTTGCATTCATGGTCCAGACACTTTGAAAATTGAAAGCACTAATCTTATTTAGTGCTACAATCGAATCAGGGTGGGTGGTGTAAACTAAGACCATAAGCCTTAAGAGCGAGCTTCCATGAATACGCCAAAAACCACTTTATGACAAAAGCAAAAGACCAAGGACACAAGGTCTCGATAAGCTTACAATGACTGTGCGAACAACACCCCCACTTGCACCATCTCGTGCAATGGCAAGGGAGACAGCCTTCACTACTAGGTCCTGCACAGATACAAACATGTTAGGCGATGTAAAATGCTAGACTCTTCTGTTTCATCAACCTCTACAAGGAGTAACGTCTTCTTCCTAAGCAAACATTTAATGCTAAAGCATAGTCAAATAAAAGGGCGGGATACTTGTTTGCTCATGATGCTGACAAATAGGATGACAACATAAACTCTTCCAACAAATCAATTTTTTTCTTCTAGCTGTCTGTAGCTATCTGAGCCAACTTATTATAATTGAGAATCCTTTTTTGATGATTCAATATGCTCGGAAAGAAGGTACATATTTCCTACATGGCAAAAAGATTGCAAGAAAACTTGCCTCAGCTTCTTCCTTGGTTAAGCTGTCTTTCCATGCTTGGTCAAGAAAACCGTAAAGATAAGCAGAACCGGACCCTGAAAGAAAACAAAAGCCACTCAGCCAAAAAAACCGTCCATGGTATTCAAATTTCATGTTTTATCAAAATTCAGTTACGAGTTAAAATGCATGGACAACTTCACATCCTGCCAGCTTTATTCTTAAAAAGCATGTATGGACTCCGAAATCTCCGTAGCATACAGAGCAGGA
>CM055098.1:12402936-12511314 GCA_029204225.1 Diphasiastrum complanatum | reverse complement strand
CAACAGGTTCATGGGTCAAGATGCAATTATGTTGATTGATTTTTAGTACCAATCCGATTGCATAGCAGACAACGGAATGGTTGGATGATTCAACAATCATTACAAATGCATCATGAGGCTTTACATAAACTTTGTGAAACCAGATTGATGGCAGTCCATGAGTCAACAATAGAGAAAGCTTGTCGCAAGGCATGGCACGATCGTTGCTTACACAAAAAAGATCTGAAAAATGGAGATCTAGCACTGATGTATAAGACAAAACTGATCAAAGGAAAACTCAACTTTGTAGGTGAAAAACCGTACAAAGTGAAAGAAATATTTTCCCACTTGGAGCAGTTATTTTGGAACACCTGGACGAAAGACGATTTGACACTCCAGTGAATGGCAGCTGACTACACAAGTTTTGGCAGCCAATTCAACCACTATGATCAAAGATCTTATCATTTTTACTTTTGTTGTTTTACACTTTGTTGGTTTTCACTACTTGATTGATTCCTTTTTGGAAAAAAGACAAAAAAAGAAAAAGAATGATGAGCAAAAGTTAAAAAAAGTCATTAGATCAGAAAAAGAGAAAGGAAAATATTTTCAAAAATCAAATTTCGAAGGAAAATGACTCAGAAAATCACTTTTTGAGTCAAATATCGAACATACCATCTTAGGAATCTTTGTCGAGTTGTAAGATTATACATCCAATTCAGATTTACCTTTACTGAAATGGGCGTAAGTTATCTTGCAAGGAAAGTTCATGTTTTGAAGTCAACAGATGAGTGTTCAGAAGCTTACTACTTTGGGAATCTTTGTCGACCATGATATCATCATGATACATCCTTGGTTTCTGAATTCTTGTTCCCATATATTCTTTGATTTTGCCTCGGTGTCCAATGGAACCATAGGTTCTATTAGGGTGGTTTTTTTTTTTTTTTTCTCCTTGGTATTGGTCACCTTATGCTTATCTTCTTTTATTCATTTAGGTCGGGGCAACCTTGGCGAGAAATCTACTATCCCCATCGATATAGATAGAGTAAGTGGATCATTTGATTCGTTCACAAGCCCCATAGTGTTAGGGGTGGGATTGAAACTTGAAACCTATGGAATACAACACATACTTCATAACCACTAACCTCGAAACCATATGGTAATGAGGGTGTATGAACCATTCCATATATGTTGTATATTAAGGCTCTCCAATCTCCCTAGCACTATTTCTCCCACTTGAAGATGCGAGTTTCACTGATCGAATCTCTTCATCAGATTTGTAAGGCATCTCTCTGAATTTCATTCTATCATGGGGTTGTCTCAACTTTTTGGTGGCTCCCCAAGGGGGATATTCTCAGAGGGCTACATAATCACAAATGTCCTCCAATGGGCTCAACCGATTTGTTGGGTGAGTTAGTTTTTTTTTTTGGGTCCATATGGTTGTTTGTACAAATTGTCTTTACGACCTTTTGTATAGTCCGTATAATTTTAGTGTAGTCTAGGACTACAAGGTCAAGTGGAAACTGATTTGGGCAAAAACAGAGTTGTGTAGTCCAAGCAACCAAGATTCAAAGGCAATGGAACCAAGGATGTTAGGGGTGAGATTGGAACTTGAACCTTTGGAATACAACACATACCTCTTAACCACTAACCTCGAAGAAGAGGAATTAGAAGCAACTAAAGCAGCAACCGAAGCCCATTCTTCACCTGTGTTGCCTTCGAATTACATAATCCATGAATGGATGTTAATACTAGTTGCACCATCATGAAAAACCTTTCAAGATGACAAAACTAGAAGCGCCACAAACAGAATTGACTGTGAATATTTTGTCTAGCAAGATGGATATTAAATTGGGAGAATTTCCTAAGCTGGTGCCAAAAGAAAAAGAAGTATTAGTAGAAAACTTAACTCAGATTGAGCCAACAGTCCATCATAAGCCACTCTTTTGTGCCAAGTTTGAAGAAACAAATGAAGTGCTCAATGTAGGAGCAGCTTGGGAAAGTGAGCAACGAAACATCTCCCTTCCAATACAACATAGACAGTTTGGTAAAGAAGCAGCCATGATAGATGGAGGTTTAGGAGTTAGCTTGATCTCAACAAAGCTATATGTGCAAAATGGGGCATTACAAAGATAAAACCTGCAACTTTTGCCATTAAGATAGCTAATCAAATGACAGTCCATTCTAAGAGAATGGTAGAAGACATATCTATCAAGAGTTTAGTTTGTCATTACTTTTGTAGTAATGGACTTACCTGATGCACCGAATGTTATTGGGATGTCCATAGTTATGAGTTGTGCAAGTAATTCATAACTGGGGCACCAAAAAAATCACTTTTGAGAATTGTGAGCATGCAGTCAAAGTTGATCCACACACTTGGATTATCAAGCCAATGGTCCAAAAAAGGGGATGATGATTAATCAACAATGGATCATACCTGTGATCAACATGTAAAGAATTTGGGAGTTCATTATGACTCTCAAACTGATACTTTCAATTGGAACCAAGCTCTTGCAACATTGAATTATATAGCAGGCTATATGTGTCAAGGAGATAATCAATCCAAATTGAGCGAGATTCCTTTACCAAATCGAACTTTGGCTACGCCAATCACTTTTCCAGTGAATATGATGAACGTAGCTTGGATATCAACCGATCCAATACTAGATCCGATTGAAGATGAACTCATTTATGTTAGTCATGCCTTGTCTTACGTTGAAAATGTAGAACTTATAGATGAGTAGATTTTAAATCATATGGATCCTACGAGGTTTGGAATCCAAGATATTCCTAAAGAATCGACAATGAAAAAAGCTAGTTGTATTGAAGGAAGGACAAACAATGGGACCAATGACAAAGAAACAAACAAAGCAAAATTATAACACGGTCCTGAAATGAGAAAAATTATAAAGAGAAGTATTTCTTAAAGATGTACCACCTTTATTGGATAAAGGTAAAGGAAAGATCAAGGATGATTCTTCAAGTCAGAGTTCTCGCAAGACATCACCATCAAGGAAGTCGTCACCTTCAAAGAAGATCACATCTTCTAGAAAGTCATCACCTCCTCAAACGATTCCTGCCAAGGAAGCTAAACGAAGAGCCAAGGTCAATTCTTTTGAGGAAGAACAGTCAGATAAAGCACAACATGATATGCTAGAGCATTTCAAATGCTATACTTTGGATGATGTTGTTATTATGTTACCGAAAGCTCATCGTGAACCAGAAGAACAAGAACCAGAAACAGAAGAGGTTTACGATGGACTAACTAGGACATAGCCAATGAATCTTGTTGACCCTTCAATCCACTATATAAGTGGTAGTTTTGAATCATTGTACAGGTTCTCTCTTCATTTTTAGGGTTGAGGCTAGGATAGGAAATAGCCCACTACACCATCCTTTCAGATCATTCTAGAGATTTGAGTTGCTACACAATATTGTTCCTAAAGTTATGCTTATCATGAAGTTAGGAGATCATGCAATATTTATAAGTTTGGCATAAAGGATAGGCTATTCACAGGTAATCCATTATGCATGCAAATGGACAATCATTAAAAATTATTGTCCATTATTAAAATATCAGACATTAATGACCAAGAATGGGTCAAGGGGCCCATTCCACTAGGTTTTTGACACATGGAGGGCGCACATGGCTCCCTAAAGGCTTCCTTTGTGCACCTAACTAAGCAATCATAATCTATGATATGAAACTCATAATCTATAGGCTATGTCAATCACAATCAATGTGATATGAAACTCATTAGTAATAAGTATGGTTTAGGCTAGAGCGATGTCTAAAAATAATTCTTAGTGAATTTTACAAGACTACTAAGGTATTTATAAGGCCAACTAATACCCATTTTAAAATTCTTTAGAAGGAGAAAATTCCACGTTAGCATTAAAAAAAATGAAAAACAAAAAATCCACGTCATCAATTTTTTAAAATCATGACGTGTCATTTTCCATCTCTCTCTCTCGCCATTTACGTATGCCCATTCGGGTGTCTTTTGCCACTTGACTCTTTGTCGTATATCGCGCCTCTCTCTTTCTTTATCTTTATGGCGCAATATCCTTGTCTCCCTATGGATCGATCGATTGCGCTAGCTCTTTCTGTGTAATAACAATTATGTCTCAACGACTTCTTTAGAAAGCTTCAGCGGACGTCTAGATTTGTGGTGGAAAAAGTGTGGTGATTGAGAAAAGGCATTACATGTCACATATCTGCTGTTGAATGTGTAGTCTATAGATGGGACTATGCGAAAGTTTGTAGAGGAAAATCTGAGGTAGTTTCAAAATATAATGTGGCTATTTTTTCGCTCTCTTTCGCATTAGCTTGCGTATAATGACACAGCCGTGGAGAGCTGCAAGTTTTTGGATTGATTCTTAAAATGTTGGTGGATTCAAAGGAGTCACAACGGAAGAGTGAGTCAGTGTAGCAATGGCTGGCATTGATCATGTCGTGAAGGGCTAAATCAAGGCTTCCAAAGAAAAAAATCCATCGCGCTCATGCGATCTTGCAGAAGGTCCTCTCAATCGATCTTTCCAAAGGAGAAATCCATCGCGCTCGCACGATCTTGCAGAAAGAGAAATAAAGGCTGGGCCTATTTTTCACCTCTACCGCATTTTGAGCGTCTCTCTCTCTCTCTCTCTCTCTCTCTCTCTCTCTCTCTCTCTCTCTCTCTCTCTCTCTCTCTCTCATTTGGATTAAGAAAGAGGCAAAAAGACGGTCCCATATAATGCAAAATAATATAAAAAGACACTCAAATCTCCTGAAAGGCAATTACGAAGATTGATATGAAACCAGCTGGCACCATCTCTAGTGAAGCGAAAATCATCTTAAGAAACTTAAGACAACCATGAGCCATGGCCTGTTGTCAACTGCCAAGCTATAAGTTGCAAGTCTTGTGAATGACATGGCAAGCTGTGCTTTTGAGAAACTGATCATCTCTCTCGATCACCTGAAGCTTTACTTAGAAAGCGAAAAGACATACAACAATTATTCTCCCTAAATATTTAGCTCACTAGAACGTTCAAGAGAAGAAATGTTGTCATCGCAAACCCACTAACCTCCATTTCCATGAATTTTGCCCTTGTAGTGAACAAGCTATGTCATCCATGTGTATAAGCATTAACTAAGGAACAGTGTTACAACAGAGGATCGACCGGTGATCGAAGAAGTTTGTTAGAGTTCGACTAGGCAGCAAGAGAGTGGGAGGGAATTCAATTCAAATGGATAGTGTATTTTTTGCCATTTCATCTTATGAAACTTATTTGCCAGATCAGTCGCCCATTTTGCACAAATTCACACTCACGTCTCCATTGGTACTAAAGCATTTGGTAGCAAAGGTTTGTGAGCCATGGACAACAGAGGCCAACATAATTGAACTGGGCCATGCATCTATGCGCTTCATGAGTTTTCCATCTATGATATTCCACTCATCATTACACCTATTCCAAAGGTCATGGGCAAGATAATGCTTTATGATGAAAAAGTGTGATTGATGCCTTTGTCTCAGATGAGTTCAGATGAATATGCCAATCGGCCTAGACAACAACAATTTTGTGTACAATTTTTCACTATCGAAAGAGTAATCTATGACAGAACCTTGAAACTGTGCTACCCACTGAAATAACTGCAGCATACATCCTAGGACTGGAACATGAGGTGAATGATTTATCTTGTGCAATAGGACTTGCGAAGAACTTTCTATGACTAAAGGATGAATACTTTTTCTCTTTGTCGGGATGCCTTTATGCTTATATCAGGACTTTCTTGTTTATGACAAGATAGCTGATGGGTAACTTTTGATTCACGTGTAATCAATTTGCATTGTCATGTGATAAGAGTGTCCTATTTATATGTTTTCTTTGTAATGCTTGAGAAGGAAATGAGTTGACAATTGTGGAAATACTTTGGTTCTGTCACTATAAAAATAAGCCAAAAATTAGTACTCAAGTGAGTATTTTTACCATCCAACTCAATTCTCCATGAAGGAAAAATATTGACGATTGTTGCCCTGTGGCTCAAGTTAATCTCCTTTCTTTCTTGTGTAAGACGCCTTGTGAAGTGCTTCTAACCTATTTTCCCATCACTTCTAACCTTGTAATCGTAATAAGTGAAATTAGTGCTTTCATAAGAAATGAGGACAATGTACAAACTAGCATATGGACAACATTTGTATTGCTAGGGTTTTTACACAAAGAGTCGACATTGATTTTCATGAAAAATGATCGATAATTGTGAGCAATTAGGTCAAGTAGATTCAATTCAACCAAGATTGAAATCTATGGCAGCAACTCTCATTAACTGAAGCTTCCTACCAACACTTGCATATCATGAAATCGTTCACGTTAACAATCCTTATTATATCAACTACGATAAATTTCAAAGGCAGTAGAGTTTGAGATGTTGGGCATTAAAACTTAACATTCTGTTAAGAAAGGGTACTATGCACCTAGTCTATTTTCTGATTGTTGTTTCAACTATTTTGTTAAGAAAATGCTCTGAAGTAAAATACCAAAAGCACATTAGAGCAATATTATTAGAGGATAGTTATCTATCATAGACTGATAGGAATAGTGGCATCAGTAAAGACAGTCTTGAACTGGAATACATTCCATGAGAACACCCTAGTACATGAGAGACACATACAAACATTTACACTATACTATTGACGAAAACATTTTGAGTATATTTTGGACACTTAACTTTGCATATTAAACTCAAAATGATAATCTTACTCTATTCTTTGATGTTCATGTATCATTTATTCATAATGTGGTTATCGATACAAAATATTTTCTTGTTCAATAGTCATGCATTCATGATCTAAAATCCATGTGAGATATCACAAAGCATGACTGCAAAGTTCCTATAATCCTCACCATTACAAAGATAAAAATTTTATAATAATTAATACTTAGTAAAACAATTACTTTATTGCAGGATATCTTATCCATTTATTTCAAATCACTATTCCTAAAATATATGAATTTAACAACAATTCATTATTTTGAATCACATGTAAACAAATTCTACTACACAGTAAAAAATTTGTATTTTGGATACAACGACCATTGGAATGAAATGACTCGTGCACAATCTGATGCAATTGTTTATGATCTTGATAAACACTTTGGTCACATGGATCAAGGTGGAAACAAAGTGACAAATGGACCAATCACAATTTCTTTTATAATATGAATGATCTACCCTAGCCTACAATAGCACATCTGTTTGATTCCCCCTCAAATACAACAACATAAGGTATAACAAACATCGTTTTTATATTTCTATGATAAAATAATAAAATAATTTTCAACTTAACTTTATTGCACAATTTTTAGGTCATTACAGAAGAAGATGTAGCATCAACAAGTGCCACAAAGGTAAATCAAAGAACGTTTATCTATTTCATTTCTGAAAGTTTACTCTAATGCAAATTTACAAAAGTATACATTAGATAAATTGTTTGAATGCAAAAAACACACCACCATAAAGAGCACGAAGAACATTCACATCTACAAGTTGAAATACAACAAAAACAAAAAAGTTCACATTGGACAAATTACAACATCATTGACAAAAAGATATCACCTAGCATTGTGAAAACCCTCCTTTAAAAAAGTTAGTAGACGCATCTCTATATGTTCTTTTTAAAATAATCTTATTATATCTACAGTTTGTACTACTCATGAAAAAAAGATTGCAAATAATTTAGAATCATTCTATATAGATTTATTGCTTCATGTGGTTCAAATGATTCAACATATAAAAAAACAATCCAAGCAATTCCAAAAAATATTGGTACTTGAAAAGACATCAATACATATAAATATAATAATAAAGTTGAATGTCAATTATAAACCGTGAAACTATGTTTTCATTTCTCATTACATAATATCCAAATTAAAGTATTAGAGTCACCAACATACGAAACATTGTAATGATGTTACATATACCTTACTAGTTATATCATTCTCAAATTGTATTGGATGAACTTCCAAGACTAAAATACATGTTTAGTGCATTCTAGAACATTGAAACTTAGCTTAGATGTAAATGTCTATGAGGCTGGCCTTTCGTTTCTAGTTTATAGGATTGAGCCATTAAAAGTATGTTAAAGTTAATTCTCATGCTTGTGGCTTATAGAATTACCCATCTTTTTCTAATTGTATTGACATCTTTAACTTTACCTTGTAGAGAGCCTCAATGGATGTCCCATGAAAAATGTATGTGCCATCAATACTAATATAATGAGCATAGCTTTTGGAAAGATCATCCTCAATCCAAACCTTAGAAATAGATAATAGAAACTATTGTTTTTTTACTTGCAAACTATATCATGAAATGCTTGGCAATAAGTTTACATGTTATTATGAATGAGACATGCTATAAGCAAATCCTTGAGATTGTGTTAGACTTTAGAATTTGAAAATGATATAATATTGTTTGTACTAAAAGCTATGCTTTTGATTGAAAAAAATAAGCGTTGATTTTGTTCAAAAGACACAAAGAGCTATGATGGGTCCAACAACGCAAAGTGTTAGTCACATCTGGTGTTGCTTTTTATAAGTTGTATATATTGTTGTCAATACATCATTCATTCACACTTAGTTTGTGATAAATGCAATTTGCCCACATGCTATTTATGATTGTTTTGAATATGCTTTAAAAAGTATTCTTGGGTTCTATGCAACCTTTATTGATAATCAAAATTTGAATGCTACATACTTTGTTATTGAGAGCCTTTACGCCTTGTGCTCCCATGTTAACATTGGACCATGTGTTTTCTAGCTTGGTGTTTCTCATTAAACATCTACCATCCATATTCTTGGTTTTTAACCTATTATTGGTCCCTTACACGGGAAAATACTTATCTTTAACTTGGGCCCTTAGACGATCATTTAAACATAGGGCTCATTGTCTTTAAATGTTTATTTACTTGGCATCTCTTAGCTTGGTAAGATCATGTTATCAAGTTTATGCTATAATTCAAATAATAGCTAGTAAAAATTATTGCTTTACCGACTATACATGATCTATACATTTTAATATGAAGTTTTGTTTGGAAATAAAAAAACCTATGACACAGATGATTGAAATCCTTGGTGGTAAAGGTAAAACATTTGAAATGTCCTCTGTAATTGTGAGTGGAAATGTTCTTTTAGTATTGTTTCTTTCTTGCCCCATGATTTACTTTGTTTGAAAGACACAATTAAAAATAAAGAAGTTAGTATTCTATTAGACAATGGTTCTACTCATAATTTTATTATTTCTCATTTTTTGTAGAAACTCAGCCTGACAATTGAAGCCAACAATCATAAATATCAAGTTTATCTAGCTTCAAGAGCAAGTTGGAGACTTCGAATGTTAGAGTACCAAATCTCCTAGTGTAGATTCAAGATCGTAACGAATTAGTTAATTTTCATGTTTTAGACATAGCACGTACTGATTGATTTTTGGATATGAGTGGTTGTTCAATAAATCGCCTTCTTTAATTATTGATTTTGAGAAGCTTGTTCTCACTTTCAAGGAGAGTGGTAAAGTAGTTACATTATTTGTAAGTTATTTTGTTTCTCCATTGGATGTGATTTCTACAGTTAATTTAATAGAAACATTTGATTATATGAAGTTTTTTTAGTGTTTGCAATTCTTATTGTGATGTTTTTGATGTGTGTCTGAATAGTTGTGAAATCTCAACAATTCTAAAATAAGCAATGAAAAATTAGATCGTAAGTGAATTTAAAGATGTATTTCCAACATAAATACCTCATGGTTTACTACCATCTATGTTAGTAGATGACATGAAAGTTAATTCAAGAACTCAACCTATCTCTAGGAAACCTTATAGGTTTTCTCAAAAAGAGGAGATAGAGATTTCAAATCAAATAGAAAACTTTTTGAGGATGAGACATATCCAGCCTAGTAAATCACCATGGGGCACTTTCGTTCTTCTGAAAAAAGAGGAGGATGGAGTTTTTGGATGTGCATAGATTACAAGGGATTGAATAAAGTGACTATTAAGAATAAATATCCATTACCTAGGATGGACAAGGAGAACATGTAATATTAGATGTGGTAGGATTTGTGCATGTCCGTTGAGACTGATCATTGTAGCACACTCATTTTATGGCATAGAAAAGGTAGTGTTTACATATTGTATCATAGGTTTTGTACCATCGAGGCTGAATATTGTAGGACACTTGTTTATGAGCAAATTTTTTGTACGCACATTTTATCAATAATCAAAGTTTTTCGATTCAGCTACAATGTTGTTTGTGTTTGATTTTGTTAGTCTCTGTCCATCTTTCATAAGATCTATCATCCATTTCAAAGAGTTGTTAACGTCTTGGTAGGATTGTTGTTCACTTATTTGTTCACCTTGGGCAACCCTTAGTTCACCTATCTCTACTCGATGGCCTCATAACGTTGTTCTGATATCTTCGTCACTATTTTGACCCACAGATAACCGATTGGCCTTCCTTCTTAGTGTTTTTGTGACAGTTTAAATAGGGTGATCGAGATTCATTTCAATCATGTGTTCATCCACTGTTGATTTTGTAGAGCGGAGATTAGGGTTTTCTCCAACACATTTCACCCCAAGCACTTGCACCCAATCCAATCTTTCATGCTGGTGGGAGCAAGTACATTGAAGGTGCTCACCATTTTGTAAGGGAAAAAGTTCAATCCAAGGAGGTAGTGCTAGATCATGTGAATACATCCAAATGTGTTGATATCCTTACAAAACTGTTATTGAAGTCTTTATTTTGTAAGTTAAGAATAGCACTTGGAATGATTAGTCAAATTATGTTGAAAAGCTAACTACTTTTAAGGAGTGTGAAGATATGTAAAGTCTAGCTATCGATTTCATGCCACATGGCATAATTGTGGATGACCAAGTGTCCCTAGTTAGGTGTTGTTTAGATGTTAATGGAATCACTCTTACATAGATTATTTAGGGCTCGAGTTCCTAGAAATCAAGAGTTTCTGGTGAGATTGGTGACCAACTGCATAACTCATATTGGTCAACCACCAAGTAGGTGAGATTTCATGACACTTCTTAAAAAAAATTCTAGAGGAAAATTTACCTCTTAAAAATATTAGTACATGTCTTCATCATGATTTGCATTTAACAACATTCAACATGCAATTCCAACAAGCTTTGGTGAGTTGTGTATCGCATTATCCCAAGATGATACCTCGTGTCGTGGTTTGATAATGAGTGATTTCGAGAACTGGTTCATATGCATTTGTTGTAAAAAGATTTCTAATGCCAAATGCATATTAATGGAGAAAAGTTATATATTCATGAGTTGAGAGAGGGAATAAGTTTTGAAGAATGTTCAATGTTGACACTCCTTTGTAGAAAAATATGATGAGACATACCAAGTAGCACCATGTTGGAATCTCCATATAACATCATTCTTTGCAAATTGTCTCCTTTCCAATTCGGCCACATTTATTGCCAAAACACATATTTCTTTACAACTTGTCAATGGTTACATTAGTGTGTTTGAAAATCAATGCTTTGAAGGACTGAACATATGTTACAACTTATATAATGAAAAATGTGAGAATCTCAAATAAATCTTTAGCAAAATCAGCTTTGGAGTCAAGTATGCAAGAAGCCATCTTTGAAAGGGGTGAAACCTGCAGCTGAAGAAATCTGCATAATAAAAAATATTGCATACAAAAGCAATAGCCCAATGCCGGAGACTCTGCCTGGTTGCATGTTGTTGCTGGATAATAGCAAGAGTGCCCAAAGCAGCCCCACCACCAGAAAACACATAGTCAAGAAGAGAGTGTCATCCTTTGGAATTGAATATATACCAGAGTCAGCTTTCCAAGTGGCAAAAACCAGGGACAGTCCTAATCCCATGAGTGTATTGAACATGGGTCCTGCATAACATCCAGATATGGCAATTTGCACATCATCACCCCCATTAGATGCCAAGGCGATGTTAGCCATCATGTCCCCACTAGAGTTACCCCAAGCTAGAAGAGTGAGAGCTAAAATTGCTGGATCAATTTCTAGAATCACACCTAGGCTGACCAAAACTGCAACTAATTCCTTTGCAATAAGGTAAAACCAGAAAATGCTCATGAAAAATCCTCCACACACCCAAGCAAATGCAAAATTCCTTGGAGGGTGCTCAGCCTCGGTTGAGAAATATGCAAGGATTCCCAAAACGCAGCCACAGCACAGGCCTACATAGATGAGCCAGCCTTGGGCTATTATCTCACCTTTGACATTCAACACAGAAGCAACAAGAACTGGAGCAAGAATGGCACTTGACACTGCATAGAACTGAGACCACCTACCCTCTTCCACAACTGGAATTGTGAGACGTCTTGGCAAGGAAAGAGGCCACTCTATCAGCAACCCACAAAGCTTGCGTAAAATATGCAGAATCATAGAGGCTTCTGTATATGTTACCCTTTGTCTCCACATGGGTTGATTACTTTCATCAGTGTTGGACGTCTCATTATGATCAGAAAACATCAAATATCTTGAAATCCATTGCCACTGAGGCAATGGGATACTGCCTACAGGAAGAGCTGAGGGCAATCCAGGATCTGGTAGGAGTGTATAAGGTTCCCCTTCATCAAGCTGTTTTGCTGAAATATGAATAATTGGACATGCCTGAGAGGGTGATGGCTGAGAATCATGCCAAGACTCTGGTTTCAAGCATTCCCATGCAGCCACAGTTATTGCGTACAGAAGATAAATAGAAACGTATGCCAGTGCTCCCCCAAAAGAGATCTTGCCCACTATAAAGATTACGCAGAGACTCACAAGAGCTGCAAGGAAAAAAGAAATATCTCGGATGAAGCATCCGCGATCCAGGTGAACAGATGTTCCTGCCACTAGCAGAATCACAGAACCAGCTACAACGCAGACTATGAAGACAGCACCTCCCAGCACGCTGTTGAACCCCACGTCTCCATTACCATTCCCCATGAATGCTGCAATGCTTGCAAATACATCGGGAGCTCCATTGCCAAAGGGCAGGAGTGTGACGCCAGCGACGGTCGGAGACAGATGCAAAAGTCTCGAAAGCTTTTCTAAAGAGCAACAAAAGTAATCCGCTGCCGTGTTGCCGAGGATGTAAAACAGAGCTATTAGCCAAATGATCAGCGAGATGTGCCCAAGCAGTGGTTGGTTTCCACAAACACAGAAAAAAAAAAGTGTATAGTCGATCAAACCTTCCGATCTGCATTCCTCATGCGCCATAACAAACTCGCATGCATTCGAGAAGCCTGCATGCCCCTGGACTTTCCTGCAAGGAGCTGCACTCTGGAAATTTCCCCAACGTGGGGTTTTTGTCTTCGTCTCATTCCCATCCTGTGCAAGAGGCCTCGCTCTGATCAAAGAATTGCTACGATGCCTGCCAAAGGCGGCTGCAAAAAATCTAGGAAGACGATGATCGCCTACTTTTGATAAGCCCCTGTATTTGAGGATCCCTGTTCTTCTTGATCCAGGAACTCCAGCTTCCCCAGAATATGCAGGCCCAACAGGCCGATTGTTCGAGGGAGCTCTCGAATCTTCGTCAGACCTCTGAATTCTTGTAAAAGGTCTGGTAGGGTTGAGAAACACACCATCCCACAGTAATAAAGAAAATACAACTAAGGCAACAGTGTGAAAAGCCTTCCGAGCAAGCTTGAACCAAATGTGCCGCATTTCTAATTCGAACACCTATAATTCTAACTTTTCCAACGAACTGGTGTATAATTATTCCTGAAGTTTTCAAATAAGATGAAGAATTGACACAATCAAGGTCATTCTGTATTCCCAACACGCTTGCTGTCTTTTAATCTTTGATCCTGTCTGATTCTGCCAAGCCCTCAATAACTCAATTTCCTTCTCGTACAAGTAGGCGAAATCATTGCTTTGTTTACCAGAGGAAATGAAAAAAATTAAGATCAACCAAAAGCTCTGAGGTGACAGAGATGCTCGTAGATGCTTCATCAACCAGTATCAATTTCTTCATGAGGAAGTAGGTGCTAAGATCCGAGCATAACTGTAGCTTTTCATAAAAAGCGTGCACATTCCGTCTAGTCCACGTCTTGGCCACCTCAAATTGGACGCCCTGACAAACATAATGCGCACACGGCAAAGTATAACACAACAGAAAGACATGAAACATGATAAAGGCAAGCCAATCCATAAGGTTCTCAAAGTATATCGGACCCAATAGCGTTGCCTTTAGCAGGACTTCTTTCACTAAACTATTTACTTTATAAAAGTTTGCGTAACAAGATTAATGTTCTAACCACGAAGCACACGACGTAGTAAATAAACGAAGAGGTGAATTGAACTAATTGCACCTCGACCGACAACCTATGCAAACGTATGCAGGACAGAGTGAAAACATGAACTTCAAGCTAGAAAGGGGAAAACAAAACAGACAAAGCACAAACACATCGACATTAGACTACACGCTGATCCTGAATTTAGAATTCGTTGTGCTTTAACACAGCATAAAGATGTAAGAATAACGTGTACCGAAAGCGTATCAGGACAACGTACTTGCAAATATCAATCTACAAGAAGCGTTTGACTATACCGCATTATCCTCCTTCCACCCAAATGCTCTGCAGCATTAGTTTCTTCCTTGTGCTATTTGTGCTCACATCAAGCTAAAAGCCCATCAAGTATGCAATCTACAGTTCTCATTTGGTGAGAACAAATTGAGATAAAAGCTGATTATATCTCAATCCAAGAGTTGACAGCCCTGTTCAGCCATCAGAATCTCTGAAACTTGCTTCCAACTAAATCCTGCAGAATTGGAAAACCCACGTCAGAATTGCGCATACATAGAATAAAATCCAAGATCTGGGGAGTCTGAGCCCTTCCATTCCAATACGCCGACCATCAACACCGAAACGATCCAGAATTTCGAACGCACATTTGTCGCCTGATGGAACGCGATCTGCCTGCTTTTTCAGCACTCGCTCGACAGCAATATAGCCTGGAGTCCGAGCAAGAGGACTTCGAAACCGCAGTTAGTGAACTGCAGTTAAGGAGTAACCGCGTCAGCCCGAGTGCTCACTGACTGAATGCCGGTCCACAAGTGGCCGAGTGCGCACTGACTGAATGCCGGTCCACAAGTGGCAAAAGGAAAGGGCAGGAGTCGCACTTGACATGTGGCATTTGCATTATCAAACACGTGGACCAAGCCCCAACTTTATTAGCCATAGTTGGGCATTGTTATGATTTAAGGGAGGCTGGATTCAGTCTCAAGGGCATTTTGCCGAGGAAGGTTGATAGATAAGGTGCCATGTGCTCCCAAGGGTGACGGTGACGGTCCAGTGTTCGGGAAACTTTTTTGAGGTTTCCCTCAAAAATCCCGTATCTTAAGGAGTTTCTCGGATACTAAAAGGGAATATGCTTCTAATTGCCGGTTTTCCCTATAAAATCTTAAATTTATCATTTAAAAAATCCTGCAAAATTTTGTAGGTGTCGGTTTTTGGGAAAAGATGCCGGTTCCATTCCTTAAGAATGCCGGCTGTCTCGAACACTGAGGGTGACCGATAAGGTGCCATGTGCTCCATCTATGTGTAGAACTCGGAGGAATGGCCCCACTTGGCCCATTCCATATCCTTAATGTTTGATACTTTTTAAGAATGAACTATGTCAAATTTGTAAATAGACTCTCCGTTATGCCAACGTCAATTTGAGTTACCCTTAACTTTGGCATAATCTTTCACATCATTAAAAGTCCATTCAAATCTAATTTTCAAAGGCTATGGGTGTAGAATATTGAAATCCAATTTAAAAAGTCAATTGGGTATGAAATGTTTCACCATTTCAAAGTTCAGGAAGTGATTTGTGTTGCCATAAATTTCTCTGTATATTCTATATTGTTTTTTTTGTATTTAGAGACAACTTTACTCACTTGTTGATTAAGTGAGTTTGTGTTGCCATAAATTCGGCCCAAAAATTTTTCTTTTGTTTTTTTATGGTAGTGGTTAGTGTCGCTTCTAGGCAAATTTGTTTTTATTTAATTCTTGTAAAATGAAGTCTTTTTTCAAGTTTATTTTAGAGAGATTCGAATGCCAATGCCTAGGGCGAAGCTTCTCATATGCGTATATCACCTTATTTCTTATATGTAGGAGAAAGCCCTACCTTGAGGACTTTCCCCAAAAACTCAAGCTGAAGGGTCTTGAACCTTTTGAGGGCCTTGGCATTTTGAGAGTAGATTTTTTTATTTCTTGGCATAATTCAACAAAAAGATAGCACATGGTGTGCTACCTTTTTAATCTCGCTACTTCAAATGTTTATTATTAAGAATGTGGTTTGGTACATAGTTAAAAATTTCACAAAGTAAGAAATTTTTTAAATTAAATTCTCTTTTTGTAGCTTCCAAAGATAGCATGCCAGCGTGCCAAGCAAAATTGCCCAAAAAAAAACATCTTTAAAGGCTGCAAAAAAAATTTCCTATTTCATATAGCACACCGACGTGCTATTTTTAAAGACTACGAAAAAAAAAAAATCTAGTTCGTTTAATTAGCATGTTGGCATGCTATGTTTGGAGGTTGCATAAAATATTCTGAAATAATGTTTTTACTCAATTCTTGGTTCTCAAATTTGTTAAAATAGTTTTTCTATTTTATAATCCCAGCTAGCAAACCAGCATGCGAGCCGAATCAACTCCAAAAAAGAGTTTTAGTTTTTCAAAAAACAATAAAAAGACCTTCAAGTTTTTGAAATAAAAAAAATTTGTAGCCTAGCACGCCAGCATGCTAACTTTTACAATTTCATGAACACTTTTTTTTGATCAAAACAAACATATATTTAAAGAGTAACAAAGAGTTTTGTGATGGACCTATTTAATATTTAAAGGATAGTCAAATTTTTAACTATGCATCAAACCACAATTCTTGTTCATAAGAAATCATGTAGTGGCATAAAAGAGTAGCACACCATTTGCTACCATTTTGTTGGATCATGGGTAGAAGAAACTCGTAAAACTTGCAAAGAATTTACTCGTAGAATGTCGACACTTGGGTTCTGAGATCCATGAAAGCCACAAGAGCAAAAGCTTACCTTGGCATAAAACCCGACATTTCTTTTTTATGATCATGTTTGAGGCCCAAAATATTATGGGCTTTACAAAGTGTAATGTCCTAAGCATCGCAACCCATGGGCTTTACATATGTAATGCCTAAGGCCTCTTTGTTTAGATTGCTCTTGCTTACATATCAAGATTGTGACATTTCTAGCTTATTCAAATTGATAGAATTGGAAGTAGTAATGCAACCAATCACTCTTTTGAATTGAATGGATCCATTTATTTTCCTAAATGTCATTATTTTTAACACTTAAGGGGTCTCCTAGAGATTTTAAGGTGGTTGATTGGATATATCTTGTACATGGAAGCACTTTAAACTGTCTTATATAAGGATTCCATAGAGATTATTTACAAGAATTTTGATGCAAACTGATTGTACAAAACAACAGAGAAGACTATCTCATCTTCTAGATCCAAAGGATGTAGAATAATGAAACGAGCTTTATCAAAACTTGGCAATTTTCTCACATTGACATCACATTGCTCAAACATGAGATAAGTGTCAAGATTCAGTGGAAGATCAATCCTCGGTGTATGCACTACTACAACAGTAGGTGAACACAAGAGCATAGCTTAATTGGGGTTGTTTGCAGAAGCAAAAGAGCAGACACTCAAACAAAGTAGTAATAAAGTAAAACAATAAATGGAATAGCTAAACATACCATTCTGACAAGCACTCTGAACGCAATAAAAGACAATGATTGATTTAGATTAATGTATAGAAATACAAGTTAGGTTGATGCTATGAGCACAAGACAATAGCAGGCGAAACCGCGTGCTCAGGAAGCTAGCTCCGCTTTGTAAAGCTATGAGCTTATTATTGACAATCAGTCTAAAAGAATGAATCGATATACATGAAAGCATCTATAGTGTTTGTCTCATTGACATGGTCTCGATTAGATTTACAATGGTCATCTATTACAATTTACATTTGTGCAGATGAGTGTACAAGAAGATAACATGGAGTCGTTGTGCCATCTGGAGTACATCGTGGTGGTTGTTGTCATTTTCAAGTAGCTGCATAGTACATGAATTGAATGTGAGAAGGCTTTGACTATTCAGAGTCGAGCAAGTCACTGCCGATAGTCAATAAAGTCAGGACAATTTGGTCTTTGATGATAGTCTAGCGAGTCGACAAGTCAGACCTCCTGATAAAGTCGGCCAAGTCACCAAGTCAGACAAGTCGGATGAGTCTTTCAAGCCTTTCTCCAATAATAACGTATTTCTGTAGACTGTGCGACAATGCATATAAAACTGTGGTGATATGAATGGAACTAGATTAACATGGGATTTAGGAGAATAGATGAATAAATCCAACAACAAGATGGTCCATTAGGCTTTTAGTAAAGGGTAATGGAAAGTGATCCTTTTTAGTCACTTTGTTGAAAGCTTCTAGATTCACACAAATTCTCATCTTCCCACTCTTCTTAGGAACGACAACAATTGGTGAAACCCATTCGGTATGCTCGATTTCGTAAATGAAATCGCTTCAAGTAATCTTTGTAGCTCTTTCTTTATAAGGTCTATAACATGTGGATTACAACGATAAAATTTTGTGACCTTAGGAACTGCATCCAGCATCAAGGGAATTGTATGCTCAATAACCGATGTAGAAATTCCTTTTAGATCCTTATATGTCCAAGCAAACTTGATCAATAACTCCTATCAAGATTGAAATCGTTTGGGAGTAAGTTGCAGTCCAATTTGAACGATCTTTTTTAGTTCTCCTGTTTCAGTAAGATTCATTGACTGCGTCCTAGCTGGTCCATCGTAAACATCTTTTGTTTCTGGTTCTTGCTCTTCTAGTTCACAATGAACTTTTGGTAACATAATCACCACAACATCCAAAGTATAGCATTTGAAATGCTCAGGCATATCATGCTGGACTTCTTCTGATTGTTATTGATCTTGGATTTTTGTTTGGCTTTCTTGACAGGAATCGATCCTAGAGGTGATGACTTTCTAGAAGATGTGCTCTTCTCTGAAGGTGATGACTTCCTTGATGGTGATTTCTTGTGAGAAATTTGACTTGAAGAATCATCCTTGATTTTCTCTTTTTCTTTATCCAATGAAGGTGGTACATTCTTAGAATCAACCTTTGGAGATGATTTTTCCCATTTCAGGACCGTATTGTAATGCTGCTTAGCTTGCTTCTTCATAAATGGTCCTACAACTTTTCCTTCATTCAATACAACTGCTTTAGGCAATTTTACTGTTGGTTCATTCGAAATATCTCAAACTCAAAATCTCGTAGGATCCATGTGGTTCAAGAAATGCTCATCTAAATGCTTTGCATTTTCATCATAAGTAAAGACGTGACTGACATGGATTGGATCATCTTCAGTCAGATCTGGTATTGGATCTGTTGATATCTAAGCTACGTTCATCATATTTAATGGAAAAGTAATCTGCGTATCCAAAGTTCGATATGGTAAAAGAATCTCGCTCAATTCAGATTGATTATCTCATTGACACATATAGCCTGCTATATAATCCATTGTTGCAAGATCTAGGTTCCAATTGACAGCATAGGTTTGAGAGTCATAGTGAACTCCCAGCGTGATCCATTGTTGATGAATCATCATCCCCTTCTTGGACTACTGGCTTGGTAGTCCAAGTGATTGGATCAACTTTGACTGCACACTCACGATTCTCAAAAGTAAATTTGTCGGTGCCCCAGTTATGAATTACTTGCACAACTCGTAATTATGGACAACCCAATAAGACATGATATACATTAGGTGCATTAGGTAAGTCCATTAGTACAAAAGTAATGAGAAATTGTACTCCAACAATTTTGACAAGTATATCTTCTACCATTCCCTTAGGACGGATCAGCTAGTTTAATGGCAAAAGTGGCAGACTTCATCTTTGTAAGCCCCCATTTTGCACATAGCTTTGTCCTGAACCTCCATCTATCACAGCTACTTCCTTACCAAACTGTCTATGTTGTATAGGTAGGGTGATGTTTCATTGCTCACTTTCTCAGACTGCTCCCACTTTCTCAGACTGCTCCCACTTTCTTAGACTGCTCCCACATTGAGTACTTCATTTGTTTCTTCAAACCCGACACAAAAAAGTGGTTTATGACAGAGTGATGGTTTAATCTGAGTTCATATTTCTGCTAATACTTCTTTTGCTTTAGGCACCAACTTAAGAAATTCTCCCAGTGTAATATCCATCTTGCTAGGCAGAATATTTACGATCATTTCCATTTGTGGCACTTCAAGTTCTGTCATCTTGAAGGGTTTTTCATAATGGTGCAACTACGTATTAACATCCATTTGTGGATCTATTTGTGGCACAGGTGAAGAATAAGCTTCGATTGCTGCTTTAGCGGCTTCCAGGGCTTCTTCTTCTTGCAACTATTTAATCCACTGTCTCATGTTCTAGTATATCTTCTTTTCTGACTTGAGATTCGGATACACCCCTGATGCAATAGGTATATCTGTAGTTGGTACAGATTCAGTAGGTACTGGACCAACTAGAACTTTTTTCTACCTTTGAGCTTTGGTAACAACCATTAAAGGTACACTTGGTTCAACAGGCTGAATTGTTGATCTTTTCTTGATCATAATCATATTCACTTGAGCAGTAACCGGCGATGGTTTTGGTCTTGTTGGACAATCCTTGTAACAATGGCCATAACCACATTCACGACAAAACGGGACAAAATGCCTTTGTGACATTCTACCACTCTGTGGTTCTCTCTGCATGCAAAGCATGAACATAGCCTCCTCTCCAACTTGAGATGTTGATGAAGAGCCACCTCTTGCTTGAAGCCTTGTGTGTGTGTGTGTGTGTGTGTGTGTGTGTGTGTTTGATGTTTTATGCCGGCAAAGCGTGACATTTTTGCCGGCACACACACACAAGGTCAACACAAATAGTTTTATACTATATAGATATACAACAACCTTTAGTATGTAGAATGTATTCACTATTTTGATTATTTTGAAATTTCTAGTCAAATTTTAAAAAATATTTCTATGCATGCTTATAATTGCATTTAGTTTAAAGCATTATTCAACTAGAATATTTAAGACTATAAAAATAAAAATTTGAGACAATTTTTTATATCTATTTCTTGGATTTATGGTAGTAAGCATAAAAGTTTGGACAAGAACTAAGTATAGAAGTATGTTGTGTATCAATCTTCCAACAATACTATGATATTTCTAGCAATGAGCCATAGAATAATGTTTTTAAGATAAATTACATAATCGTGACTCATATAGTAAATTTTCATATGCTCTCAATGTTATTGTTGATTTTACTTTAACATTGTTAGTATAAACGCCATTACAATTGTCATAAGTATTAGTATAATGACCACATTTACTAGTTAATTTTTATTTGGAAAAGTTTATCTACAAACTATAGAATGAGAATACTCATCAATCATAAAATCACTTTTAGCTTGCTCATCATATGATGAAAGGCATTCCACCATCATATTGTGACATGTTTTTGTCCTTCCTTATGAATGAGTACATGTTAAAACACACATGACATTGAAATTTTTAAACCCATTACAATTTGAAAATAATATAGCACTATTTTGTACTAATAGCCATTGGCTATGTGTTGAGATATATATATATATATATATATTTATTTTTTTAAAAAGAGCCATGGTGGCCCCAAAAACATGAAATATCAATTTCACTTGTATTCATCTTTTGGAGGCCGTGCATGTTGTGCTCAATGCATCATACACTCACACTTAGTTTGTGACAACATAGTGCAATAATAATCCCACATTCGATTTGAAAACATTTTTGTGATATTGCAATGATAATTGATAGCACTAGATCTCATTATGCAATATGTATATTGTACATGTACATATTAGACCTTGAACTTCAGGCTCCAGACAACATGAGTCCACACTTTTGTAGATGCATCAATATCTCTTATCCACCCTAGCGATTCTAAAAAATAGTTTATAATTTATGGAATGTGTTTTGATTGTATATAACCTTCATTAATCATCAAAATTTATATGATTTTTTTCCCTTGCATTGGATACTTAGAATATTGAAAAGCATATATCCTTACTAAAATCAAACCTATCAATGATTTATTTCTAACTATATTTTGAAAAAATGTCTAAGTAAAAGTCTTACATGAAATCTATTTTCCAAAAAAAAAAAGGATAATGATTAAGCAACTATTTGCAAATGATTAGAAGACTAATAAAGTATCATAGTTGATCATTCAACTATTTACCAAAGATTAAAAAGTAGATAAGTAAGCATTATGTTTGATCATTATCTATAGCTTACTCATAGACAATCATAAGTAAAATGTGTAACAAGTCTAATATAAGGTTTAAATTGAATAAAAAAAAATTGTTGACAAATAGTTTTGTTTCTAACTTTTCAAATCAATAGTTTTGAATATGTTTTGGTGTTGCCTAATATTCTTAGTTTGAAAACATTGAATTTTTCTCAAATATATTTATTTTTATATATATTGGCAACAAAGAAGTGTGTGTGTGTGTGTGCGCGCATGCGTGTGAAAATGCTATGATCTATGATGCCAAGAGATTATGACATAACATCATATGAAAGATTATTATTTCAAATCTGGCACAACATGGCCAAGTATTTTCCAATCCATATATCTAACTCAATATTGCTTGTATTGATAAATATTGTTCTACTTGTTAAAATGGAGTTTTTGGGATCTTATTACAATCATAAATATTGTAGAATCTTTGAAATTTTCATATCAAGATATGCCCTTATTGGAATTTGGATTTCCAATGCTAATGAATGTCACTTTGGCAATTGCACCACTATCTTCTTGATAATAATCACTCAAACAAAAAGATGATGTATTATGCCACTATAAATCAGAGTGTATGGCTTCAATCAAATACAAAACCACGTAGAAACAAGCATTAGATAACCACTCAACTCACCAAGAATTTCCAATGTCAAATTCAATTGAATTTATAATAAATCAATCGCAAAAAGATTTCTTCTTAAAATGTCACACATATAGGAAAAATCCGAAATCCTACAACTAAAGACCTAACAAGCTTAAATGCTTCCAAAAAGATTAAGTAAGCCATTTTCTTGGTTGTCAACTTGCCATATGCTCCTAAAAAATAGGCCCTTAATTTTGGCCACATGTGAAGCTCTAAACAAGCACATGGAAATGCTAACCTTAACTTCTAATGAGCCTCATACATCTCAAAATACAATTACATGGAATGGAGAGCTTGGTCATCCATCATAGGTGCCATGTGGTGACTACCTAAATAACAATTTTTTGCAAATATGTACAAATTAATACTAGACTTAATCTTAGTTAACTCATAATACCATATACAAAACACATGAGCTTAAAGTGTGCAAACATGATATTTGCTATGCAGATCTACATTGCTATCCAAATCTACGTTGGTTGCTGAAGACTGTTTGGCCAATGAGATTTGATTGGAAAATCAGTAGGTTCTATTTTAACTACTAAGTCTCCAAAGTCAATGTTAAGCAACAATAAAATGAGAAAAATTAAGACTTCAATTATTGATAGCATTATGAATAAAGTTGGGAAAATACTGGACATTACATTAGTTCAAGGGGCATGTGTTTTTTCTAGTATCAGTAGAGAAGCATATGCAGCAATGTTCAAGATTATAAAAGAAGCATTTGCACAAGTTAGTGTAAAAAAGTTTCTGATTCCACAACCATTGCATCTTAAAAAAAAGAGAGACATGTTAATTTAGGGCATGCCAAAATAGTGGGTAGTCTATTTCATATCAATGAAGTGTATTGCTCGAAAGGAGAATGTCTAGTTGATGACAACTCCAACAATTTGTTTATTGATATTCATCAGCTGCTAGCATTCATAATAGGATTTTATGGTATTACAAATGAGAGTGTGAATAACAAGCTGATAGTTTTCCTTAAGTTATATGAGTTTGAAATTATAAAGGGACAAAAAATGGAGAGATTTAGTCTCACAGTCATGAATGGAGCACTTTCAAATTCAGAACACCCGCAAGGACTCAATTCAGTGTTTGATCAAAGAATGATGTTTGGTCGTTACCAGACTTTCAAGTATAGTTCTTCTATTGCAATTTCTATATGGATAATCATTTTATGTTGATTTTATGATACAACAATATTTCATCTTCTAGGTGCTGACCATGACATTCTCTCATGAATATTTAGTAGAACATTATATCCTGCCATCATCAGAAGTCACATGGAGGGAGTTCCACTTAGTGTTCCAAGTAAATTTCAACATAGAGTGGCATTTGGAAAGAGATTTAAAGACGTTAAAGTGTATATTCAATGTTTCTCATGGAGCTAATTCAAAGCATCCTTGTCTGTATTGCATGATGACAACAAAATTCATGACAAGGAGTACATGAATATCAAGAGATAGAGAATACCCAAATTGGAAACTCGTACTACCGATTCATATTTGTAATATTCATATGCTTATCAAATAATTAAAACTTTTTTTGATTTTAGGTATAGGCCCTTGTTGATAAAATTTTTGACAAGTGGAAAAATTTCCAAATAAAATGCCAACCTGCTCAATGTGCCTCGAAGTCAAAAAAGAAAGTTGCTACCACTCAAACTCTGAAGCCCATCCCTAGAGAAATGAGAATATCAGAGTGGAAGAACATGCAAGGGATTAGCTCTTTAGAGCTAATAATAAGTATTCTTTCTAGAGTTGCAGATGGCCAACTCTCCCTAGCAGAAATGGAAAAAGAATTTTAAAGGTAATATTCATAATTTAAATATTTGTTTTCATGTCACTTTTTTTAATAAATGATTAAACTGTCAGGATTTCGAAGAGTGCCAGAGTCTATCCTCTGAGCAATCGAAACGAATCTTTGACTCCATTTTTTATTTTGTTTATGGTATTTATTTCACCCATGTTTAGCATAGGTATTTATTAATTGTTTCTTTTTTAGCTATGTTTTAGATTTTATATCTCCTATGCTAAACATAGCTTCTTCTTTTTCAGTCCCCCGAAGATAAGAAAAACAAAGTCCTTCCATTGCAATTCAAGAGACATATTCTGAAGACGAAAGCAGAAAAAGAAGGACAAGGAGAGACTAGCACGAGGTGAGACCATTGCGGAGGAGGATCCATTAGAGACCTACCTCCCCAAAAGTGTCGATGATGAACCATGCTTCTACACAGTTGAGGAGGGCGATTGTAGAAAAATTTGTAAATTTTTAAAGAAACGGCCCTACACACTCTACATTGTCGACATACCATATGGATTTCAAATGAAAAATATAATTAAATTGATGATTCTCCTTTCAAATTTAGTGAAATCCATAGTTTCATGCAATATCACAACATCTCCTATTTGGAGAGTGTTAAATTTACACAAGCTAGTTTGCATAAATTCCACTTGTAAATGACTTTAAGGCCTTGATGTGGGATGTAGCACGTGCCAAAAGCATAGGATACCTTATTCTAAGGCAAATCACTAACCTAGCTTTGGAATGGTACCTTTGGAATGTGACCAAAGAGTGCATAGATAGGGTAGAGAAAAATAGGAGCTTAAAATAGCAATTGTCTCATTGTTTTTGGATCTCGAGGTATTGACCCCGAATAGGGTGAGTCAAGTGGATCTTTAGGTTAGATGTTAGGGCTAGGTTGTGCTGAACACATAGAAGCCCTAATATGCTCAGATCCGAGCTCTACATGTATAAATATGTGATGGGATTTCCATCCAATAATGAGCAAATTGTCCATGTATGGTTCTTGATAAGAGATGAATATTCTTTATCCATAGCTTCTTTCCAGAGATCAGAATCGGGCTGACTGAGTTCCTCTTTGACAGTCGTCGACTCGTGAACAAGGTAGACTGCAGACTCGTCGATATACCTGATAGGTGGTCTGCTAGCTCTTGATGATCTTCCTAGAAATAGAGAAAGTTGATCATTTTCATCATACTATAGTTGCTGAACTCAACAACATCATCTTCTGATTCGTCGTTGACATGTTGTTCATCAAGAGTAGATGAGCTTGGACCTTCAATGGTAATAGTTGATTGAGGAACTGGGAAGTTCAATATGTCAAGAGAATTTGACAGATCAACTACGTGGGCACTGTCTTTTCCTTTGAGGTCGATAAACTGATCTTCGATGAAGATGATATCCTGGATAGTGAATATCTTCGACTCAATGGGATAAAACAACTTGTAGGCTTGATCTAAAGTAGTGTAGCTGACGAAAATACATTTGATACTCTGAAAGTCGAGTTTCTTCCTGAGATCATGAGGAACTTGCGCACAAGCAGTACATCTAAAAACTCGTAAGTTTGATAGAGAAAGTTTGGTACTTGTCCAAACTTTGAATGGAATTTTGTTTGAGAGACCTTTAGTAGGACATCTATTCTAAATATATATTGTTGTTGAAATAGCTTCAGCCCAGAAGGAAATGTCGCATGTGATAACATGCACTTTGCCGATTCAACTAAGGTTCTGTTCTTTCTCTCAGCAAGACCAATTGACTGAGGCAAATAGGAGGTAATGTATTGTTGCTCAATGTCGTTGTTAAGGCAATATTCCTTGAATTCAGTGGAGATTTCTTTCTCCCCCGTTATCTGACCTCAGTGCTTTGATTCATTTACTAGTTTGATTTTCTGCATGCTCTTTGAATTATCTGAACTTAATGAAAGTTTTTGATTTCTGTTTAATGAAGTAAATAGTTGTTCTTCTGGAGAATTCATCAATAAAGGTAATGGAATACTTTGCATCTAGAAATGAAGGAGTTTACATAGGTCCACATATATCTGTATGAACAACATCTAACAGACCTTTTGATACATGCCTATGGCTCGGTCTAAAAGGAATCCTAGTCTGCTTTCCAAGGATGTAGCTATGGCAGATAGGCAGATAGGGAGATCAACTTTACCAAAAGAATAGTCAAGATCAAGTACTAGCGATTGTTTGGACATGTTCAAAACAGATACAGGATTCCAGTGTCCTAAGCGATGATGCCATAGTAATGCTTTATTGACTAATAGAGGTTTTCAAAGCTTGACTAGAATCAGAATAACAATGTGCCAATCTATATAAGTATCCATGCCTCTTGCCGAGTGCAAGGATCTTATCACTCCTATCAATAATTATGCATTGATCAGACTCAAACTCCACCTTATGATCTAAATCTGTAATTCTACTTACTGATAACAGATTTGTAGAGATTTTAGGAACATACAAGACTTTTGACAATATTTTGACATGCTAGAATCTTAATCTTACAATACCTTCACCTTCGATAGTGTGATACTATCATCACCAAGATGAACATACTTCTTTGTGTTGTAAGGCATATAGGATTGGAAAATCTCACGATGATTGGTCATATGTTGAGTAGCTCCAAAATCTAGAAACCACAAATCATCCAAATTCGTGTATTTGTCTTTGACCATAAAAACACCTTCGTCCATTTCAACTTTAGGAGATGCTGTAACTGTATTTGCTTATTGATCAGGTTGCTTGACTACGTTCTTCGCTTTGAGAATTCGGCAATCCTGGATCTCACGGTTATTGTGCTTGCAATACCTGCAAAACATCTTCTTCTTCGACGAATGTGGATTTGATGATTGTTCTTGACTTTGAGTCTGTTTTTGATTCGATGTAGATTGCTTGAAGCTTTTCTACTTCTGTCGTTTCGAGCCCTTGATGACATATAGAGTATGAGACGAAGAGGTAGATGAAGTGTCTTGACTTCTTGGATTATCCTCCTGCAGCAACATAGTGATAACTCTGGTAAGAGTTAAATCTGAGTGTGCCTTGATGATCATCACCCAGTTCTCATATGTAGAGGGCAGGCTTGAAAGCAATGTCCTAATTACGTCTTGATCATCATCTATGACCGATCCGACAACGGCCATTTGTTGCAAGAGATTCTTAAACTGGTTAATATGATTTTAAAGAGAATCGTTATTCGACATCTTGAGTGTGAAGAATTTCCTTTGAAGATGTAACTTGGTAGTTATGTCTCTCAGATCATATAGTGAGTTCATAATGTCCCAAACTTCTTTCGAAGTCTTAGCTTCAGCTATGTGGCCAATTTGAGTATTTGATATATTGAGGATAATAAGCGCAAAAGCTTTACCATCCTTCGATTTCCATTTTTAGTCTTCTGTGTCGTCTTCATATTTCACTTTGATACATGTAACAACATCTCACAACTCGTTGGTGATTAGCAAGGTCTTTATTGTAAATTTCCATAAATGATAATTGGATCCATTCAGCTTGTCTGCGATAAGATCAGCTTTACTTTGAGAATCCATGTGGAACTTTAGACTGTCATTATTAAGAGAAATATCTTGTTGCACTACAATTGAAAATCAATTATCTGATATTGAAATAAATTGATTCGAACTGAAGAATAATTTGATATCGCGAAAGATATCAAGTATAAGAGCTTGCACTCTGATATAGTATTAGGCCTTGAAGAAGAATCAATGCTCTGATACCAAGTTGGAAAGAGGTGTGTAAAAGATAGGTCTAAAAGAATCAAATAAAAATAATTCGAATGACAAGAAAGAAGGCTTATCGTGCAAAGCGGAATAAAATATCTTCCTCTTTCTTCATGCATGACTACGCCTATCAATTTCAAACAAAACAATAGTGATAAAAATCATGTTCGATGTTATAGTAACTAAGAGATTAGAAAATCTATGATAAGATTTAAAAACTTCACTCATGTCATAAACACAATGACCAGAAAAAAAGAGAAACGACAACTTTGAAATCATCAGTACTACAATGATTACATAGCCAAACATTTAAGCATTGAATTATCAGATAGATAACCTGTTGCAAAGAATTACAGAAACACATACATTCTGAGACAAACTTGAATGCAATAAAAGATAATATTGATTCAGTATGAAAAAAGTAAATGAGTACAACAAGTTTGTAGATCGAAGCCGTATACTCTAAGCTATTTTTGAGCGACTAAATAAAAGTCTAAATTAAGCGCAACTACTGGTCAGCAGTAAGTGCAATAGCATCTCTAATCAGCTCTAAAGAATTGAGCTAGAATGCTCAAGAGTGTTCAAGCTTGCAGGCTTGAGAGAAGGCTATCTATTCAATACTTGATCTCTGATTTGATTATTAGAAATTGAAATGTGAACAACTATTTATATTAAGCAATTAGGTCATCAAATGTGACTGCCAGTTGGCTGGAGTTTGTTGGCATTCATCTAGTTCTTCTCAGAAGTTGCTTGCTGATAAGCAATGACAATTTGGCCGTAAACAATCTGTCTGCTTAAATGAACATGACTGTCACTCTATAGAAATGAATGTAAACTATCACAGGCAAAAAATGCAACTCTACAAAAATGAACGTAAACTGCCATAGACAAAAAATGCGACTTTTGTGAGAAATGTGACAGTCTCGCAAAATCTCATTTTCTGAATATTGGCGTAGTCCCACACTTTGCCAAAGTCATTTTCTTAACATTTGAGGCACTTTGAAAGCAAAAAATACAACACTGCATTTTTATTCGGAATTAATGACAAATGAAAAATGCAAAAAATGTGATTGCATTTTTACTCAAAATTCCTGATAGGTGAAAAACATGACACTATATTTTTACTTGCAATTTTTGACAATGTTGCTTTAAGAGAAAATTGACTATAGCAAAAGACGACAATGTCGGGTTTTGTAGTGAGAGAAAATTCCAGACATCGTTGTCAAACTCCGTGTATTTCTATAGACTATATATAAAGACTTGTAATTCTGCAGATTGTGTAAAGCACGGGAGAATCCACAAAACTGGATAAACAGTTGGATGAAGATTAAAAATCGATTAGTCGATTAGTAGAAAGGAGAATAATCCAATAGTAGGATCCTTTACATCAACATCAAGAATGTTAGATCCATCCACATCATCATCAATAGTACTTGAAGACACTTTTGGAATGTTCCCCTCATCAAAAATGACATCTCTACTAGCAATCACTTTGTTAGTAGAAGGAATGTAACCATTGTAGGCTTTACTCACCTCACTATATCCAACAAAAATAATTTTCTTTGAAGATGAATCCTCTTTGGTCCTATCATCAAGAATAATGTTGACATAACATGTGCATCCAAAAGTTCTTAGAAAGTTGACATTCGGCCTCCTCTTAAATAGCATCTCAAAAGGTGTCCTTCCAACCAAAATAGCACTCAGCCACCTATTGCACAAGAAATTGGCACACAACAAAACTTGATCCCAAAATGGTTTATCAAGATTAGCACTTAACCTCATGGCTTTAGCACTTTCACATAAATTCCTATTCCTCCTTTCAGCCACTCCATTTTGTTGTGGAGTCCTTGGTGTTGTATACTCCCTCTTGATCCCATGCTCATCACAAAAGACCTTGAACTTGGTAGATATGTACTCACCACCATTGTCACTCTTTAAGCACTTGATCCTTGTGGAAAATTGGTCCTCCCTTGCATTCTTAAACTTAACAAAGACATCATTAAAATCTACTAAAATCATCAATGAAAGTTACATACATCTTAGCTCCACTATTGCTAATTCTAGTAATTCCATGAATATCTGAATGTACAAATTGAAAAGGCTTTGTAGATCTAGATGTAGACCTAGCATAAGGTAGTCTATGTGACTTAGACAAAGCACAAGTCTCACAAACATGATTGATGCCACTTAAGGAACTTGGAAGACCTATCACAACCTTCTTTCTAGCCATTACCTCCAATAACTTGAAGTTGAGGTGTCCCATCCTTTTATGCCAAACCTCTTGAATAGGTATTTGCTCTCTTGCAACACATCCAACTTGGTTAGCAATAACACAAGCATCTAGTTTGAACAACTTCCCTTGTCTTTACCTTTTCCAATCAAAATATCCTTCTTTTTGATCATACAAGCATCTCCATCAAGCTCAACCTTGAGGCCTTAGATGGAATAAACAAAAAAATCCTCCAAATGAACATTCCTACTTGTAGAGAGATAAATAGGAATTGTGCCAATCCCTTTGATTGCACACTCACCATCATTGGTCATGTAGATCACCCTCTTGTCATCTCCATATGCCAACAAAGAAGTGAAGTACTCTTTGTGAAAAGTCATGTGTGAACTTGCTCCACTATCAATCCACCATGGATCTAGATCTCCATCATTAGCAAGCATACATGAAGACATCACAAAAGCATCATCATTTGCTTTTTGAACATCCCAACCATCCTCATCAAGAGTAAGATTACCTTGCTTGTCTCCTTGATCTCTCTTCTTCTTGTAGCACTCACTTGCAAAGTGTTGGTGTATGAACGATAGTCTGCTTGGTCTACGATTGATTACGATTGTAGCGGACGTGACGAAAGCAGAACATGAGAGGCAAATGATATCTCTACCAACAGTAAGAAAAAAAACACTGAACACAATAGCTCTCTCTCTCTCTCTCTCTCTCTCTCTCTCTCTCTCTCTCTCTCTCTCTCTCTCTCTCTCTCTCTCTCTCTCTCTCTCTCTCTCTCTCTCTCTCTCTCTGTATAAATCACTAACTCTAAGGAGCTAGTTACTTAAGACCTTTTGGTTGTTTGATCACTCTGTGCATACAGATTGTTCGTTTGATCACTCTGTGCATACAAATTGTTCAACTCAACAAGACCTACCTCACCCTTCTCTTTGCTCAGACACATATTTATAGCTATCAGAGTCTTTTGATTTATTGTAATTATAGTTTACAAGATGATTACAACCGTTTAAACAAGATCTGTAGATCCGTTATTGGAGCGTCATGAAGGAGGAGAAGTACAGAGTAACGTATCCTCCATATGCATCATGGTGCAAGGATGTAGGCCGTGATGGCCATAGTTTGTCCGCAATTGTTTGAACAACCGCTAGTCGTTTGATCAATTGTTGATCATTTGCTTTGTAGATAATCATTTGCTTCCTTCGTTGATAATGTGAAAAATACAGATCCTAAGTGGATCTAAACTCCAAGATCATTGGCTTGAATGCTTGCACTCCAAACTACATAAGCTAGGAATTGGCAACACATTCTATGCTACCTAGAATGCAAAGAACTTGATCAAAAAGCATTTATCACAAATGGAAACTTCCATAAACATCAAGTGCGGCCCAAAATAGCATTATACAGTCCATAATACATCAGCCTATTACTTTTGGAAAGCACCTAAGATCATACACACAAAGCTTGAACTCAATCACTACACAATGCCAACAATGGAAGGAGAACCCAATAGAAAAATCTCTCATTAAGCAAATGAATACAATGGATCTGCTCCAACCTGTTTCTCCACGGCCTACCTGCTATATATAGCTGAGAGAGATGACTCTCTCTCCTCTCTCTAGACCCTCCTTACCTAAAATATGCCCTATATAGGTAAAATTGGCATATATGTCCAAAATACATGAAAATGGACTCATTTCGAAGGTCTTGAAGTTTGACACTTCTTCATACTGAAAAAATACACTTACTAAAAATATCTAGACCTGTTTCACACGTGTGAAAAGTCAGATCCTAAACTATGTGCCATTTTTAGCAATTTTGGCCTAAAACTAGACAAGGAAATGTTGACAATTTTCACACTCCCTCTTCAACTTAACTTGCTAGTTTTACAACACTACTTTGTTCCAACTTAAGAATGATCTCCATCATCAGAATAGATCTCTTCTCAAGGATCCTAATATGTACAAAATAGGACACAACATAATTGATATAGATAATAGTGTCCATATAGGATGCTTCACTATTTCTTACATCAATTTTACATAGAATCATAAAAATGGTACATGTAAAAGAACATAGAATCTCAATTAATGAATTCCTCCATGTATCCATCTCTGGTTTCTCTGTAAAATAGCAGCAAACAAGTTGTAAATGAAAGTGATCAACAAGTGTTTGCATGCCTCCTCCACATTTCACTATACATATAGTGAATGCAACATGTATCTCCATGAATGAACTTCCATCACCACCTTGCCTTTGTAGATCTTCAATCCATGAAAGCCTTTGAGTGAATGAATGCCAAAAAGATGTGTTCCCTACTCCATTTGAATGACCAAAACCTGAACTTGAAATACTTGAAGTACCTCCACAAGATTTGCACACAACGCTTGATCCTACAATGTCAACAAGTTGCCAATTTGCCAACACTAGAATACTAGATCTTGAACTTTGTTCAAAAGAAAACATATTGACCACTTCAATACCTTTCAAGATCTGAATGAATTCATGTACTTGATCATACAAACCAGCAATGATAACTATTCCATCTCCAAGATCCAAAGGATGCAAAACTATGGAACTAGTTTTATTGAAATTTGACAATTTCAACACATTGACATAACAATGTTCATACATGAGATTAGGCAAGTGAGGTAGAGTAAGAAGACACTTCCTTGCAGCTCCAAAGACCTTACTTGAACCTTCAAGAACCTGTAAAAACAGATCCAAAATGCCTTGACCATTTGTCTCTTCTTTGATGCTTTTCACTAGCTTCGAATTGCCACTTGTCTCTTGGTGTTGATGAAGCAATCCAAGATCAACCTCTTGATCTTCCAATAAGACATCAAAGATCTTGCATATGTGAACATCTTCAGATCTGAAACTCTGAAGATACTCCCTCTCAAACACATGATTAAGATCCCACAAGATCTCATCAATGCTCAAATTTGACCCTTCACTATAGTTAGTGAAAACAATGCCACCATCATAAACCAAAAGATAGATTCCAACATTTCCATTTAACATGAAGTAGAGTAGGTGAAGATGAGTATCAAACCTAATCAAAACAGCCCTCTTGAGTTCATAACAAACCTCAATAAGCTCACCAATGATATCTCCCTTGCCTTGAAGAAGTTGCCACTTGAGTTGCTCCATGTAGTCTTCTTCAACCAACCTTTTGCCATCTTGACCATGAATGAACAATCCACCACAATCATAGAATGCTTTGAGTTGATGAAGAGATGTTAGATCCATGCTTTGGATCTTCCCAAGAACCACTCTTCCATTGCCCTTTCCTTCACAAGACTCCCTCTTAATGCTAGCACCACAAAAGTTAGAAACCTCCCTCTTGATAGTTGCACCATAAGAAGTAGAAGACTCTTGAATATTAGAAGCCAAGAAAAGAATCCTTAGTACCTTCAACATAAGAGTGATTGAAGTACTCTCTCTTTTCAAACATGAACTTCTACTCAATGATTTAGGTAATGAGTCATATGATAATGATTCTTCCTCACTATCGTTCATAAAAACATCATTCAAAGTACATCCTACTTTGAACACTTCACATACTTCTCTTCCTTTTGACTTGTGATCTCCCTCACCAAGTCTCATGATAGAAACCTTTGATCTACTCTTTTTATGAAGAAATGTGACACCACTTGTTGCACAAATGACTTTATCACAAAAAGATGTAAAAGAACCATTTCCTTCAAGCATGCTCAAAGCACCATCATCTTTTCCCACATGATTACATACATCAATATGAAAAGAATTAGAAGAACAACCATCTTCTTGCAAAGAATGACACTTAGCATCTCCATCTTTTTCCATATGAACAAACAAGTCATTAGCAACAATCACTTCCAAAGAAGAATCTTCATCAACTCCATTGATGAAGTTAGCTCCTTCCTTACCTTTTCCATTTTTGCACTTGCCATCTAGCACCATTGAAGAACCAACAAGCCTTGGAAGTCCATGAGTAGAAGAGTACAAACATGATGCTAATATAGCTCCACATGACTCCATATGACTAGTAGGTAACACTAGTGCATCTTCAAGATCCAATGGATCCAAAAAATTGACCATAGATTCACCAAAGCTTGCCAAGTTAGCACAACAATTATCATCTCCAAGAAGTACATTAGATCTCAACCTAGATCTAGCATTTTGTTTCTTATGGCATTCATTTGCAAAATGTCCTTTTATCCCACAATAAAAGCACTTGAACTTTGACTTATTGTTCTTAGTAGAAGAGGAAGAGGAAGAGTGATCATCATGATCAAAGTTACCACCTTTGGACCATTTCCCTTTGCCTTTACCTTTGCCCTTGAATTTGCCTTTTGTGAAGAAAGCCTCTTCACCTCCACCTTGCAAGGATGCACCATCAAGCTTTGATTGCAACCTATGTTCTTCAGCCAATAAGATTTCTTGCAAGTCAACCACACTTGGCAAGACTCTTTGAATGGCAAAACTTTGCACAAGGTTAGCATGTTCATTTAGCAAACCATTCAACATAACTTGGACTATTTCACCATCTTTTATGTTCTCATCAATGCATGCTAAATCATCACTTAGGGACTTAACTCTCAAGATAAATGCATGAGCACTTTCACCCTCTCTTTGCCTACTAGAAAATATTTGTCTCCTTAGGGTCAATACCCTAGATGTGGACTTTGATTCAAAGAGCTTCTTTAAGACATTCCATGCCTCACTTGCACTTTGACACTTTCCAACTTCCTTGAGAAGTTCATTTGTAACATTCATTTTAATGATATGAAGAGCCCTTTTGGCCTTCTTATCAAACCTTTGTTGCTCTTGAAGTGTGAGAGGTCTCTCTTCAATTTCTGCAACTATGTCCATGAGTTCATTCAACTCAAGTAAGGACTCCATCCTCACTTTCCAAGTAGAGTAGTTTGATGAACTCAACCTTTCACTAGACTCTAGCATGATCCCACCATTGGAAGCCATGATTCTAATGTTTCTTCAACTTTTAGGTTTTGTCCTAAAGCACTTAGCACTCACTTTTCTCTCAACAAATGATAGATAAAGAGATCTATGAAGATTTAGGACCCTAAAACACTTCTATCTTGAACCTAGATGGTTTCCAAGCATAGAAAGGAAGATTGAAACACATGCAACACTTTGCACACACTAAGAATGGATTACAAAATCAAACCAACCTGAACACACTCTTGCTTAAGCTCTCAAACTTTCCAGCAAGTGACCAAATCAAGTTATGGTGTGAAGAGTTACTTGCATTCTTAGAAAATACCCAAAACTAGGATGCCAAGATTACCTAGTAATGAACAAACTTGATCAACATATGATCAACACACTAAGATATTGATTCAACCTGTAAAACCACATGTAAACCACACTTCTAAAAGTTTATAAACTCCAGCAAGTGATAAATACAAGATTTAGAGGTGAATGAATGAGCACACTTAGTGAATCACAAGACTAGCTTCACTATCTTGTCAAATCTTGGTGTTTAGATGTAGATCTAAGATCACTTCACATGAGAATGTTCCTCAACCTGTTAAGAACCTGAAAACACACTTGCATAATGGTTAACACCTTCCAGCAAATGCTCCAATCAAATTACATAAGGAGAGTTACTTACATGCTCAACAAAGTACACCAAAAATTATGCCAAAATTGATGACAATCTTTACAATATGCTCTTCACAATGGAGCTTACAATATGTTCACCCAAAAAAGGGGATCTTTCATCCAAATGGGAGCTTTGCTCAGCCTTTAGGAGAATTACAACTCACTCAAAAGAGCATTTGTCATCCACTTAAGGAGAAGTTTCATCCACTTAAGGAGAGTGTTCATCCAAGAATGGAGATTGTCAACAATAGGATTGAAAAGAACATTGTTAGTATTGAATATGCACAAGCCTCACAATCACAAATGATTAGGTGTTATGATCTGATCCAAAATAGTTTCTTTTCAGCCTCTGATCTTCAATAGACCTGAAATATGCTTTTGATCCACAAGTTCAACTCACAAAACAAAGGTTAGTAAGATTTGATCAACAAAGCAATGCAAAATCATGCTAGAACTTGATCAAACATCCAAATATCACCAAAAATGGAATACTTACTGTAAATAGAAGCCAACCAGCTCTGATACCATGTGAAAAATACAGATCCTAAGTGGATCTAAACTCCAAGATCATTGGCTTGAATGCTTGCACTCCAAACTACATAAGCTAGGAATTGGCAACACATTCTATGCTACCTAGAATGCAAAGAACTTGATCAAAAAGCATTTATCACAAATGGAAACTTCCATAAACATCAAGTGCGGCCCAAAATAGCATTATACAGTCCATAATACATCAGCCTATTACTTTTGGAAAGCACCTAAGATCATACACACAAAGCTTGAACTCAATCACTACACAATGCCAACAATGGAAGGAGAACCCAATAGAAAAATCTCTCATTAAGCAAATGAATACAATGGATCTGCTCCAACCTGTTTCTCCACGGCCTACCTGCTATATATAGCTGAGAGAGATGACTCTCTCTCCTCTCTCTAGACCCTCCTTACCTAAAATATGCCCTATATAGGTAAAATTGGCATATATGTCCAAAATACATGAAAATGGACTCATTTCGAAGGTCTTGAAGTTTGACACTTCTTCATACTGAAAAAATACACTTACTAAAAATATCTAGACCTGTTTCACACGTGTGAAAAGTCAGATCCTAAACTATGTGCCATTTTTAGCAATTTTGGCCTAAAACTAGACAAGGAAATGTTGACAATTTTCACAGATAATCGTAAGTGATAACTTATGGAGCTAAACGATGAGATGAGTCAACCGTTGTTAGTTGACTTCGTAGGAACTCGTAAATCATCGTTGCTGGTCGACTTCATTGATAACCATAAGTAGGTTGCTTACGTTTAAAAATGGTTGAGGAGAGTTGACTCTGGTCATTCATAGGAGATTGTAAGAAGGTCACTTGTGGTGGTCGACGGGATTCCGCAAGTGCTCGTAGATGGTAACCTACAGGTTTTAACGACTCCCTTGCGGTTTGCGATTTCTTGCGGTTTTAGTTGTGCTTATCTGTAAAGATTGATTTAACGGATCCCTTTGGTCAGATCGTAGGCTAGTTTGCGGTTCTGACTGTTTCTTACTTTGCGTGTATTTTTGCAGACCGATTCCGAGAGATAGAATTCTTGAGAGTAGAAGGAGGCCGAAGGGATGAGTAGGAGAAGATTAGAATTCCAACACTCCCCCTTAAGCTTGATGCTATGAATCTGGACTCAAATTGAGATTTAACAATTCTATTAGAGTAGAATGTTTGTTTTTTGACAATGGTTTTGTTCAAATGTCAGCCAACATACTGTCTGTGTGATAGTAACTTAGTGCAACGTCTTCGTTTTGAACCTTCTCTCTGAGAAAATGAAGTTGAACCTCTATATGTTTGGTCCTTGTGTGAGTCCGTTGGTTCAATGACAGAGCTATACAACTCTAATTTTCGACTGGATTATGGTTGGACCAATTTGTGAGAATCTCAGATCCTGTAGTAGTCTTCTAAGCCATAGAATCTCCTTCACTGCTGATGTAGCTGTGACATATTCTAATTCCATGGAGGATAATGAAATGCATTTTTGCTTCCTGCTATTCCATGAAATGGGTCCTCCTGCAAGAAAGCAAATGTAGATGAAATGGATCCTCCTGCAAGAAAGCAAATTAGCTAGAAGTGGATTTTTTGCTATCTACGTCTCTTACCCAGTCTGAATCAGAATAGGTAATCAATGAGAGTGCAACTTCTGTATTTCTATTGTAACTCAAGGCATAGTGCTTTGAGGATTGAATGTACTTCAGAACTCTTTGTAGAGCTTTCCAATGTTGTAGGCCTGGATTGGACATGAATTGTGACAACATGCTTAGAGCATATGCTAGATCAGGTCGTGTGCAAATCATAGAGTACATGAGAGAATGTATGATAGACTGATAAGGGTAATTGCGTATTTCTTGCTGATTTGCCTTTGTTCTGGGGCACATGTCTTTGGATAGCTTGCATCCTGGATCCATAGGAGTGTCTATGGGCTTGCAATCTTCCATGCCATATCTTCGAAGTACATTAATTAGGTAGGATTGTTGGCTTATGGTGATCCTTCTGCTCGCGCGATCTCTGTGAATCTCCATTCCAAGTAGGTAATGGACTAGACCTAAATCAATCATCTCAAACTCTGATGAGAAGAAGGACTTAATTTCTTGCAGCAACTGATTTGAATTGCTGATGGTTAGGGAATCATCAACGTATAGTGCTATTATAACATAACTTGGCCCCTTTAGTTTTAGATACACATTTGAATCTACGGTGTAGGAAGTAAAGTCGTGATGCAACAAGAAACAACTTATTCTATCATACCAGGCCCTTGGAGCTTGCTTTAGACCATATAATGCCTTGTGCAATTTGCATAGTAGATGTTCCTTGCCTTGAGGGATGAACCCTTCTGGTTGATAGATCTAGACATCTTCTTGTATGTATCCATGTAGGAATGCCATCTAGACATTCATATGGTGAATATCCAGATCTTCTGCAGCAGATATAGCCAATAGAGTACGAATAGACTGATGTTTTACTACTGGACTAAAGGTCTCAGTGTAGTCTATTCCATAATACTTGTTCAAAGCCTTTAACCACCAATCTGGCTTTCCATTTGGATATAGATCCATCCGGCTTAAGCTTCAGCTTAAAGATCCATTTAGAATCAATTGGCTTAACACTTGTAGGAGGAATGACAAGACTCCAAGTCTTGTGCTTCATTAGAGATTGATACTCAGCGTCCATGGTAGCTTTCCATTTTTCTGCATCGGGCATTGAAGGTGCTTCTGCTATGGTGGCAGGTTCATCATGATTGATGAAAGCTTGAGGGATGAAGCGATCAGGCTGCTGTTATTGTCTCACAGATCTTTGAACTGCAGGTGCTTGATCAGACGATTCTCCTTGGTGAATGATTGGCATCGTAGTATTTTGCAGTTGAACGATTGTGGGTCTAGGCCCATCGATGGTAAGTGGAGCCATTGGGACGAACTCCATTGTATAAACAATTGTAGGTCGTAGCCTATCGCTGGAAGGTGGAGCTGCTATGACAGTCTCTTCTTGTATTGGTTATTTGTCTTCCGAAGACAACATCACGACTGACCGAGATCTGGCCCGTAACCACATCGTAAACACAATATGCCTTGTGTGAAGTTGAATAGCTGATGAAGATGCTTTTACAGCTTACTGGGTCCAGCTTCTTCCTCAGATTAGATGGCACTTGTGCATAACAGAGACATCCAAAGACACGTAGGTGTTTCAAACTTGGTTTATAACCATAGTAGGCTTCAAACCGTGTCTTGGGGCTTCAATGTGATGAAGAACTTGAGGATCCACCTCAAGCAAAGGTGATCAAAGGAAAGGCACATCATCTTTCACCTCTTACACTTTTCTTACTTCAATGTTAGATGAACCAACATGCTATGAAGATGCTTGTAAATCTAAGAGTTGGATGGATGCTATGCAAGTAGAGTATGATGCTCTCATTGAGAATCATACTTGGGATCTTGTGAATCTTCCTCAAGATCAATTGGAGTGATTGATAGAAGCATCATAATTTCCAAGGCTAGATTTGAGGAGGAGTGTGAAAAATTGCCTATATTGGCAAATTTAGCCATGTAGTATAATGTAAATTTTGTACATAATTGGATTCCACACATGTGAGGCCAAAATGCCATGTGGAAATCCACTCCTAATGTAGGTTAGGTCGAGTCAAGAGTGATGGTTGTGTCTATTTGGTAGAGATCCCTACATTATAGGACCTACCCCTTGATTTGTGATGAGATTTTGACCAACCATCTACCTACCAAGCATGGCTCTAGGAAATAGACTAGGGTTTCATTTTAGGGAAAAAAGGCTGAGTTAAATCCTTTATTACATGCTGAAAATTCACCTAACTTTACAAAGGAAGTCACTTTAGCTATGTATTTCAAGCTCCCATAGTGAGAAGATAGATTATTTTTGGAGCTTATTGGCAATCTCGAGTTTGCTCTCCATGTACATTGATTCTCTGTGATCCAAATGAAACCAAGACTTATTGTACTTCAAACACTATTGACAGGCCATACAGTACGCTGCTCTTCACACATGCCAACTCATATTTGTGTTTATGTTTAATGATTTGATTGTCAAAGCTTGTTGTTTGTCAGATTGCCAATCTAGATCAACTTTTTGATGACTAGTTTTTTGATAGATTGTTAAGAAAGTACACAATCACTCTTGTGGATATTTATAAGATCCATTTATGGTCCTAAAGTATTATACTTTCACATGGTATCAGAGCCATGGTTGTTGGTGTGGTCTAGGCGGACAGTAGCTAAAAAGGGCTATGCCTTGAGGGGGAGTCTTAGAAAGTGTCAAGACTATAGCCCTTGCACAACACTCTAGGAACACAAATGGATGAGTAGCTCAATGGTAGAGTACCGCACTAGAATGGGGGAGGTCCTAGGTTCACACACACCAAGTGTAAAAAGTTTTCACAGACTCTCCCATGTTCGCCATCTCAAAACTCTCTAAAACTGCAACCTTAGGGTAAAAGGAGTATTTTGAGAACAATGGCAATGTCAAAAACTTATTTTGATGACCTGCTAAAATTTCACACCAGGTCCCTTAGTTGTTTAGGTGGCAATGCTGCGTAAGCAAAGTTGGTTTTCAAACAAAAAATGCCTTCTATCTCACACCCCTTAGTACTTGCTCCCTAAAAGGGGCAAAAGATTTTTGGTGTCTCCTAAGTCACTCTATTTTGTAGTACCATACTAATAGTAGAATCCCTTCCTTTAGAGTTTGTAGCCGTTAATTTGTTCCAAAATGTGTAAAGGACAAAGAAATAGAGACTTTTATAGATTTGCTTATGACTATTCCAAGAGATTGGACCATTGTTGCAAGAATGTAAATCCAGATGTGGATTTATAAGTGTCTACATCTCTCAACCTTAGTATGTTTAGTTTCTTAATGTTGAGTCCTCCATAGCAAATGCATTGGTCCCTTGTTTCTCGCATATATTTCATGACTCTAATGAAGGCCTTCCAGTGGACAACTTCTAGGTTTTATTGAAAGAAGCATATCAGTAAAGATGAATTTGATGTTATTGGAGTCTAGCTTCTTTCTGGTCTCCTTCAAAATCTACGCATAGGCAATAGATCCAAACACTTCGAGATTCTTTAATGATGGTTTGGAGTTTGTACAAATTTCATAAGGCATTTTTCTTGAGAGACCTTTAGTCGAACATCTTTTTTGAATATAAGTTGTAGTGGACACGACTTCAACCCAAAAATACTTAGGAAGTGATGCATGAGCAAGCATATACTTAGCCGATTCGACTAAGGATCGATTATTTCTTTTAGAAAGTCCATTATTGGACTGAGGTGAATAAGGAGTAATATATAATTACTCAATGTCTTAGCTAAGACAATACTCCTAAACTTCGATCAAGATGTACTCTCAGCCATTATCAGTCCTTAGTCCTTTGATTCCTTTACTAGTTTCATTTTCAGCACACTCCTTGAATATTTTGAAGAGGTTTAATGCCTCCAATTTATTCTTCATGAAATATACTGTTGATCTTTTTGAAGACTCATCAATCTTGCACCTACCAATGACAAGGTTTGCATTGGGCCACATATATCTAAGTGAACAATATCTAGTATGTCTTTAGCTATATGCTTATGACTTGATCCGAATGGAATCCTAGCCTACTTTCCTATAATGCAACTTTGACAGACTCGTAAATCAATTTTTGTATTTGGATAATCGAAATCAAGAACTAAAGATTGCTAAATATGTTTGAAACAAATACATGATTTAGGTCAAATTAGGTGGCCAAGCCTATAGTGCCAAAATAGTCATTTATTGACAAGAACAAAAGTATTTATGGCTTAATCATGGTTTTTATCTTAAATTTTTATAAATGATAATTAGATCCATCCAACTTGTATATGATAAGACCAGTCTTACTTTGCGAATCCATATGGAAGCAATCCTTTGATAGTATTCTAACTATTAGTGACTTAAGAATGAAAATGGAGTCTACTGATATTATCAGAACAAGAAAACAAATATTCTATTGGTCTGATAGAATCATGTTTTGAAAGAACAAGCTCTAATAGCATGTTGGGGGAAGAAGAGTCGCCAGCGTGAAAGTTGTAGTGATCCGATGCAAATCAGAATCTCGAAGTTAGTAGGCTCTATGGAATGAGCCTTTTCCCTCAATGCATGAATTATGTCTATCAGATTTGAATCGGAATGTCGAGCCGAACTATTCGATTGATTCTACTTGATTCTAAATTGAAATGATCGAAATTGATACGATTGACTACATAGACAAATATAAAATCATTTGAGTATTGTTTGTGGAAGCATTAGATAGTTCAGACAGTTGGTGTAATACAAGAGTTAGATTTAATGGAGAGGAATACATTCATAATGACATAATAACTGAACACAATACGACAATTGGATTCAATTCAGAAAAGCATCAAATACATAAACAACTAGATGACGAGCATGAATAAGAATGATGATAATTCTGTATTTGAAACTCTCTCTCATTCCCTAACTCTATGCTAGTTCGATAATACAAAGATCATTCAAAATCTTGCACACACTCTCTTTCTTGAATGAATCAATGTATACACATCTACTACATCTTTTGCTTCTTGTTCATGTCTTGTTCATCTCTAGCTATACATTTATTTAGATATATATACAAATATGTGGATACATTGAGCTATGTTATCTAAGATGGATTTTGGCGGTGATCGTGGTTGTCGCTATCAAATTAAGCGATGATTGTGGCTGTCGCTATTAAGATAAGCAACGATCATGGCTGTTGTCATTGTCAAAATTAGTTACTCAATATTTACAATCTTAAAACTAGTTTAAGCCTGTGACCGGCTTTATTTAGAGTGGTATGATACTAATTAGATAGTTGATATTATTCGATTTGAGCTGGAGTCGAGATGGCTAGAGTCGAGATTGAAAAGGGCTCGAGTTCAGATGTTCAAATCAAACATTCAGGGTTTCATTCGATTGTCGATAGTCGACACTTGATAGTCCTTCGATAGTTGACAAAATATTGTCGAGTAGACACCTATTTGCAATTCCCATGTATTTCTACATACTATGTGACAATGTGAGTAAATTTGCAAAAACTGAATGGAAATAGATTAACTATTGTATTAGAGAGTGAGGGATGATAATCCAATACCAAGCCCATCATGAATAATGCAATGGTTCTAAAATGAAAAAGACGCCCTTCACATGAATCATGTGAGCTCCTTTGGGAGTGAGAGGGTCTTCACATGAATCTTGTGAGTTACCATATCAAACTTGAATTTGGAATTTTTAAATAGTTTATTTTAACTTATGCTCCAAATCTTTTTATTACTAGTTCTACAACTTCTATTAAACATATTAGCGTGCTCATTGGGTTGGACTTACACGCACAGAATGCCAGTGCCCTCGCACTTATTAAGCCTAGCTGTATATTGTATTGTGGTGGGTTCCTCTTCGTAAGTCTGGTTGTACATTACTTTAGTGGTGGGACATACTAAGTGCCCAATATTGATCGAAGTGAACCTCAACATTGAATTTGTTACACACACATGCCCTATCCTCAAATAGAGTTGAATCTTGAGATAATGTATTGTTAGATACAACTTTGCTTTGTGCCTACTGATACCATAGTAGTTAAGATAGATCATTAGAGTAATTTTCATGTATTGTCAATCAATAAGGTTGTTTTTTTACTTTTCCAGTGATTTTTTTGGTCGTCCAAATAGATGGTTGCACTCAAAAGTCAAGCTTAGTGAGAGAGACAACAAATTTAATCTTGAGCTCAAAGTGATAGTTCGTTGGCAAAGTTATTATTCTCAAGGCACAATTCTTGAAATCAAAGGTGTGACTTTAAACAAAAATATCAATCACATGGTTATTTTGTGAATTTGTAGGATAATTCAAAGTTGAGTTTTGTAGCAATGTTTAGCCACATTATTATGTCAAATGAATAATTTCATATATTTGATCAGAGGACAAATAGGAATTAGTTGAGAAATGAAATGGTTAACGAATATTATTTACAGTAATGGAACTGCAAGATTATTTTATATAGGAATTTTGAGACCATTCCTCCATGATTCTAGGATTTTCCAAAATTGATTCAACAAAAGTATACATAAACTTGATTGTTAACCAATATAGGATAATTATCCAATGGGCCACACAAATGATAACATATAAATTATTGAAAAGTGATAGTATAAACCCCATGAATTTTAGAAACAATGTCCATGACCATGGTTTCTCATTATTCATCCCCATTCCCATGAAGCTATTTCTTGTAGGCTTTGGGATCTATGCTTAGCGCTCTACTCACATGGCCACAGACAATTCTTGTAAAAAAATGACGAGTACAAATAGGTATTGATTGTGCTACTTGATTTTAAATTTGTAGGTTTTTTTATCTGATTTACAAATTTGGAATGTAAAAGTCTTGTTGCAATTTGTTATCAATTTCATTGAAATGTTGTGGATTTTTTAGCTTTGCCATGAAGCGATAAGATATCGTAATGATATGGTCAAAGACTATCTCATGCCTTGATGAGTTTGAGCAAAACATGACGTTTATTATTTCAAAATAGGATTCAATTCTTTTGAGTCAAAATTTGTTGTCATCTCAAAAAGGATCACCTTGATCATGTGCTATAGATCACCCTATGAGGTTGTTCTAAGGTGGGTTGAGACTTTTTAACTAATGTGACGTTTTAAAGGACGTTTTAAAGTTAAGATGTCACTCTCAGGTGAGTTTAAGCATTAAAATGAGTTTTTATTTTATTTTTGTATCTCTTTTGAATTGCCATCTGCAAAGATTCTCTAAATGTATCAAATAACCTGAGAGTGAGAGTGAGAGTGAGAGTGAGAGTGAGAGTGAGAGAGAGAGAAAGAGAAAAGTATCAAGTCACCTTGTTTAATAACATCAAGCTTTGTTTTTGTATTTTTCAAAAATTCAAACGTGTTCTCACCATATCTTCATCACCTTGTTTATTAGCATTAGGCAATATATCATCACCTTGGCTGATAACATATGAGCAATGATAGTGAAAGGAAACGGCCTTCAATAAGCCAGCGTGTTTTTTTAAGGCTACAGTACCTGCTGCTACTACTGAAATTAAGTAGAACCTTAGAAGTCGCCATCCAGTCACTGGGCCCAGACCCTAAAACCGCGGTTTAATTGGAGGTTGTATCCAACTGCGGTTAACGCTAGTCCTCCAGGCTCTCCTTGTCGGGCGTTATCTGGCCCCGGCCCCCGTGCCAGTAAGAGACAAGGACGATCGTCCAGAGCTCTCGAGGGTTGAAAAAGCAATTCAGATTGCGATCCATCAGGCGACAAATGTGTGATCGTTTCAGTGTTGATGATCAGCATCTTTGAGGAGGGGGTTTGGACAGGTCTTGAAATTCTAGTCTTTGAGCAAAATTCCTTTGAAGTGGGATCTGCAATTCTGAAGGATTTGTTGTTTTGGAAGCAAGATCCTGTTAAGCCGGATTCACTAGGCAAGTTTTAGAGATTCTGATGGCAGATGGGGCTTCTGAACTCTTGGATTGAACTGGGCTCAGCTTTAATCTGCATTTGATCTTACCACATTGAAAATGTAGATTGCTGAAGGAAGGTGTTACATTTGATGTGAGGAGGAATAGTACATGGAAGAACTTATTTGCAACAGAAATTTTCTTGGGAAGGGTGAACTGGATCTTAGGTAGGATAATGCGATATAGTTAAAGGTTTCTGGTGGGTCAGATACTTAAATTTCAGATGATACTCTTTAAGTTCAAGTTGCGCTTGCAGTTTTATGATTTGTTAATGCACGGCTTCCCAATTCAGGTTCTGTGCATTCTAACGAGGATGTGCTTGTGCTTCGTGTGTTCTGCTCTTTCTAGCTTCGTGTTTTCACTTGGTGCTTCAACTTGTTGGCACAAGATTGCTTAACTTCGTGTTTTCAGGTGTAACTAGTTTGATTCGCCTCTTCTTTTGTCTATTGCATCGTTTTAATATGTTCGCTATGTCTATTCAATGATCTTCATGATTAGAACGGCTCAGACTTGATGGTTAGTTATACACCCTATCTCTTATGAGCGGTATAGAATTGGCATAGAGTTATACGCCTCTGTTCTAGTTGAAGAAGTCGTACTGAAGGCGATGCTATTATATCCGATGTACTTCCGTACCGACTGGCTAAGCAGTCATTTCGCCCATCTTAATGAGAAGAAACTTATCTTTTGAAAGCTTGACAGGATTAAAGATTACAAGAGACTAGCATAATGAAATTACAGAATATACCTTGATAAAGTGTCAACTCTATACTATTTGAAACTTTTAGCGCTTAATGTACATCATTTCGTAGGAGAAGTTAGAAGATTAGGTGTTCGAAATAGCAATGCAGCATAATTTCGCCAAGCATGCTCGGAAGATACTTCACATTGCTGCCATAGTTGTATTTACTTTATTCCTTTGGGATGGTTCGTTTTTCAGCCCCAACAGACCTTTTAAAATTCAGGTCTATGATGAAGATCCGACAGCGCCCTTGAACGATTCGCCTGCTGGGCCTAGATATTGGGAAGCTGGAGTTCCCGGATCAAGAAGAACAGTGATCCACAGGGATAAGGACTCATCAGCAAATGATTTTCTGGCTAGATTCCTCGCAGCTCTCTTTGGCAGGCATCCGAGCAGTTCTTCGATCAAAGCAAGAGGTCTGGCACAGGATGGTGGGAATGAGAACAAGACGATAACCTCACGTTGGAACAATCTTCAGAGTGCAGCCCCTTGCGAGAAAGTCGGAAGGCATGCGGGCTTCTCGGATGCATGCGAATTCGTTATGGCGCATAAGGACTGCAGGTCGGCAGGTTTGATCAACTATATACAATTTTGCTTCTGTTTCTGTGGAAAAGCGCCACTGCTTGGTGTCACCTCGTTGATTCTCTGGCTAAGTGCTCTGTTTTACATCCTCGGCAACACGGCAGCAGATTACTTTTGTTGCTCTTTAGAAAGGCTTTCAAAACGTCTGCATCTGTCCCCTACAGTCGCTGGCGTCACCCTCTTGCCCTTTGGCAATGGAGCTCCCGATGTATTTTCAAGCATTGCAGCATTTATGGGGGCTGGTAACGGACAAGTGGGGTTCAACAGCGTGTTGGGAGGTGCTGTTTTCGTAGTTTGCGTTGTTGCTGGTTCTGTGATTCTGCTAGTGGCAGGAACATCTGTTCACCTGGATCGCAGATGCTTCATCCGAGACATTTCCTTTTTTCTGGGAGGTGTTTTGATTCTCGCTGTAATTCAGATAATTGGCAAGATCAGTTTCGGGGGAGCACTGACATATTTTTCTATTTATCTTCTGTACGCAATAACTGTGGCTACATGGGAATTCTTGAAACCACAGTCTTGGCAAGCTTCTCAGCCATCATCCTCTCAGCCATGTACAACTATTGACATTTCAGTAAAGCAGCCTGATGAAAGGGGCCCTTATTTACTCTTACCAGATCCTGACTTTACCTCTACTCTTTCTGCAGGCAATACTCCACTGCCTCTGTGGCAGTGGATCCCCAAATATTTCATGTTTTCTGATACCAGTGAGACGTCTAACAATGATGAAAGGAATCGAGCAATGTGGGGACAAACGGAGCAGCAGGTGACAAATACAAAATGCTCTAAGATTCTGCATATTGTTCGCAAGCTTTCTGAATTGCTGATAGAGTGGCCTCTTTCATTGCCAAGACGCCTCACAATTCCAATTGTGGAGGAGGAAAGGTGGTCTCAGTTCTATGCAGTGTCAAGCGCCACTCTTGCTCCAATTCTTGTTGCTTTTGTGTTGGTAGATAGTGAAGGTGGAATAATAACCCAAGGTTGGCTCATCTATGTAGGCATGTGCTGTGGCTGCATTTTGGGAATCCTTGCATATTTCACAACCCAGGCCGAGCACCCACCAAGAAATTTTGCGTTTGTTTGGGTGTGTGGTGGATTTTTCATGAGCGTTTTCTGGTTTTACTTCATTGCAAGGGAATTAGTTGCAGTTTTGGTCAGTCTAGGTGTGATTCTAGAAATTGACCCTGCAGTTTTAGCTCTCACACTTCTAGCTTGGGGTAACTCTAGTGGAGACTTGATGGCTAACCTTGCCTTGGCATCTAACGGGGGAGATGATGTGCAAATTGCCATATCCGGATGTTACGCAGGTCCCATGTTCAATACTCTCGTGGGATTAGGATTATCTCTAGTCCTTGCCACTTGGAAAGCTGACTTTGGTGTATATATACTTCCAAAGGATGACACTCTCTTCATAACTTTGGGTTTCCTGGTGGTAGGGCTGTTTTGGGCACTCTTGCATTTATCCATCAACAACATGCAACCGAGCAAAGTTTCCGGCTTTGGATTATTGATTTTGTATGCAATGTTTTTGGTCATGCAGGTTTCTTCAGCTGTAGGTTTCAACCCTTTCAAAGATATCTTTTTTCATACATGACTCCAAAGTAATTTTGTTTAGATTTGTTTTAGGGCTTCACACTTTTCACCATAAAAATTGTACTATACATAACATATATTCAGTGCTTTCGAAGACTGATCTTTTAATACATGATTGTAACCATTAAGATGCCGTTGGAAAGAAGATGTGTTTTGGTGGTAAACTTGATCCAACTTTTCAAGGAGACGGTTTTCAAAAAATGATACTATATGGTGGTTGAAACTTGGTGCTAGCTTGTGTGTCATTAAAACTCATCATCTCTCTTTAAAAATAACTGCTACAAAATTAGAACATATACTTCATGGTATTGGCCACAATGCATGAAGGTACATTCCAAAGTCAATACGCCTTAGCAATACTTGTCACTTGTGATGAATCCTATCACAAGACATATGGTCCCTTTGGTCTAGGGGCATCACCATAGATGGATGGCATTCACTATTCTCTCTTACCAACAATGGCACCTCGAATAGCCCACCTGAAAAAATATATGTTAATAAAATTGTGCTTAATTTTTGTACTAAAACCATACAAAGTAGTTAAAGAATGTAGATTATTAGTAGTGACATTGTGTTCTTGATGTCACTTGTGTGGACACTATATGGGATCCAAGATCTAATAAAATTTTCAAGCACTCAATCCCACCATCCACAATTTAGGAATTGAACTTGCCATCTTATCAACTTTGTGCATCAATGTGATTAGAGTCATGTTTCAAGGAGAAATATTAGATGATTTGCAAACTAGGAGTCATGGGAGACACAAGTCCATTGTGGGTGGATGCGAGGGGATGATGAGCTGCAGAAGATGATCTCATTGATGATGACCTTTATGATCTCACTAGTCACGATATATACCTACTTTGGATATTTGAAATTTTCCACACTTGTTGTGGAGGTTATGCACCTTTGCACACCTTGCCACTCAACCACACCTCATGTGGATCCTAACAACTACATCGAGATAGTTTCTATCCGGATAGTACTTTCATGCAAAATCAATTTAAATTTTTTTAATATTGAATTCCAACTAAAAAAAGTATAAGATTATGCCTATTTATATTTCTCATATAGATTCCAAGTAAATTGTTCACTAAACAAAATAGATGCTTCAACTAGAATCTAGATGGATCATGTCCATTAGCCTTGCAAGTTCTTTCAGCTTTCATGAAGCCTAGACCACATAAAGATTGAAATATGAAACTTTTCTATTTGGGGGCAAAAGTTAATAATCAATTGTAATATTTATGGAAGATGGATAACTCTTCTAATAAGCTTGAAGTTGGCAACCTAGTCCATTGTTCAAACTTCAATCTTTTGGCCAAGCTCTCCAATGGCCTATTTTAATGGGCAATGCTAAAGTGCAAAGTCTTTGAAATTTGAAGTTTGTGAATCTCAATTCCAAATATTATTGTATTGAGTATTAAGTTACAAATAAATCTTGAAACTTGCATAGAGTCAACTTTCAACATTTAACAATGTGTCATGTACTTTAGTCATCGAAAATTCGGATGTTGTTATGACCTTATTTTCTAGTCTGCCATCCTCATATGAAGGCTGGGTGATGGTTATGTCAATTCACTAAGACGTTTCTTTGTCTAGAGTCATAATTATATTGTTGCAAGAGGATATTCAAAGGAATGGTGCATCCTCATCCTCCATTGAAGATTCACAGATGATCCAAGTAATAATCAAAATTCGATAGTTCGATTCGATCCTTTATAATTTTCATTGTTTGTCCTTTGTTTGGTGAGAACTCTTACATCCTACAAGGATTGTTGAGTTCGAGCGTCTAACACCAAAAAGTGGTATCAGAGCTAGAAGCACCAATGAGGTGGTATCAGACCAAGTTCGAATTATTTATTGAATTCACAATGATTACCATTCTTAGATTGTTCTTTAATCAACGTCTACGGTTTGATAGCCAAAGCAGTTGAACCTAAATTGCTGACCGCTTGGGAAGAAAAAAATGGCAAAGAATTAGCTATTGTAAATCTGAATCTAAAAGATTTGCAAATAGCTCATGTAGCAAATTGTTTTACTTCCAAATAAGCTTGTGACATTTTGACTAGTTTGTACAAAAACTATAGATGTTACAACTTGTCACTTTCTAAGAAAGAAATTCCTGTCACTTAAGATGAGTGAAGAAACTTCAGTTAGCAAGCATCTGAATGATTTTAAACAACTACTTAATCAGCTAGCTACATTAGGTTCACCAATATTGGATGACGATGCTATATGTCTCTTCTATTCAGTCTTCGTCCCTCTTACGACAATCTAGTATTGCTCTTGAGCTGTCTCTCCAAAAGTTGACAACAAGTTTATTGGAAGAAGTAAAATGGAAGAACTTACCTTCATCAAATACCAAGATATTTTCCATGTATTTGAATAAGCAACAATCCTAGAGAAAGAAGAATATGAAGGACAAGAAGACAAAAGTTGAGAAAACTGATTCGAACCAGTAACAATAGCATGATCGATAGCAACAATAACCAAAGACAAAACTCTTCTGCAAGTATTGCAAGTGAACAGTCACGACATCAAGAACTGTCGAGTTCTCAAGCACAACAAAGCAAAGAAGAAGATGCAGTAACATCATAGAGGAAGTTTTGATTTTGCTAGGAATATATTGTCTATCAACAAGATAACAAATCAAGGCTATAGAGCTTTGTTTAATTCTAGACAACGTACTATCTTGGACGAAGAATCTAAAAAAATATTCTCTACAAATAGACAAGGAAAGTTGTATGTCTTGAGTCATGAATAAGCACTTTCTACAAATGTGAGTACTTCTAATGCCCAATTATGACATCAAAGATCAGGACATTTAAACATGTGAGCTATTTTGTACATGCTTCACAATAGTCTGGTCAAGGATTTGAGCCTAAATAATGCTTCCATAAACACTCGAACTATCTCTAAGATGTGCTTACTAGGAAAACAACCTAGATCAAGATTCTCAAAAGGGAAATCCACTAGAGAAAAGTCCACTTTTGAATCTATACATAGTGATTTGTCTGGCCCTATGAGCATACTATCTCTAGATTCTGCATTGTATTTTATCACTTTTATCGATGACTATTCAAGATTCAGCAAGACTATATTCATCAAGAACAAGTCTGAGGCATTCAACTGCTTCAAATAATTCAAGCAGTTTGTTGAGACACAGGCTGGTCAAAAGCTCAAGATCCTGACTGTCTATCTTTGTGCAATACACATCATCAGTTCACCACTAGCTACACCCCACAACAGAATGAATTATTCAAGAAGAACAACTGATTATTGCCAAATGCAAGATGAACAATGCTATCAAATGCTTAGTTGTCCAAAAAATTTTGGGCTGAAGCAAAATCTATAATTTTTTATTTGCAAAATTATTCGAGCACCTAAGTAGTCAACTTGAAGACTCCATTCGAAGCCGAGTCTGAAGCACCTTCGACTGTTCGTCCATGCTACATGCAAATTCTTTTGGACTTGAGAAAGAAGCTCAATCCTATCAACTATAGGGATATTTTTATCGAGTACTCGACCTCGAACAAAGCTTATTGAATTTATGATGTCGAACCAAATCGAATATCAGCCAGTCGAGATGTCGAGAAGAAAAATTCTATGATTTTAAGTAGAAGTAGCAAATGCAAGAGTTTGTTCCAACAACTCCATTCACCATCGACAAGCCTCGACCATATAGGCTTATTCATTGTTACTCAGTGACCGACTATACTTTAAACAATTCAATCTTGATTAATAAAGAATTAATTTGACATTGTAGACTTGGGAATTTAAATCATGTGTCTATTGCAAATATGTCTAAACAATCTTTAGTTCTTAATCTTGATTATTGAAGTATCGACCCTCCAGCCTGTCAAAGCTATATCATAGAAAAGCTGACTAGGAGACCTTTCAAGTTGAACCAAGAACATGTATGTAGAAATCTGCTAGACATAATTCGTTCAGATACATGTGGCCCGATGCAGACACCATCATTGCTTGGTGCTAAAGTCTTTATTACATTTATTGATGATTCTTCGAGAAGAGCAACAACTTATGTGCGAAATTGATGTTTGACTAAAGGTTTATCAAATAGCAAAACTCCTTATGAATTTTGGACTGGATCCAAACCTTCATTAAAACATTTATAAGTTTTTAGGTGCACTACCTATGCTCATGTTCCTAAAAACACAAAAAAAAAACTTGACAAGCATTCTATAAAAACAATTTTTGTCGATTATTCTTCTTCAAATGGCATGTGTAGATTGTTTAATCATGTTATTTATAAAGTTTTCACTAGTAGGGATGTTACATTTCTTAAAGATTAGTTTATCGACTTAAAGGAAAAAAGAACAAGGTTCCACCTATCGTTCATGTTATGAATATTGATGAATGTCGAAACACAATTTAGTCAGTCTATACAAATATATTCAGAAGAAGAACAAGAAGATGCAATTCAGGAGTAGCTGACACAACATTGAATTTTGCAGCCAGAAGCACTTTCCAGAAAATCTACAAGGATTTGAGCTTAGCCTGTCATATTCACTGATGGGTGTGCTCATTACCTTTCACAAGAGCCAACCACAGTCAAAGAAGCACTCACACAGGCTAATTTTAATCTTTGGAAGAAAGCTATAGATAAAGAATACACCTCATTGATAATAAAAACAATACATCATTAGAGGAAATGTGTTGAATTTCACACATGTGGGAGTGCCACAAAGTGTATTATTGATCTCCTAAGACTTTGTGATTGCACATAGATCACACAGATTGAAAACCAAGCTCTATTCCATAATTAAGGCAAGAGCACATTCCTACATGCAAGAGCACATTCCTACATGCCTAAATCAACCATACAAGTACTTTCACACATGTGGAGAGTTGTACTACAACAAACTAAGTATGAAAATGCCCTCCCTCCATGGCAGCAACCTCACCATATCCATGATAAGTTTTCTTTGGTAGAAATCACTTGACAACTCCTTTGAAGAGAATTCCACCAATTTGCCACCATATCCTTGTGTTCCCTCAATGCTTGTCCACTTGCATGAAGATGGCTACACAATTAAGAGTGAATTCTGAGGCTTCCATGCATCATAAAGATCATACAGATCAAGATCATAAGATGAGAAAATGTGATGATTATCAAGATTTTCAATTCTAGCTTGACTAGTCCACAAACTAAGAACTATTTCCATGATGAATCTAATACTGAAATCAAACACTATCTTGATCTTATTGAAGATGGCTGCATTATAAAGAGTGACATCTGAGGCTTCCATGCCTCATAAAGATCATAAGATGAGCAAATGTGCCGATTATCAAGATTTTCAATTCTAGCTTGACTAGTCCACATACTAAGAAATTTTTCCATGATGAATCTAATCTTGAAATCAAATACTATCTTGATCTTATTTAGGCTACATACTTGCTCAAGGATGTAAGTGTCTTCTTTGGATGCTTCACTTACAAGAGAATTTTACAAATTGCCTCAAAACATGTAAAAACATGATTTTTCACACTATGAGTGACAAACTCATTCTTGCTCTTACTAGATCCAATAACATACATTTGATGATCCAACCACTTGATTTCAAAATGATTTGGAAACATATCTAAGACATTGAAGACAAGCAATATGTCCATACAAGAGGCATGATACAAGACAAGCATTGCCTCACTCCAACTATGAGATGTAGAAACCTCATAAAAGCAAGATGGTACATCAAATAATGTAGAAAATCCTACCATCATCCTCTTGATTGATATTAGATCCACCTTATTTCCTACTTGTAAAGGAATATTGACAAAGAATATGGATCTAAAAATCCCCAAAGTAATAACTATTACATTCTTCATATCAAGCACCATTGATAAGAGATACTTCCAATTGAAGTCTTCAAGTAAGAAGTCACATGAAATAGCACCATAGTTGCCTCTACATGATGTAATGAGATCTGTAGAAAAAATAGTAATAATTCTTCCTCAGAAAACATGATGAAAGTTTGAATAAATCAAACTAATATCAGTGTCTTCAATCGAGTCTGTTTCCGATCTATGTACAGATGCCTTGATTGAATAAGCATGTAGAATTAAGAGACAATTTTAGACAGACAATTTTAGACAATAAAAAATTGAGAAACTTTGATCAAAAATGAATTTTATAATTCTGAATCTGAATCATCAGTATACATCTCTTGCTGTCTTATTTCGCTATTGTGTCTATTAGTCGAGTTACAATGAGTAGTGCACATGTATTTATATTGCTACTAAACAAGTCTTCTGGTCTTTTGATTCTATAACAGTAGATCTAACCGTTACAACAGTTGATATTCAAATAAACGCTTTGTTTCCGCTTTCTCGAATGTTTGAGGTTCGTCTGAGAAACGACAAAATTCGATGGCTATATTTGTTGAAGCATCATGACCAAACCTTATCGGTGGTTTTCGTTGTCTATCAGATCTTCTCACAGTTTGTACAGGTTTCGAATTCAATTCTACATTTTCAAATTCGACCTTGTCTTTTGGAATTCGAACTGGTAATTTGAGTCTGTCACGTACTCGATCTTGAACTCCCTCTAAATATGGTAATTCTCGTTCATCATCTGCTTGTTTTACTTCTGTCGTTGGTAACTCATAATAATTTTTGAGAATTTCATAGCCGACTAAGTCACTGTCTGCTATGTATTTTGACTCATCAAATTTGATATCTTGAACAACTTTTATTCTGCCAGTTTTGGGTATGTAGACTCAATAATATGACAAATGTAACTCGAATCCTACCAAAAAACCTTGTTCTGTCTTTTCATCGAGTTTCTTTCTCAATTTGTCTGGTATGTGCATATAAACTGCACATCCGAATGTCCGAACATGTGCAAGGTTTGGCTTCGATTATCCGGTATTCGAGATTTCAGAATTCGATTTTGAAAATAATTTGATGTAGCCACTGGTTCCATCCACAACTGTTTTGGTGCTTTCGCATGAGCCATCATACACCTAGCAGCTTCCTTAAGTGTACAATTTTTTCGTTCAGCTATTCCATTGTGTTGAGGTGTGTATGATGCAGTCTTTGTATGCATAATACCTTGATCAGTACAATAAGCTTTGAATTCGTTGGAAATGTACTCACCTCCACGATCTGTGCGAATTTTGCTTCAACTTATTGCCTATCTTCTTCTTAGCCCAATTTATATACTCAACAAATTTCTCGAAAGCTTCAGATTTTGTACGAATAAAGTATACCACAACGAACTTGCTGAAGTAATCAATAAATGTAATGAAGTATTTTGCATCACCTAGTGACAATACTCCGAATGGTCCACAAATATCTGAATGCACAATTCCAAGTACCTTGGTTGCTTTATAAACATCTTTACTGAAAGGTGTTCTAGTCATTTTGCCTTTAAGATAGGATTCGCAAGTAGTTTGAATATCTCAACTCTTGATTTTGACTCCTTCGATTCTCAGACTTTTGTTGAATTGGTACAAGGCTTCCATGTTCATGTGACATAGCCTCTTGTGCCACAAAATATCTGTTGATTCTTGAGTTTGATTAGCTTGTTCAACTCGAGTTCGAATATTCAAGTGATACAAATTTTCTTCTTTGTTGCCTTTAACAACTAGGTTATCAGAATCTTCATCGAACAATTTACAAGAGTTTTTTGTGAAAATTACTGACATTTCTGTATCAACTATCTTTGCTATGGATAAAAGATCTTTATCAAGAGTAAGAACATAGAGAACTTTCTCCAGTTTCTTGTCACTCTGATTCGTGTCCAACCACAGTACACCAGTTCCATCAACTAGTACTACTTCTTGAATTTTTGAATTTGATGAACAACATAAATCAGCACTAACATATGTTGTTGAGTTTCTTGTCGTCCTGTCTTCTGCTGCTCTGGAGCATTTTGCTTTGTCTTCGACATAATTTGAATCTGAAGGTTCGCTTCGATTATGCTCCTTTTTGTTTCTGGGATTCTAATAATAGTCTACTGCTGCATGACCCCGTTTATGACAATGAATGCAAACAATTTTTGGATTTAACCAACACTTGTCTTTTGTATGACTTGATCTTTTGCATCTATTGCAAATCTTTCTATCACCAAAATTTTTCTGTTGTTTTCCATATTGTTGATCATTTGTCTTGGACTCATTCTTTTTAGACGACTCCCTCCTAAACTTAGACTTCTTTGAGGATTTATTTTTCTGAGTAGATAGAACATTTTCGGAATCACCTTTACCGTCATAGCGTTCACGAGCTTCTACTTCCTCTTTGACTCCATCTATTGCCTTTTGAAGTGTCATAGTCAAATCTTTTGCCAGTAAAGTTTGAGTTGTGTGGAATGACCTGTATAGGGCTCAAAGAAAATAGCTAAGTTGTTTTTTCTTTGAGATTGCATTTTCTGTGCCAGAATTCTGCAAAGAAATAAACAAATCCTTTATCTTTCATACGAATGTGGTCAAGTCTTTGTCGTCCCATTGTAGGTAAGTTAATTGGTCTTCCAAGAACATGATTTGATTACAAGATCTAGTCTCATTTTTGGTTTGCAATTTTTCCCAAAAGTCTTTTGTGTTCAAAATTGATGTAAGATCTAGCATTATGTTGTCATGCACTGATGACACAATATTTGCTATAGCTTTGTCATTTCTCAAACTCCATTCTTGAAGTTCTTTGCCAGGAGTAGTTGTTGGCTTCTCCTCTATTGGTTCTACCCATTGCCAAAGACCTTCGCCCTTCAATATGAGTGAAGTCTTTAATTTTCAGATCAAATAGTTTGAACCTTCTGGATCCAAGATCGTACTGATCTTAGATTGAATGTTGTTGATTGACGACATCTTCTATTCTTTTGAATAAATCCCAGATGCGGCTATTGATGGATGTATGAAGAATGTTGAGAGGGGTGCGAGGATACCACTGTATCAACTCTAATATGCTCTGATACCACTATAGGAAAAATAGTAATAATTCTTCCTCAGAGAACACGATGAAAGTTTGAATAAATCAAACTAATATCAATGTCTTTAATTAGGTCCGTTTCTGATCTATGTGCTATTAGAACAGTTTTTGCCTTGATTGAATAAGCATGCGAAATTAAGAGACAATTTTAGACAAACAAATTTAAACGATTAAAAATTGAGAAACTTTGATCAAAAACAAATTTTATAATTCTGAATCTGAATCATCAGTATACATCTCTTGCTGTCTTATTTCATTGTTGTGTCTCTGATTGAGTGAGTAGAGAGTCGAGTTACAACGAGTAGTGCACATGTATTTATATTGCTATAGGACAAGTCTTTTGGCCTTTTAATTCTGTAATAGTAGATCTAACCATTACAACAGTTGATATTCAAATAAACGCTCTATTTCCAAACTTGAATAATTTCTGTTCGCAAATTATTCACAACAATTTATCTCTTCGTCTAAGCTTCGTGTTTCGCAAATTGTTCGCGACACTTTGTCTCTTCGCGACATCTTCGTGTTTCGTGAATTGTTTGTGATAGTTGACAATTTTGAGCTTGAAGAAAAATCAAGAATATTTCGCGAATTGTTCGCGACAGGTGAGGTTTGAACAAAAAACAAAATATTTCGTGACAAGAACTTGTTCGCAAATCTTTCGAGTCACCACAAGAAATTTGTTCGCAAATCTATTGAGTTACCACAAGAATATTGCGAGAATCTTTCAAGGTTGAACATGAATAGAAATGTTTCAAGTGCGAGTTTGTTTCTCAGCCTTTGTCTATTAAACTGTGCACTTTGTTATTAGAACCGGGATTTGTCTGATCAGGTGTTCTACAAGATCATCCAAATGAACAAGATAAGAGAATTGATGAGAAGTAGACCTCCTTGGCAATAACTCTCCATGTGCTTTTGCCAGAGCACCATCTTCATGAGCCTAACCATCTTGGAACATAGGTTGAGGTAGATCACTTGCCTTATCCTCCTTGAGATAATCAAAGCTCCTCTTGGCCACATTTCCACAAGGATTAACATCAATCTTGAAAAGATTACCACATCTAGTCCCGCTTGTTACCACATTACTACCCCTCTTACCCAAGCAAGCATCTTTTCCAAAATCATTCTCATGTGTATTTCTCAAGATATCTTGATTTCTAGTGTGTAAAATGTCATTTTTATTGTTGATCTTGCATCCACACGTGTGAAGGACAGTATGCTTCTGTTGTTGTATGGACATGGACAATAACATATTGGATCTTAATTCTTATGATCAAATCTTAGTGATTTATTCAATTCTAGCATGTGTAAAGTGATGATTTCTATCTTGTAGCTAAATCTAGATGTGCAACTAAATTTGGTCAAAATCTTAGAGATACATCAAGTATGTTTTGGATCTGATTTTTTCACAAGTGGTTACTATAAGAGTTATCATTTCTATTGCATGCTATTTCAATTGGAGGATCTTCCAACTTGATGTTTCTAATGCCTTTTTCAAAGGCTATCAAGTGTGAAAATATCTTGGCTCAAGCTCTTGCAAATAATCCAATTTTTCATGAAAAAAGCAAGCAGATCGAGATAGCACACCATTTTGTAAGGGAGAAGATTATTGGAAGAGAGATCATCTTGGAGCATATTGGATCATCTTCATGTATTGTCAATCTTCTCACAAACCATTGCTCAAGAATGCTTTTGTCAAGTTTAGATCTAATCTTGGGTTAGATCTATGTTGAAATACATTGCAGCTCATAATCTCATTTGTCAATTTGGACAAATCATAGTTAAACCAAAATGGTCCAATCAATGTAACAGGTGGTTGTAAGTGGTCCAAGCAATGCAAGAGGTGATTTTAGAGAGGTCCAATCATTGAGCTTCATTTCCACTCGTCAATAGGATTGATTGGATCTAATTTTGGTGTGATTTGGTTCAAGTTTGCTGTGCTTTAATCTTGGTGATCAAAGCAAGGTCTAATTTTCCAATTGACTAGATTCCGGTGTGCTATGATTCTAGAGTTTGTGATCTAGATGTTGGGAGATCTTTCTAGTGTTTTGAATATTGTTCAGATATAGTTGTTGTGAGGCCAAAAAATCATCATTATAGTCCTTCCACATGCATGTAATTTGTGTACAATTTTTTTTTTTTTTTTGTGTAAAATTGGCATATGATTGCATAAAACTCAAATTGATTCTAGTCAAACTTTTTTTGTGAGAGTGTGAGGGTCAAGTTGTGATACCATTGGGTGTCTAGAATAGGGAAGATTCCATATTTGAGTGTACAATCTTGGTTAAGATCTTGGCGAATCTCTAGATACCATTTTTTAAAATTGTTCAAGCTAGTCAAGATTGGTGAAAAACTAGGACATAGATTGGTATCAAAACTTATCAAATCCAATTCAACTCTTAAGATTAGAGTCTTTGGATCTTAGTGAGTCCAAAAGGGATGTTTTAATCTAATTTTTTTTATGTTTTGATTCAATTATTGTGAGCCTTAATCTTTGCAATCTAGGTAAGGTCCTTTTTCTAAAGGTGACAAGATTTTGGGTGAAGATTGATTCTAAGATTTGTGATTCAAATCTTTTGTAGATCTTTTTGGATTTTTGGTGTGTTCAAATTTAGTTTCTCGAGGATCACAAATTCAATTTGTAGAATCATATCACAAGTGTGTGCTTTGTGTACAAGTACTTCCTCATCAATAGGAGGCTACCTATTGGAGGCAAGTAAGAGATTCAAGTGCTATTATTGTGGCAAGAAGGGGCATTTTTTCTTGAAGTGCTCAAAATTTTAAGAATGAAAAAAATCAAGAAGGATAGCAAGCGAACATCAGCAATAAAAAAGGAGATGGCTTCAATGAAGATGAGTCACTCATGGCATGCATGAGTACATTATCAATTTCTTTGGAGCAAGATCATTGGTGGATCGATAGTGTGGTAAACTCACATGTCATAAGACAAAGGAAGTTATTTTTTAATTTTCATCATATTCAAGTTCTAAGAAGTCTATTCTTGTTGAGAATGGTGCTAAATGTGAGATTCATGGGATAGGAACCATTCCTATTTGGATTGAGTCAAGAAGGAGAGCAAGGCTTCAAAATGTTTTGTATGTTCCTTTAATGTCCAAAAATTTGTTGAGTGTAATATGATGTCAAGTTTGATTGCAACACTTGCTTTATCATGAAGAAAGGAAATGTCATGGCCAAAGGGATTAGAGATGGTAGACTTTTCAAACTTGATATTTGTGTGAGATCTAATCACAATTTGGATGTGATGGAAGCCAAAGGAGAGCTTGTTTTTCAAGAGGAGAATTTGGAGCATTCAAATTTCAAATCCATGGAGATTGACATATTAATGTCAGGAATGTTGTTTCAAGTGTGAATGTAAGTGCTTCTAATGTTGTTGGTATCAAGGAACTTGCAAGGCTCAAGGAGGAGTCAAGTGAAAAAAGTGTACTTTTCACACGTGTGAGGACATCTCAAACAATGTGAATGATCTTCTAAGATGTGTGTGATTGCACATAGATCTACCTTGCACAGCTCAAAAATCTAAGACAAGAACAATCTACACATGCATCAAACCATTCATCACACATAATGAGATACAACTTTGGATGAAAAAAACTAAGTATAAAACTGGCTCGCTCTCGGATAGAGAGAGAATGCTACATCAAGCTCTCGGGTAGAGAGAGAATCTGAAAATATTTCTAAGTGTTGGAGCATGTTACATCTCAATCTCATTACAAAAAACTAAGTGTGGACTCAATCTCACTCTCACTCATAGTAGCTCGAGATCCATGAGAATGAAAATGGTGCAAAATGATTGAACCTCTAAAACATCACCTCTTACTTTGATTGGACCACCTACATGCCACCTCTTACAATGATTAGACCATTTTTCTACACCTCACATTCTGATTGGCCCAATTTGACAAATGAAATCAAGAGGTGTTATGTCATTAGATTCTACCATCAAGCCAAGTGTAAGTTGTCAGAAAGTGGTGTGCAGAAGATAGGTCTAGCTTGAAAAATAAATGAATAAAAATAATTCGAGTGTCTAGAAAGAAATCTTTTTGTGCATGGCGGAATAAACTATCTTCTTCTTTCACAATGCATGACTACACCTATCAATTTCAAACAAAACAATAGTGATTCAGTATGAAAAACATAATAGAAGTAAATGAATACAATGAGCTGCGGATCAAAGCTGCATACTCTATGCTATCTCTGAGCGGCTAAAATGAAAGTCTGAATTAAGTCCAATGCTAATAAGCAGTGGCACAATAGCAATCTCTAAAACAACTCTAAGAAGTGAGCTAGAATGCTCAGGAGTGTTCAAGCTCGCAGGCTTGAGAGAGAGAGCTAATTATTCAAAAACTTCTTCTGATAACTTCAACTTCTAATAATGATAAAATTGTATGAATATGAACAACTATTTATACTAAGAAATTAGGTCGTCAATTGCGATCGCCAGTTGGCTGGTGATCCGCTGGCATTCATTCGATCCTTGTCATTGATTGTTGATAAGCGGTGAAATTGGTCGTATACGTTCTTCTGTCTACATAAATGAACCAAAACTGTAGCTCTACATAAATGAACTAAAACAACCACATACAACACTGTCGCGAAAAAATGACAGTGTCGGGTTTTTTTGCAAAAAAGACGAAAAAGGTAAAGGTGTCCTTAAATCTCATTTAGGGTTGTCCCACACTTTGCCAGAGTCATATCCTTAACATTTGAGGTTCTTTGGAAAAAGTGAAAATTGCGACACTGTGATTTTACACGAGATTTCGTCATGCGAAAAAGGCGACACTGCATTTTTCAACGGGATTCCTAACAGGTGAAAAAGACAACACTGTTTCAAACTCCATGTATTTCTGCAGACTGTGTAAAAACACTTGTAATTTTGCAGACTGCATAAAAACACAAAAAAATCCGTAGAACTGGATAAACAATGGATGAAGATTAAAACCGATTAGTCGATTGGTAAGAAGGAGAATAATCCAACACTCCCGCTTAATTTGAATCCTTGAATGCTTTGACCTTTAAACTTAGTTCTACACAGAATCTTCTGTGTGACTCCAAACTTAATGATTTAGTAAAAACATCTTTTTTCATATCTTGCATTCTACAGTACTGCAATCTGACCTCTTCGTTGAGAACTTTGCTTCCGATGAAATGATACTTCAGTTCAATGTGCTTAATCATGGAATGAAATCTAGGGTTGGCTGATAAAGTAATGGCACTTTGATTATCAAAAAATAATGTCCTCGGAACATATTGATTCAGACCGATATCTGAGAGTAAATTCCTCAACCAGATTGTTTTCTTTGTAGCTTGAGAGACTGCAATATACTTTGATTCAGTGGAAGATAGAGCTATCAAAAATTGCTTGCGACTGTTCCAAGAAAATGGAACATTGTTGAGGAAGAATGTAAATTCGGAAGTGGATTTACGAGTGTCTACATCTCCTGCCCAACTTGCATCTGTGTAACCATTGAGAAAATTGAGTTTGTCGTTATCAACTGCTCCATAACAAATGCAAAAGTCCATAGTAGCTCGAAGATATCTCATGACCTTGATAAGAGCCTTCCAATGTGTTATACCAGGGTTAGTCATAAACTGACTGAAAGAGTTGACTGCAAAAGCTATGTCTGGCCTGGTACAGATCATGTCGTACATAAGATATGTGCAAAAAGGTACAAAAAGGACCAAGAGTGGATCTTAATCTGATCCTCAAGAGGTATTGGTTGTCAGATTACTTGATCTATTAATCTACTTCAGATTAAGATCAATCTAGATCAATTCTAGACACAAAATCCTAACAAGAACAATCATTAATTGAAGGTAAGTGTACTTTATGGTTTCACACATATGAAACACTGTCTGAGTACGGACTCCAACCTGAAAATCAAGTACACATTGATAGAACCTCAAAACAATCAAAACAAATGTAGACAAATGGAGAGAATCACTCAAAATTGCTTCCAAAACCAAGATTGGTGTCTCACATTGATTATGGCCAAATGTGGCTCTATATATACAATAAGTGGGAGCTCGTGGTACTGATCATCCCTCTGATCCCACATGTGTGAAGGTGCTTTGTCATATGATGATTCATCATGCAAAACTGACACTTGGACAAAACCTTCTATTTTGAGCACTTTTGGTCCATTTTTCCTTCTATATGGAGATCTACTTGGAAATATTCTAGAAGTCAAAATTCGCCTACTTCAGCTTATTCCACACATGTGAGCTGTCCTCTACACATGGGATATGACACCTAACCAAAGGATGTGGCTCATGCAATCAATAAATTGATGCCATGTGTCATATGTCTAGAAAACTAGTTTTGGCCTTTTTAGCCACTAGAACTTGAATTAAATCATATGTACAACCTATATGATTATGGTACATGACAAGTACACTATTTTCACACATGGGAATAGGCTCCACACATGTGTGTTTATCTATATACAAGATTTTTGGCCTCTACCAAGCTTATTTTTGTATTTTTCACAAGATATCCTATAATAGAATGGTTAAGATACTCACGCATATAGTACTTCTCATGAAATGTTTGGGGACATTAGTCTATTGACAGTCAGAGTCTTGCATTGAGATATGTTGTCTATACATCCATTTGATGTATTTCCAAATATGCTACAACGACAAATGATAGCAAAAGTCTAATAGAAGAATGCTTGACTACTGGACTGAAAGTCTCAGTGTAATCGACGTTGTATACTTGAGAAAATCCTCTGGCTACAAGTCGTGCCTTTCTCCTGTTGATGCTTCCATCTGCATTGTATATGACTTTAAAAGTCCATTTGCAATCAACTACGTTTCTGTTGGCAGGTAATTCGACAATTGTCCATGTCTGGTTGATAAGAGATGAATACTCTTTATCCATAGCGTCTTTCCAGAGATCTGAATCAGGTTGACTGAGTGCATCTTGGACAAACATTGGTTCCTGAACAAGATAGGCTGTAGATTCGTCGATATACCGGTTAGGTGGTCTGCTAGTCCTTGATGATCTTCTGGGTAATACAAGAAGTTGATCATTTCCATCATACTGTAGTTGCTGATCTACAACATTATCATCTTCTGATCCGCCGTTGATTTGTTGTTCGTCAAGAGTAGAGGAGCTTGGACCTTCAATATGAATAGTCGACTGAGGAACTGGACAGTTCAATGAGTCAGGAGAATCTGAAAGGTCGGCTACTGTCCTTTCCTTTGAAGCTTGAAACTGATCTTTGCTGAAGATGACATCCCGGCTAGTGAATATCTTTGACTCGATGGGATCGAACAACTTGTAGGCTTGATCTGAAGTAGTGTAGTTGATGAAAACACACTTGATACTATGGAAGTCGAACTTCTTCCTGAAATCACGCGGAATCTTCGCAAAAGTAGTACATCCAAAAACTCGTAAGTTTGATAAAGAAGGTTTGGTACCATTTACTCTCATATCAAAAAACTACTTCATAACTATTTTCCACACAAACTGGAGCAAACACTCTACAAAATGGACTTCCAAACCAAGTTTCTACACAAAACTTGCAAGCATTCACTATAGCTACTAACTCACCATACAACTCGGTGTCTTCACAAGACATCAACGAACATGGTTGTCATGATCCCTCAAAAAAAGCACTCCCTCTATGTAATATGTGGTTTTTTGTTATGTACCATAATGGTATGCCCTTTAGTGACGGCCTCACAAGGGACATGACGCAGGTCTGGAGTTATTGACATGTTTGGGTGCCACACATCACCATCCTAGGTGGTCACGTGTCGATGGCAGGACCGTGCTTGATGGGACCCATTGTGCGATGCCTATATAGTGGTGGGGGTTCCCTCTTTCCATTCACTCAGTCTACCCAGGAGTTGGTGGATGGAGAGCACATGCATGAGCCAGGATGTATCTCCAGGCCATGAGATGTGTGCTAGGGAGAGCCGAGTGCGATGGCTGGTGGTATGGGATGCCAATTATCGAAGGAGAATCCGCTAGGCATGACTATGTCGATAGCTCCAGTGCATGGGGGTGGGTCGGTTTTGACTTTATGAATGGGTGGATACGGTGCATCGTCACTGGTATGGGGTGTGCAAAACCTTCAAGGCGGTCAAAGATCTTAGAGAGCTGTAACAGTTGGTATAGCCAAAATGAAAACTAAAAAGGGTAATAAGAAGAAGGCCAGAAGGTGTTCGAAAATCAGTCCACCTGTTGTCTGGACTGATGAACTTAATCAAAGTTTTGAAGCTGCAAAAATGTTAGTGTCTACAGCCCCCATCTTACACATAATGGACTTTAGCGGATCTTTCCTGGTGGAAATGAATGCTAGTGACTATGCGGTGGGTGTAGTCCTTTACCAGGATGGTAGACCTGTGGCTTTACTAGGACTACACCCACCGCATAGTCACTAGCATCCGTTTCCACCAGGAAAGATCCGCTAAAATCCACTATGTGTAAGATGGGGGCTGTAGACACTAACATTTTTGCAGTTTCAAAGCTTTGATTAAGTTCATCAGTCCAGACAACATGTGGACTGATTTTCGAACGTTTTTTTGACCTTCTTCAAATACTTGATGACTATTCCATTCGGAATGGTTGGTACCATTTTGTGGCCCCACATAGTATGAAGGGCCTAGAAGGAACAAGTGGGGCCTTTCTTGGGCCCCACCTGTCCTTTTGCATGAGGAAGGAGAGGAGCTTTGGGGAGGAGGTAAAGAAGACACGTTCACCTTCCTCTATTCCATCCACAAAGTTGCTTGTAGAGTGTATGAGTTCTCAAGCTTGTTTGCTTCTTGAGGTCTTTTTCTCTAGTTAGTTTTTGACGGTTTTTATATCGTGGTTCTTCGTTTTTCCTCAAGCTTGTTCCTATATACTGCTTTCTCCATGGACACTTCTATGGAAGAGACACGAGCTCCAAGTCCCGTCGGGATTGATATGGAGAATATGACACATGCAATTAATGTCTTGTAGCAACAAATTATTGACATGCAATTTAAACATGAACGGGCGCAGGCCGAAATTCGAGCTATGTCCCAATCTCGGCAAGCACTCCTTAACCCAACGTTTACTCCGGAATTTTTCACCAGAGAGAAAAAGGATAGACACCAAGATGTGGTCTTGGCCTGGCTGAATCGACGGACGTCGCATTTTTCCATGCACGATCTACCAGATAAGCTCACGTATTTCGACGACCATCATGTTTTTACGCGGTAAAGCGTACTCATGGTGGCAGGATCTTAAAGATCAAGCTACAGTCCCAACTACTTGGGATGACTTCCAGATAGCCTTTAAAACTGCCTTTAGCAGCCTATCCTTCACGATTTTGAATATTATCGTCGATTTGTCACGTTGCAAATGAGGATAAAGCCCTTGGACATCTATCTACAAGATTTCCAAGAGGCTGCTTTGCAATTTTTTAACCGCATAAACGAAGTGCTCCTTAAGTTGCATTTCATATTTGGCTTGCCCAAGGAATATCAGTTAGAGGTCCGCCGTAATCAGCCACAATCCTTAGAGAATGCCATGCGTTTCGTTCGGATTTTCGACAATACGCACACTGTGACCCGCAAAGAGCAGTAGAAGCCCAAATTCAAAGACAAACCTTTTACGAGCCCTCCTTTTTGGTCGTATTTGGCAAGAAGTCTTGGCAGGAAGCTCTATTTTGAGAAATAATCTTGGAAAGCAGGATTACAAGAGACAAACTCTCTAAGATTCAAAAGAAAGCTTGTTAAATTGATGCCTTTGGATCTCATAAAATGACATCCACAAGTGATCATAAAGCTGCTTTCAATTCTTGTGAATCTATACTCAAATCAAATTATCTCGAAAACTGAACCATTGTATGCATTCTCAATAAGTTTGTTTTTCGCTTGGTAGGTATTGATAGAGAAAGAAGTGCCGAGATATGATACTAAAATCATCCATCTAGACCTTAGACATACCCACATTGTCGCCTCCACTCCACTATATTGTTTCCAATCCCAATTTTCCTCTTGCATCCCCCTCTCAAGTTCCTATTCAATCAAACACATGCCCCTTATAATGATGCAGAGAGATGTCCATTTCCTTTTCTCTTTCAAAGCTGATGCATAACGCAGGGGTATGGATGCAATAATTTGAGCTTGCAACGGATGGTTCAAACACACTGTAAGGTTGGCAAAACAAAGAAACATACAAATAAAATTAAAACATAAATTTTCTATTGTCCCTTACCCCCCCCAGGTGACATCAAAGGTAAAAGGGTGGATCTTTTCATATTGGTATCTATCCTACATCAATCTTATTATCTGAATATTCATCATGAGTCTCAATCCTAGTTTGTAGTTCAATGGTTCTTGATCTGTTCCTTCTTGGCATGTTTGGCCGTTCATATATAGGATAGTTGGCCAAGAGTTCTAGGTCATCATTTGGGCCGGGGAAATATCCTATCGCCATGCTTTCTTGTGGTTTGATCAAGGGCTCTTTAGGAATTGTTTTCCTTCATAATCAACTTTCTCGATGTCTAGTTCATGATCTTCTCTTGCCCTCTCACTATGATCAAGGGTCTCTAGAAACACATCTATGATTTCAGTAATTTCTTGTTCTGTATTAATTCCGGGATTTTTATTGGCCTATTAGGATCACAGAAAATCTCGTGATCCTCTACTTCTATAGGAGACATGTCAGCAGTGCATGTGGCCCAATATCAACCTGTATAAAATTCTTTCTTGTCCCTGATTTGGCGTAATTCTAAATTGTCACAAAGGATCTCACTTCGATATGATAAAATGATATTGTGTGATTTGGTATCATCTCAGTATGGTGTACTTTATCACCAAGCGAACCCACCAATAGATATTTCCATAGCCAAGAGAAAAAATGCATGATTAATAAGTAAAAAGTCCTCATTTCAATGAGATGATCAAGTCAGACAAGAGTGCATAAAACACTCCGAATTGTGCTAAGTTTAAAATATTCCCCTATTACTTGTCGCACATCTAAAGATTAGAGAGCAAGGTAGGCTATCATGCTGGTGAGATCAGTGCTTGCGCGATGCTAACCACTTCAACATTTAATAACTGTATTTCGTGAACTCTCAAGTTACTCTCATCCATGTTATGCACTTGGAGGTCCAATGAACATCTGGCAATAGTCATGTCAAGTTGGCCCCATTGTGATTTATTAATTTTCTGAGTAAGGGGAATCACTTGTGGCTGATTGATCAAATACGTCAAGGCAGTAGGATAAGAGCATCTCAATAAATTTCATAGTTCATGAAGGTTAGATGTTGTGGATGATTTCCCTTCCAGTAATGATAAATTTCTCAATTCAGCTCCTGGCAGACGCACCAATTTTGGGACTTCTGACAGTCGTATAATGCTCAACAATAGTCAACATAGGTGAGTCTTATGATGTTCTATCAATTTTCTTAGTATGGGTAGATCGATAGTCTCACAGATCAAACACAACAACTTGGTAGGACAAGACGGATAATTCTCTTTCAAGCAATAATAGATCCTTTATAAATTCAACTCCCGGCAGATGCACCAGTGTTGGGCGAATTTTTTGTCAGGGAATTAGTCTCGCCGAAAGATCCCTAGTGGAGGAAGGGCCCACACAGACCTCTTATGCGAGTGATTAGGGTAACGCCACTTCCAATTCCAGGGGTCTTCCTAATCACTCCGTATTCCTGGGTCAATGAGATTTTTCCAAGCTCTCAGAGGTATGACCGTAGAGAGATGGCGATCATCTTCGATCACTAGTAACTACTATTCAAATTCTTCGTCTAAAGAGAAACACTATTGCTACTTGCTAATGATGCTGATCTAACTCTTGGAGAGTGACCTAACCTTGGCACAATTGTGGCAGATGCGTGGACAATAATATTCATAGGGGGTCTATACAAAGTATATACATATTCTGAACCATATGCTCCTTTAAATATTTCAATGGTGGCTAAGTCACCTGTGTGGATGTTCTCGTGCAGAGCGTCAAACATAACAAATACTATCAACATCCATCCTTGAATGCGTAGTACGGGATAATATCAAAAAGGTGCAACCATCTGTCAAGCTTTAAGTAGCGAAGATTATCTAACCAAGTCAATTTATATTCGGAGGGCCTAGGATCTTAGGCAAGATCTAGCCGAACCTCAGGTGACACCAAGTTAGAAGCCGCCCAATCCTAATGAGAATCCAATCCCAAATAGGATTCTAGTAAGACTTGGGTGGATTCTTAAGAGGGGTCATGGGAGGTTCACTCTAGATCCAACTTGGAAGCTCAAGCTACTCTTACTCTCATGATGTTGCTAGTAGTGGGTCTATTCAGAAGGTCCCACAAGGATTCCTAGCCTCGATTCAATAAGGTTAGTTTCTCGAAATAAGGCTTTCCTAACTCATCTCCTAGGTTCTGCTTCTGGATTCTTGTTGGTACTATTGGTTGACCCTGGTGATAACGCTTGTGGGACATAGACTAGAGTACTCAAGAGTGGGATGTTGTGCTTCTCCATACGCGTGGAGGTGGCATTCATCAAATGCCATGATCCATCATTCAAGAAGTCATATACTTCCAGGTAACTATGATCATTGTGATGTAATTAGGATGTCTCCGAGACGTAGGTTATGATGGAATTCAAAAGTGTAGTCATAACTGGAAATCTCTCTTTGAATTAACTGGTAGACATCGCCAGGTAACGGTAAGAACTGATACTCACAACATTCGTCATATAAATCCTACAACCGGCTTGAGGAACCAACTTAAATAAATATTTATGACCCAATACTAGTATTGAATTATTTACATCCATAAAGAGCTTGCATTGAATCAGAAGTAATCTATGTATTACTGTTCAAGCTCAAAAGTCAAATGACCTCAAAATTTCCAATGCACCTATGCATATTTGAAATGTAATTCTTGAAAATAAATACTACTAACAACGAAATTCTTTTCAAGATACTACAATATTCTTATTTTTAAATGTATGATATCCAATATACTTACAAGTGATTGTGTGAGTTCCCATTCATTTATGCTTAACAAATATAAATCTACATAATGAAACAAATTATGAGATTCTAAATATAACACGAAAACTCTAATTGGATAAAATAAAAGTAAAAACATTAACTTAAATAATTGCAATTGCATCTTTTACGATCATTTGGATTGATGGATTGAATATATAGTTTGGAATACATATGAACATGTTGGGCTAATACATTTGAAATGAATCGTCCTCCTAGAGATTGTCAAAAATCATGAATCCCAACTTGCAAATATGTTCTAAAAGTTGATTTTGTCAATTATTTTTATCGAAATTTACAAATTCTAATATTATAACCTCATTTGCTAGTCTCGAAGAATTATGATACGCAATTTTCACTTTTGAGTGTTAATATTGCCATGTGGAGAACGAAGTTAGAACAAAATAGATTTTCAAAAGCCCCTTTGCAAGTTTCCGACTCCTATATACAACAATGAGTTAGGTAGGGAAAAATAAAATTTAATTATCGAAATATTTGCTTGGCCTTTCCAATAATTTACTAAGGATATACCTTTTTTATTAAAGTCCGTAAGGGTTCATACATGCATACGGGACTATGCCCATGAGGTACTTCTCATATGTTGACTTTAGTAAGAGACTACTAAGGGACCTTCATAGATGTCCACTTTACATGGGACTTTCTCAAATGTCCACCAACGGACCTTTTCAATGGTTGACATAGTAACCTTTTAAATCACACACTCATCCATGAGAAATCTTTTCAAATGTTGATGAAGTGACCTAAAATGAACACTCATCCACGAATGATCTTTCACATGTCCATTTTACTGAGGCACCTTCTTAGTTGTCCAAAGAAATACCTTTCAAATGTTTAACAACTTCCAAAGATAGCCATTGGAATGCACATGCATAACTTAAACAAGTCAATAGATGTCTTCCTCCGCCAAACATAACTTTAAGCGGGACCACTAAATTTCAAATGTTTAAACAAGGATGAGTTAAAATGTGTCTAAAACTTTCAAAGTGTTAGTTTTAGCCAACATCAGATTAAGTTCTCATAATACCTTGATAGGACAAGGCCTCACTTAGACGAAAGACTTTCACCTAATTTGAAGTCTTTAAGAGTACTTGGTCTTCAAAAGCACTTCACTTACTTTAAGGTAATCAAGAGCACTTATGCTAACCTTTAAGAGTCCTTTATATTTAGGGCAATGGCTTATAGACATGACAAATTTGGATTCATCAATCTCCAGGTTATGAAGCACTTGATAATAGAATATGATTGCCTGTCTGCTTATCAACTCATATATGGAAGTGAATGAACCAACAAGTACCAGCTAAAGGCTAAAGATGGGAATGCATCAGAAAGAAAGAAATAGCATGATTTTGGCAACTTGAAAGCATAATCCCCTTACTCATGAAAAGATTTGACAATTTGGCTTGATGCCCTCTGGGCAAACTTAGACACTCAAATATGATTGTACCATTTTTTTTAAGTGTGACGATTTTGAATTTTCAAAGCTAATCAACTACTACATTAATGTTCATGTTTCATTTCATGAGGTCAATCCACAGCAGCCATAAAAATTATCCAAGCCTTAGGATCGGGGCATGCTTATCAATCTCCTGACTCCCACACTAATTGCACTCTCGATATTGCCATCTTTACCATTAAAAAAGTTGAATTACTATGAAATCCTAAACATAATGCGCTTGTTATAGGAAGAAACCAAATATTTTGTGAGCACCTATTTCAAAACTATAGATTGAGAGAGAGAGAGAGAGAGAGAGAGAGAGAGAGAGAGAGAGAGAGAGAGAGAGAGAGAGAGAGAGAAGTTTACAAATTGCTGTCAATGTTTTTCCTTCATGTAATTACAGAAAACTCGAGAAACCAGCCAGTCTCGATTGGTAAGCTTGAACCTTCCAGATGTACAGCTGAATCATCCTGTACAGCAGCAGATGGCCATAGCACAATAGATGACACCTCGGGCATCAACAAACAAAACATCTCTGCCCCAAATCTTGTTGATCTGCATCCTTGTCATATGGCCACTTCAAGGACAATTCCCAGATACGAGTGCAGAAGGTACTATTCATCAGATTCAGAGCTGTAAGCACCACAAATCAACTCTCAGAAATGCCTAGAACATGTTTGATAGTATGACGACACATATTGGCAGCTTTCATCTTTCTAGGAACTCCCATGGTAGCCTCAATATGAGTCACATGCTATTTCATGATGGGGCTTGCCGCTCATTCCTCCAAGGAACACAAACCTTCAAGAAAGAAAATTCCTTAAGAAATACCACACTTCAATTCAACACTCTTTTAAATCACCTTCCATGAGCCTTTCAATGTTTCCTGTCATTGTAACTTCTTCATTTGTCTCTTCGTTGATGTCATGCTTTAGCTTTCCCTTGAGTAGCATAATAGGAGTGTTGCTATGCAAAAAAGCTTTCACATTATTTTCTGAAGAGCTCTCAAATGCGCGTTAAGAGCTGATCAAACATACTGAATGCTCAGTACTCTACTTTTTTTAATCACAACAGCCTAGGTAATATATCTGTATAAGGAAAACTACATGAGACTCACAGTAACCTGCACAAGCAATCTCCAAAATCACACAGTGCTAAATGATACCCTTTCTATTTTTTCTGGATTGCTTTCGCAGAAATGGAGGTACTTTTAGCCATCTTTGATGCCGATTTTGTTCCCAGAAGGAAATATTATCCTCCACAGTCCTACCCTTGCATCTGTCATCACCTTTTCTGTTGGTGCTTTCGGCTGCAGGGTCTTGAAAGCCAGTAGCAATCACAGTCATGCGAATGGTGCCATGAAAGCTGTCATCAATGACAGCACCAAAGATTACATTGGCATTTGGATCTGCCATACTGCAGACGATTTCTGCTGCTATGTTCACTTCATGAAGAGTAAGATCTGCACCTCCTGTCACATTGTACACCACCCCCATAGGCTTGCTCACTGAATAGAGCAGAGGAGACATGATGGCTGAATGAGCAACCTCTTCTGCCCTGTTTTTGCCATGCCCGACACCAATGCCCAACATGGCACTGCCTGCATTCGACATTATAGCCTTCACGTCAGCAAAGTCAACATTAACAAGGCCAGGGATGGTAATTATGTCTGAAATGCCCTGCACACCCTGCCGAAGGACATCATCTGCAAGGCAAAATGCATCTACTATTGATGTGTTTGCACCTACAGTTTCCAAAAGACGCTCATTTGGAACAACCACTACAGTGTCAGTTGCAGCCTTCATTGCTTTCACCCCTTCCTTGGCTGCCCTAGAGCGTCGCATTCCCTCAAAAGCAAAAGGTTCAGTAACAAATCCTATTGTTAGAGCTCCCATAGCCTTGGCTAATCTGGCAACAACTGGCCCTGCATTGTCATGTTGATCATATCAAACCTTCATTAACCAAATGATCCTCAAAGAAACTGAGGGTAAAAGGACAGAAACATACTATTATGAAAAGTCAGGTGTAAAGTGTTTTTACGAAAATACAATTGAAGCATGTTTCTATGACAGATAAGGTTAGCGCATTTATATGTCGATCCAGTGAACTTTGATCAAATGCATGACTCCCAAAAAATAAGGATAACGACAAGGGGGCATACTGCTGTGACAAACAGGGTTAGGAATTGATATGTCAATCCAATCCAACTTCAAACTTCGATGAACTACATGATTCCCAAACGAGATAAGGACAAATGAAGAAACATCTCGATATGACAAGTCAGGGCATTGAAATGTCAATCCAATCAAAATTTGATCAACCGTGTGATTCTCAAACAAATGAAGATAAAGAAGCATGTTGCTATGACAAACAAAGTTAGGGTATTGGTACATCATTCCAATGAAACTTGGATGCACTGCATAATTCCCAAACAAAATAAGGATAGAATGGAAAACAGCATACTGCTATGAAAACAAGGTAAGAGATACAAGAGAGGAAAATAGCGTTAGAGGAAAGTAAACCAAAACCTGCTCCGGAACCAGTGCCTCCACCCATGCCTGCAGAGATGAAAACAAGGTCTGCCCCTTCTAAAGCAATGGATAGCTCTGCCAGGGACTCTGTCGCCGCCTCTTGCCCTAACTCGCTGCTGCCACCTGCGCCTCTTCCAAAGGTAGTCTCTCGCCCAATCTGCAGCTTGTTTGGAGCAACGGCCCTACTCAATGCCTGGGCGTCGGTATTCACAGCCCAAAACTCCACATTAGACAGCTTCGCATTCACCATACGGTTGACTGCGTTGCAACCTCCACCTCCGATTCCCATCACCTTGATCACAGCTTTGCCAGATGCACTCCTCTTTCCCACAGAAACCCTACTGTTCTCTTCACTTCCCAAATTGTCAGTAAATTCCTCCTTGCCCCTTTCCTGCTGCTGCTGCTCGAAGTTTGATGCCAGAATGGCATACTTGCGAATGTAGGTTCTGAATGCTGGGAACTGTAATCGTGGCCTTGATCTCTGCTCTCCAACACCAGCCCAGAAAAAGTAGACCTCGTCAGCAGATGTGAGAGCAGAACGTGCTGTGAATATTGAGTTTTCATTCCGATCTTTGAGGAAGTAGTTCAGATGAGCATTGGAGCTTGGCTGAGATGAGGCGCTTTCACAGTCTGAGCGTTTGAAAGCAGCGATGTCGAGGCTGGGGAGAAGACGAAGGGAGAGATGGCAAGCAAATGCCATGTGTGAGAAGGCACATGGATGATCTTCATCTCCAAATCTCATGCAACATCAGCATCGCTTTCGAGATTTTAGAACCAATCAATGCACACTACCTACTAGCATACCATCATGGGTGGTCTTATCGGAAACCTCTTTGGAGTTTTACTAAATTTTCCAATACACATGTTCATGTATGGGTTTTTTAAAATTAATATCGGTGAAATCCTAGAATTTTTGAAACAAAGCCTCGTGAATCCTACAATAATTAAAAAATTGTTTAAAAAATCCTATTAAAACAAATTGTCTAAGGTTTAAAACTGTGAAAATTTTTAGCTTGGCATCTAATTTGTAGTTGTCCTCCACCCAAAAATAAGACGAACAATAAAACCTTAGCATTAAATTTACAACTTACACTAGCATGATCGATTCAACTACAATATGTTATTGTAACCATGGCAACAGAATTTTGATGCAAAAAAAAAAGTTAAACAATGCCTTGAAAGGATTAAAATGAGATATAACAACATCAAATTGCACACAGTAGCAAGTACATTAGAGGTCTCCAACAAAGACATCCAAACTTTAATCGTCCATCATTTTTATTATCTCAAGAGATGGTGCCATGCCAACGATGAAATACATTAAAAAAGAGCGACATCTGTAAATACATTAAAAAAAAGCGACAAAATGAGGCTTGCAGTCAATGCCAGAATCCTTCAATAGCTCATAAGAAAAGTATATCATAAACTAAAGCCCTACTTAATGGAGTTCTCGAAGACAATATAAGCTGGTATTAAAAAACAGCATTTAAACTTATAAGCTAGACTCCAAAACTAAAAAGTATTTTTCCTTGTCTCATTAAACCATAGACAACATCCATAGCAGTTAAGAGTCTTCCAGCCAGCATGCTCCGTGCACAACATTGCATCATTGATAACATTCTAGAAGAGGACCTTCAACACGCCTCTTGTTTCCTTATAAATAAAGTCATTGATATGCATCACAATGTACCCATATTATATGGTGCAACTGCAATCTTAACTTCATAGCTGATTTTGTGACACGCCTCAAAAACCTATCAAAATTATGAATGGACAATAGGTCAAAACATCTCCAAAATTATCTTTAGAAATATTTGCTATCATAACACATGCAATAAAACTTAGAAACGTCAACCACTACAATCATGCAAACATTTCTTTAAGAATATCAATAAAGCTTTGCAAAAGACCTACGGGAATACAAAAAATTACAATTAAAAGCTAATTGTATTCAAGATTCAAAGTGATTTCAACAAATATTTCATGCAGGAAAGATTTAATTTGATTCATTTTCGTTCATTTATTGATGAACTATATTTTCATGTGAAGGATAGGCACAATCAACAAACTGGGTCTTACCAAAACCACAGATGTGCAATTTGTTAAGGAGATCGAAATTTTACTTCCCACATACATACGAGAACACCAATTATGCATCAATATGTGGAAAACAATTATGCATCAACACAAGAACACATGCTTAAGGACAAAAACAAAAGCCACCAATAGACATAACACTTTCTGTAAGATTGTCGCATTTAAATTTCTAAAGCTTATAGAAAAATCTCACAAAAGCCTGAAAACTTACCAAAAAAGTACATTGTCGGCTGAAATGGTGCTTTGAATCATCGTATGAACATGCAAAATTCTATCTATATTGGATAGATTTTTGTCACATCGACTCTACATCGACTTAATACATTCTCGTCACATAAAAGGTACATGAGCTTATACCCACATTTCAGCATTAAAACATCAACATACAATGTATAATCAACTCTAAAACATCTGCTCACTACAAGGGAGTCAACAAACGTCTGCAAGAGATAGTGCTTGAAATCATCATGGAAACATACAAAATTATGCATTGACATGAGAATACATGTTGTCAAGCTACTAACGATGAATATGAAGCCACCAACATGGACATAATACTAAGTGTAAAACAGTCTCATTCAAGTTAATAAAGCTTGCAGAAAAATCAAACAAGAGGCTAAGAACTTACCAAAAAAGAACATTGTCGGCTGAGATACTGCTTCAAATCATTACAATGATATTCAAAAGTATGGTGCATTTGGCTTGTCGATACGTCTATTCACATCAACTTGATACACAAACAAGTGCATGAGTTTGAATCAACATAAAAAGCATTTGAGGATCTACTAGCAAGACAAATCAGATCTAAAATATATATTGAAACCACACAAATCAGGTTGCAGCAAACATAATCACTGTAAGGAAAAAGAGCTCATTTTGCATGACCAAAAACTACCTTTCTAGATCTTGTATAAGACACTCAACTATCTAACTAGAATTTGTTTTAGGCCGAAACATAAAAATAGCACATTCCTCATGGTCATTATGCTTGTTGATTATGAGAAGATTTGAAGATCTATAAGTATTTGAAATACATAAAAAAACACATCGCACTACCTCAATTGTAGTACACTTCACAAACATCTAAAATTATTTCTTAAACTCATTAGGAAAATTTTGATACAACGTTTCAGAAAGCATATAAGATCATCAATTAGCACAATAGATCATGATACATATGTTAACCAATGAAAACAGAAATAAAAAGGATAAGATTGAAAAAGTCTATAAATTCATAACTTACCAAAATGTAGACAACAAACTTTACATCAACTTATCATTTGAGTTCAAAAAAATGTGCCTATACTCAACCGATCTCGTCCAAGAGTTTATTGCATTTTAAAAGTCAAATGAATCTAGGTCATTGCTTCCCTCAATGGAAATACACATTAAGGCATCCGCGGAATCAATCTTATTTCTTTTTTTGTCTTTGATTAGATTGAGTTTGCTGAAGCCTCTTTCACAAGCAACCGAATTGGTACACTGCACAAGTGAGATGCACATCAATGTGTATAGTCCTTTATATTTCTCATGCAACTGCTGATTGGAGCCAATGATGTTGATGTATCACGAAAAGATCGGCCGCTCCATTCAATTGTGGCTTGAATTTTGAATGCTTTATATTCCTGCCTCACCTCTTCAATATTGATGAGTGGAGGAATCACATTTCCAGCCGCATCAACTTTTGAGATCCCATAAAAATCACCAACGGAATCGATGTCTTGATAACCATAATCTTTCATTTCTCTCATGCATCTTGGTATGTTGGTAGGAGATAGTGCCTTGAAAGAACTCAAATGGCCTTTATCTTGGAACTGATCTGACAAATCTCAACTATAGCACGAGAAAAGGAGTTTTGGAACTCAATCGCCTCTTCTAAGTCATCACCCATAGCAGACCTATTTTACTATCATATGTTCCAGTGCTCAAATTTGTAGGAGGGCCTTCAATAAACTTGTTCTCAATCAAAGCAATTTTATTAGAAACAATTCCTAAGATTGCTCCAACTTCCACATAGTCGCGTTGAAATATCAAATTAAGTATGTCCGCTAGAAAATGTAGAACATATATACATTTGAAGTCGCATAACCTTTTTAGAAGCTTTTTGGTTGCAACAACCTGAATTGCCTTCTTCGACTTACTTGTAGATGCCAAGGCTGCTTCCAAATCATCTTCAACAACATATTGGACATCCTCGTCGATGAAAACAATATCTTTTTGCGAACATGATTTTTTCCTTGACATTTTGTTAAATTCAGTTTTTATAGCATGAATCACAGGTTGCAGAACATCACATATGCGTTTTATCGCATTGTGATGACTCAACCATCTTGTGGCATTAATCCTATTCAACTTCAATATATCACTTGCCATTTCTTCTTGTAACGACCGCAAAAGAGATTGCCTCTTGCAACTATTGGCAAAGAGAGAAACTGTTGCATTAACTAGTGAATCAATAAACTTGAAATACGACAATTTGGAGGCTGAACCTGAACACGCTAAATTGCACCTATGAGCGATGCAATGTATACCTGATAGAAAAGGGCATGATTTTTTTAGCCTGGTCACCACTCTCGTGTTTGACCCTATCATGACACCTGCTCCATCAGATCCAAACAATACGAACTTACTAATATTTAGGTTTGAGTCACAAAAAACAGCAATGATTGCATCGTAAATTGATTAGGCATTCTCATTTTCTAAAGAAATAAGACAGAAATAAGAAGTTACAGGATTGAAGTTTTCAATGTAAGACAAATACATAATCAAGGACTTGTCGGATATGTCCGTGGACTCATCCACCATTAATTCAAAGAAAGGACTTTGCTTTACTTTTTCTAAAATACTTTCTCGTAATGATTCATCAATGTATTTTATAAATTCAGCACAGGCCTTATCATGTTGATAGAGACTTTTTGTCATTGTTTTCAATCCAAGGGATCATAACAAACATAGTTCAGATTGGAACTTGGTGTAGGGAAGATCCTCTTTTGTAATAAAATATGCCACTTTAAACAAGGCCCACAATGCCTCTTCTTTTCTGCCGCGAATAGTAGCATTCGCTTCTTGTATTGTTGTTTTCTCTGCTTCAATCTGATCTCTATATATATCTCTATGGACTTTGGACCTACCATGATCCAACCATGCACTAGCACGAATGTTAGTGCTCCCCAAAGTTCCAAATACATTTTTGAAATGGTTTGGCTGTTGCTTGCATACTTTACAGTACACCCTTCCTAATTCTTTATTGAACTCTAGCCACAGGTAATCGATGATCCATCGATCTTGCCATATGCTATAAGCTTCTGCAATTCTAAGAGCTTCTAGATTCTTTTGGAGGTTGGCTGATTGAATATTTTCTTGTTCTGCATCAACTTTCTCCTCCTCGTTGCACCCATCACAACCATATTTCTCGGTGTGCTTTTTCTTGTTAGCTCCAAACATTACAAGAATGGTAGATTGTTTTCTCTTAGTGTATTTAATTACACATTTTTCACTTGTTTCACTGACATCTTTGGAAGTTTCCATTGAAGCTTGTGAGTACAATCCAATGAGTTTTCTAATTTGTGAAATATTCACACCTCCAACAATAATTGACTATAGAGACAATATTGAAGCAACAAGAAGCTTCAGGCTTGCAATAGTAAAAAATCTATTTTTTGTAAGAGCGCAGCAGTCCCATATATTTTAGTGACAAGCTAGCTGATATAAAAACTATGATTCATTAATGCATACTGCCAAAATTTGCTTGCAACTCCTACAACTATGCTAGTAGTACATCCAAACTATCACAATAATGAAAGTCACCTGTTTAAATAAAAGACCAATACTTAAAAGTCCAATTTTTTCTTGAAAATGGAGTAAGCTGAAAAATTGAAATTGAAGTAATTTGACACCAGCTTTATAAGCTCACAATACAATGTACATGTGACTTTTACACTCAAGATAGGCATTTATCACCTAAGCTCAAGGAATTACTCATTATCACTCATGATGTGCCTTGATTGAGGATAAGATCAGTAAGTTATGTCTATACGAGATAGTACTAGAGAGCAGTCGTACCTGCTACAAGCTTACAATTCAAAAACCTAGCCTGTCCTTCAAAATTTTGTAATTTGTAGGACAAATTGCCCCAAAGTTATTAAGACTTTTCCAGCTTCAAAGCACAAATAGACTTTGATGATTTAGAATTATTATTTATCAATATTCTGTTAGGATATTGTATGAATTTGATTACTTTAATTAATTGAGTAACAGACATTGACACTTGTAGAACTAAGAATCTTCTATGAACCATGTTGGTAGTATAAACACTGACCTTTCTTTGAAGGGATGTGCAGGTACACATGAACGTACCTGATGACTCTGAACAAGAATAAGAAGCCCTCTGGGCTTAAGGACTGATCTCTCTTTGAGGGTATGTGCAGGTACTCGAGAAAGTGCCAGAAGAACAAGAATCAAATCAAGAAGCTTTCTAAGCTTAAAGACAGTAAACAAGAAGGCTTTTGACAAAGTCTATAATGAAGGCACAATAGAGTCTATAAAGGAGGCTTATTTATAAGTCTATAATGAAGGATCAAAGGAGTCTATAAAGAACAGGACAAGGCACCCTAGTGACTTGTTCCACCATGATTGAGGATGGGCAACCTCTAGAAAATAAGTGCCAATGAACATGATTGAGGATGGGCAACCTCTGTAAAATAAGTGCCAATGAGCATGATTGAGAATGGGAAGCCTCTAGAAAAAAGGGCCTAGGAATTGATGGACATTATGCAAATACAAGATGGACATATACCTTGGCTCTTCCTTAGGAAGATTGCACTTGGGTGAATTCCCAAGTTGTAACCATGTAATATTATATGTAATTAAAAGTCAAGTTGGAACCTTGTACCACCTACCTCCCACCTACTTTTTCACATGCATTCTAGGCTATTTGACGCCTAGAATGGGACGCCCTCCTACACTCTCTCTTCTTATGCCAAATCACCATAATAACTCTCCCAAGCTAATACACATCACCCATTCACCCTCTCCAACTAATACACCTCATCCATGCACTCCACTTCACCCTAAGTCTAATTGGAGTCTTCCTCACACCTCATGCACTTGAACTGGACACCTCTAACAATATCCAAAGGTAGATTTTTTGGTAGAGACTGTTCCTCCCCAATCTGAGTCGGAGTAGCCTCGCAGGACGAGTGGGTCGATAGCATTTCCATCAGAACACAAAATGTGATCTAAAATTCTTTGAATATATCTTATCACTCTCTTTAATGCTTTTCAATGAGAGATCCTAGGATTAGACATGAATTAATTTAATGTGCTAACAGTGTATGCTAAATCTAGTCTAGTACACAACATTGCATACATAAAAGATCAAATACTTCACTATGTTGAGTACTTCACTATCAGAATCAACACTAGTAGGTTTAGTCAATACTATACTTGGATCCATTGGAGTATCAATTGGTTTGCAATCAGACATATGAAACTTTTCTAAAATGCCTTTTAGGTATGCCTGCTGGCTAAGATAGATTTTTTTCTGAAGCCTATTTATAGTAATGAGAATTCCTAGCAAAGAATGGACAACTCCTAAATCAGTCATGTAAAATTCTTTTGACAGATCACTCTTAGTAGTATGCAGAAGAGAATGTCATTAGACAAAATAAATACATCATCTACGTAAAGAGCTATGTGAACTAAATTGGTGCCTATATTCATACTCGCTTTCCATAGCTTCTTGCCACTTCACAGCATCCTTGGAGTTACTTACTTCGGCTAGACTCTCTGGTTCTTCTGATGAAGTTCAAAATGATTGAGGTGTATACCTCTCAGGAACTGTCCGAGTCCGTGAGGATCTACGGACGTTTGGTTGACCAGGATGTGATGATACTTCTTCTTGAATTTCTCCAGATCTGCTCGAGCTGGCTTGGTATGGTCTGATGACAGGTACTATTGGCTGCTCGACTTATGTAGCTATAGCTGCAGGTTCTGTAGAAGGAACATCAACGTTGGAAGAATCCATGCTACGTAAAATAGAATGAAATGACATAGCATCGTTTATCGATGGTTGTTTGAAATCATAGTATGTATGTTCTTGAAATATTACATCCCTAGAGATAAATACTACATTGATGGATGGATCATAAACTTTATGAGCTTTATGTTCATCATGATAGCCAATGAAAATACATTTATTTGTCCTATGATCAAGTTTCTTCCTAAGCTGTTTAGGAATGTGAGCAAAACATATACAACCAAAGATTTTTAAATGGCTGACATTAGGCTTGTGCCCATGCCAAACTTCATGAAGAGTTTTGTTGTTGACGGCTTTGGTGCTGGATCTGTTCTGCACGTAACAGGCTACGACATTAGCTTCTACCCAGAACTTCACAAGTAGGTGTGCTTGATGTAGCATGGATCTGGCTCAGTTGATAAGAGTCTATTCTTCCTTTCTGCAATCCCATTTTGTTGAGGTGAATAGGAAGTGGCAAATTGTCTTCTAATACCATGTTCAGCCATGTAGTCGGACATCTCATTAGAGAGGTATTCGCCGCCACCCTCAATTTGGAGTGCCTTCACTTTTGTAGATGTTTGTGTCTCAGCCATGGCCTTGAATCTCTTGAAGCATTCAAAGGCTTCAGAATTGTGCTTAATGAACATGACTGTAGACCATCTAGAATAATCATCTATGAAAGTAATAAAATAGATTGCATCTCCTAAGGACGGAGTTGGCATTGGACCACAAAGATCGCTATGTACAAGATCTAATACATACTTTGTTTTGATGGAATGTGATTTGGAAAACTTGCTTTTAGAGTGTTTGCCATAGATGCATGATTCACAAAAGAAAGATTTCCTATCTAATGAAGAAGAGAAACATCAACTAAGTTATTACAACACATATAGGAAAGTGATCTTGTATTCATGTGTCCAAATTGACTATGCCACAAAATAGCATTATCATTTACATTTTCATTAGAGATACTAGCTAATGCAAGAGTACAGAAAGATTTCCAACTCTAGTGCATGTATCAACTGCCAGTGTGGATGTAGTTGCTCCATCACCCCCGTCGATGACATGTGAGGGTGACGAGTGTTGTTGTGATGATGTGGACGAGCTGCCACCATCTGACGTGGAACCATGTGAAACTGATCCCACCGGTGATGTGCTCCCAACTTGAAGCTTCTCTTGTCTTTGTTGTTGCCATGTACCTGGCAACTGAGCCCTTGAGGTATCTGCATGTTGAGCTCCAGAGGTTGCAGCTGCTTGTGGATTCTAGGGTGGGCTTCTTGGCTTGTGTACCAGAGGGAGGATACTGGTATTGACTCTTTTGGCCTGGGACTCTGATGGTGAAGTTGTCCTTGCATTCTTGGGCTTCTTGTGTTCAATGGGAATATCCCATGCCTTGTCTGCAAGTTACAGTTGTTGTTGGAGCTTTGGCCCGTTTTGTACTTGATGTAGAGTGATATCTGTCATCAGATATCCTAATATTGTGATAGGCTGATTGTGCTTAATGCACTCATGAAGACAATTCGAAGCAAACTGTGCCCAATCATAGAGGTTTTGGGCATGCAGTCGTGAATCTGCCATCATGTGAAATAGGGACATGGATACCCTCAGCACTTTTATTCGAGGCTTTTGTGTGCATCTGGTGAGATATGCACATGCTGCTTGAAGTTATTTGTCGTTGATTGCTTCCAGCCTGTACCTATCCTTGTTCTTCCACTTGGTCACAGAGGGATCAATATATTTGAAATATGCCGTTTGCTCTATCTTTTGGAGTGTCCTTGTGACAGTGTTTGGCCCTCGTGGGAAACCATAAGGTTGCAAGTCAGCTGCCGCAAAGGATACATTATAGACATAATTCCTGATAGGGGGAACTATGATCTGACATGATCTTGTCGTGGTATGATAATTAGCATATGCCATTGTACTAGATAGGGGCTTTGATAACCTGTCAAGACAGGGATCTGAAATTCGATTTCCTTGAAGAAGGACTCCGCCTGCTGGTACCAGGTCTGCATCTCTGTAAGGTCAAGCTTGCACAGCTGGATGTCGAGCTTGCTTGCTTTGGGATCATCTGAACTGGAACTGGGGTTGGACGACATGGTTGGAAAATGGAAGAAGGAGGGTTATGGAAAACCTGCTTCGGTTGAGAGCTAAGACAATGGAAAGGGCATCAGTTGAGATGTAAAGGGTTGGGCTCCAGTTGAAATCTGATGGAGTGGCTTTGGTTGAGATGGAAAAGGTTGGGCTCCGGTTGAGATCTAATGGAGTGGCTTCAGTTGAGATCTGATGGGTTGGGCTTCGGTTGAAATCTGATGGCATGGCTTCGGTTGAGATGGGAAAGGTTGGGCTCTGGTTGAGATCTGATGGAGTGGCTTCGGTTGAGATCTGCTGGAGTGGCTTCAGTTGAGATGTGAAAGGAGGACTTCGGTTGAGTGTTGAAGGAGGGGGCTCTAGTTGAGATGGGAAGTGGCGATGTAGAATGGTTCGGAAAGTGTGGGGGAAGGGATGTATGAGCAGGTTTGGAAAGGGAGTTATGTGAAAGATGGTTGTGTGGGGTAAAGCGGTGTGGGTGATGAAGTAAAGGTGGGAACAGAGTGAGGTCGAGTTAAGAAGATGGCGAGTGGAATAGGAGGAAGTGCAGGTGTTTGACAATGGTTTTAATGTTATGGATGTGTATCTTTCAGGGATGAAGTAGCTTGAAGGTGTATGGTTTGTGATTGTGATTGTAGGATGTTCAATAGTGTGACAGGAGCGTGATAAGTGCTCGTGTGACACTACCCCTCAGCATGCAAAACTTGAGATATAAGGGATTCTGCCGGCGACGTTTGTGTTGAAGGTTTCGGTGATGGTGCTCATAAGGGAGTGATAACGATGGTGAGATGGTGTGAAGATGATGACGGACAGATTGAATAGTCGAGCACCAGGATCGGTGTCAAGAGCAGGAAGATCACCGCAGATTGTTGCCAGAAAACGCTTTAGCTTCGCACTTCACTGAGGTGCGAATGGCTTCGGTGAGAGGGCATTTATTGCCGTCATCGTCTGGTTGCAAGGGAGATGGGACATGATGGTTCGTAAAATTTGAATTTATGTCCTCCAGTCAAAATTCAAAATGACTGCTCTGGTTGAGATCTCACAGAACTGCTCCGGTCGAGATTCGAAGGAAGGCTCTGGTTGAGATCTGAAGGAACTACTTCGGTCGAGATCTGAAGGAAGGCTCTGGTCAAGATCTGAAGGGACTGCTTTGGTCAAGATCTGAAGGAACTGCTTCGGTCGAGATCTGAAGGAAGGCTCCGGTCGAGATCTGACAGAACCGCTTCGGTCGAGATCTGAAGGAAGGCTCCGGTCGAGAGCTGACAGAATCGCTTCGGTCGAGATCTGAAGAAATGCTTCAGTCGAGATTTGAAGGGACTGCTTCGATCAAGATCTGAAGGAACTGCTCCGGTCGAGATCTGAAGGAACTGCTTCGGTCGAGATCTGAAGGAATGCTCCGGTCGAGATTTGAAGGAATTGCTTCGGTCGAGATATGAAGGAAGGCTCCAGTCGAGATCTGATAGAACCGCTTCGGTTGAGATCTGAAGGAAGGCTCCGGTCAAGAGCTGACAGGACCGCTTCGGTTGACATCTGAAGGAAGGCTCCAGTCGAGATATGAAGGGACTGCTTCGGTCGAGATCTGAAGGAACTGCTTCGGTCGAGATATGACAAAAGCACTTCGGTTGAGATTTGAGAAAAATCTCATGATGCATAAATGGATCTGTTTGATGCAAGTGAAGAACTCCAAGGAAAATAGGACTGTAGCTTAGAGTAGAAGTTCTTATAAAAGAGGTGTATCTCCAGGAATGTTGGTTACCCTGAGATACCAGGGAGACAGAGATGAGGTGGCTGAAGTGTGAGAATGATTTCCTAAGGTGTAGCCTATCAGTTGTTGATCTAGAACACCCATGACCCATGAGTATGAATAGAAGAAAAAAAGAAAAAAAATGCATAGAATGTACATAAGTAATGATATGAAGTATAAACAAGGAATGAGGTGAACAATAGGCGAGATGTACAAGGAAAGGAATAAAATAATATTAAAAACCCTTTTTGTTTTTTTTTTTCTTCAAGGGAAAAGATCCTAAATTGGGTCAACAAAGAACAACTCTTTGTAGTACCGCCGTAGACGACCACCGTTTACGACAGTGTCTAGGAGTGTCCCGTCAAGTGTTTGTAACTGGACTGCACCATTAGGAAATATTTTGTTAATAACGTATGGCCCTTCACTTCTGAACTTCAACTTGCCGGGGTGCTTCTTTGATGTATAAAGAAGTACCTGGTCACCTAAATGTAGACCCTTATTGCGCAGGTGACGGTCATGCTAGGATTTTTGGCATCGTTTGTTAACTAGTTGTGCGTGATAAGACATTAGTCTTGTCTCGCATAACTGGGCTAACATAAACAGCCTGGTTTTGACTTGTTGTTCGATTGAAGCTTTTTCACATAGATCTATTGAAAAGGCCTCCGTAACTCTTAGCGAAGGTACTAAGAATTCTACGAGCATTACCTCTTCTTGACCGTATATTAAGTGGAAAGGGGTTACCCACCTAGTGGCTTTCTTCGGGGTGGTGCGGTAAGCCCAGATAGCTGAGAAAAGTTTTGTTTCCCAATCAGAACGACTGGTTTCAACTATCTTGGTTAGAATTTTACAGATCATCTTGTTAGTTGATTCAGCCTGGCCATTATACCTAGGATAGTACGGTGTACTTTTTCTGTGAACGACAAGGCAATGGCGTAGGAGATTATCAACGACAGCATTTAAAAAATGCGTGCTGCGATCACTAACAAGCTCAATGGGACAACCAAAATGGGTAATAATGTTTTCGTAAAGAAAACGTGCAACTGTTTTTGCGTTGGCGTCCTTCGTTGCTCGGGCCTCTACCCACTTAGTGGCGTAATCTGTGGCTATGAGGATGTATCGAGCTTAGGTATGTTTCGCTGCTGGACTGATGGGTCCAACAAAGTCAATCCCCCACTTATGGAAGGCTTCGTCTTCTATAATGGGAGTCAATGGTGTGAAGTCTGCTTTGGTATTTTTCTTTGCTCTTTGACAGACATCACATGCTTTAATGACAACAAACGTGTCTTTAAACAAAGATGGCCACCACAATCCTGCTTGAAGGATAATCTTCGCTGTGGCTTCAGCAGAAAAGTGGCCACCTCCAATGCCCTCATGAGCTTGAGATATTATCGGTCGTATCTCAGATTCATAGGCACATCGTTGAATAATGCCATCAATACCCCTTTTGTAAAGTTGTCCCGCAATTAACTAAAAGGGTGCTGCTTTCATTAAAAAATTTCTTTTTTTCATTGTACTCAGGCCTTCTTTTAGTCGGCCTGTTGTGAGGAACTGAGTGATCTCCTCAGCCCATAGGGGTGTGGCATCGATCTGAAAAAGGCATGCATCAGGAAGATCATCGTTGACTGGTGCAGTTGCTTTTTCAGCACTTGGTAGTCTGGAAAGGTGATCCGCCATGAAATGTTGGGACCCTTTCCGAATGACTATACGGAAATTAAATTTCTCCAAAATTAGTAGCCATCGAGCTATTTGTCCCGTCTTACAGGACTTATTAACGATATATAGGAGTGCTTGATGGTCTGTGTAGAAAGCAAAGGTCTGGCCTAATAAATAATGTCGTAGTTGTTGTACCGCATAGACCATTGCCAATGCTTCTCTCTCGGTAGTGGTATAGTTTACTTCAGCAGGCACCAGTTGCCTGCTTAAGAAACATATGGGAAAGTCCTTGCCATACTCGCCTGGTTGTGCAAGAAGACCCCCAATGGCATACTTACTTGCGTCAGTATGCACATGGAATTCTTTCGTGTAATCTGGCGAGCGGAGTATGGGAGTCGTTGTGAGTGCTGTCTTCAACTCCTCAAAGGCCTTGATTCGTTCTTCGGTCCAGCGAGGATCTACCACAACTAAATAAACGAGACGTGCCTTGTCTGTAAAAAATACAAAAATAAGCTTGATAAAGTCAAAAATATTGTATATAGATAAACACACATGTGTGGAGCCTGTTCCCACGTGTGAAAATAGTGTACTTGTCATGTACCATAATCATATAGGTTGTACATATGATTTAATTCAAGTTCTAGTGGCTAAAAAGGCCAAAAACTAGTTTTCTAGATATATGACACATGGCATCAATCTATTGATTGCATGAGCCAAATATTTTGGTTAGGTGTCATATCCCATGTGTAGAGGACAGCTCACACGTGTGGAATAAGCTGAATTAGGCGAATTTTGACTTCTAGAAGATTTCCAAGTAGATCTCCATATAGAAAGAAGGAAAATGGACCAAAAGTGCTCAAAATAGAAGGTTTTGTCCAAGTGTCAGTTTTGCATGATGAATCATCATATGACAAAGCACCTTCACACATGTGGGATCAAAGGGATGATCAGTACCACGAGCTCCCACTTATTGTATATATAGAGCCACATTTGGCCATAATCAGTGTGAGACACCAATCTTGGTTTTGGAAGCAATTTTGAGTGATTCTCTCCATTTGTCTACATTTGTTTTGATTGTTTTGAGGTTCTATCAATGTGTACTTAATTTTCAGGTTGGATTCCGTACTCAGACAATGTTTCACACGTGTGAAACCATAAAGTACAGTTACCTTCAATTAATGATTGTTCTTGTTAGGATTTTGTGTCTAAAATTGATCTAGAGTGATCTTAATCTGAAGTAGATTGATAGATCAAGTAATTTGACAACCAATCCCTCTTGAGGATCAGATTAGGATCCACTCTTGGTCCTTTTTGTACTTTTTGCACATGGTATCAGAGCCAAGTACAAGAGTTTTTGTTGAAATTGATAGGGTTAATCCAAATCAAAGCCAAAATTAGCACTTTTTTGGAAACTAGTGAAATTTTGTGTAGCGAGTTGGATTTGATAGCTATCCTCAAAATTTTTGGTCCAGATCTTGTTGTGGGTTGTAGGAACCCTTTTCACACGTGTGAGGCTGTACAGCTCCGGTTTTGGCTTAGAAAATTCAAAAATTTGTACAATTTGACTCACACACCCAATTTGAGAGATTTTTAGTGCAAAATCAAGCATTTTCTATAGAGAATCTAATCCCTTGATTAGTTCTTGGATTAGATCAGCCAGAAAATTAAAATTGAAGCTTGAATTAGGAGCATTAAATGATTTTCTTTGATTTTTTGAGTGCATGTTGAAGTTGAGAGAGATTTTGCTAAAAATCATAGATTAAGGAGTGATATGCAAGGTGAGAGGTTGAAATCCATTGTACCATCACTCTAGATTTGTTCAAGAGTGATAGGGTCAAGTTTAAAAGCATCAATTTGCTAGAAAACATCCTTGGATCTGTCCTCCAAGTGAAACCTTTGAGAGTTTCTAGTGCATATAGAGCATCTATGCAAATCTTTTGTAGAATTTGACATAGATTGGCTTAAATTGAGAGTTCTAGAAAAGAGATTGAGATCCAAGTCAAATTGTTCAACCCTAATCAATTTGTTTGAGTGATTGTAAGGTTTGAAAAGAGTCATTAAGGTGTCTATGACAAATGTGTAGAGAGAGATCCAATTTTCTAAGAGTTCCTTCCTTTGTAGAGGGCAAGATCTAGAAGCTCATTTTGTGTTGTTATTGGTGAAGAGTTTGTCTTCTCCTAAGTGATCAAATATTTCTAAGTGGCATTAGATCTTAGTGAGAAAAATCACAACTTTTGATTTTGAAATTCATTCCAAGTCTCAAAAGGTAGAGTAATTGGTGAAATCCAATAGGAGTGATTGAATTCAATTTGTTGAGCAAAAATTGACATAGAATGTATGAAACTCAAATTAGTTCTATTCAACTTTCTTTGTGAGAGTGTGAGGGTCAATTTGTGATCTCATTGGATGTCTAGAATGAGGAGGAGTCCATATTTGAGTATTCATGCATGGTTGGGATCTTTGTGAATCTCTAGTTGTCTAATTTTTTAAGCTTTGTGAAAAATTGGTGGTATAGTTTGTTGTCAAATCAAATCAAATTCATTCTAAATATCAAGTGTGAGATTATTTGGGTTAAGAGTGAGTCCAAAAGAAGTGATTAAGTTTGATTTTCATGTATTTGAAACAAAACCCATCTTTTGTTCAAGAATCTCAAGTGTTGAGAGAACTAGTCAAGTGAAAAGGAAAATCTAGGTGTCAAATCTTTTTCATATCCATTTCAACTTTCAAAAGAAAGAGTCATTAGTATTTGATGAGTCCAATAGGAGATTGGATATGATTTCTTTAGTTATTTGATTCAAAGATTGTGTGCTTTTGTCTTAGTGATCAAAGCAAAGTTTCCAAGTGACTAGTCATTACTGTGAAGATTGATTCTTAGGTTTGTGAGCTAGATCTTTTGTAGATCCTTCTAGATTGTTGAAGATGTTCAAATCTAGTCTCTTGAAAGTCACAAATTACATTTGTAGAATCATATCACAGGTTTTTATTCACATGGCATCAATAGGTGGCATCCTAGTGAAGGAAAGAAAGGATCCTAAGTGCAACCTTTGTGGCAAGGGAGGATATATTTTTGCAAGATGCTACAAAAAGAGGACCAATCCATCCAAGGAGAACCAAAGCAAGGGGGCCGAGGTGAAGGATGGAGCTTCAAGTTCAAAATGTAAATACAAGAAGGACAACTCCAAGGAAAGGTGTTTCCTTTGTGGAAAGGTGAATGAGGCTTGGAGTCTCACAAGGACTTGCAAGATTTGTCTTCAAGAGTCCATCACAACACATGTCAAATCTTTTGAAATTTTTCATTTGGAAGTGCATTGTTTGGTTCAAGATGCAAAGATAGATGTCACTTTCATGAAAGTAACTTGGATTTATTTTATGTCCTTGGAAAGTATTTTGCTTGTAACTTTGGACAAGTTCAAACTTATTGTTATTATCCAAGAGAAATCAATCAAGAATAAGGAGCAATCACAAAATGAAAATAGTTTCATTTATGCTCTCATGTCAACTTATGAAGAACCATTTTGCTTTGAAGAGATTTTTGTATCTCAAAGGTGGATTAAGGCAATACTAGTTGAGTGTGATGCCTTAAAAGATAGCAAAATATGTTTTCCTTGTAAGCTTACATTAGTTATGAAGTCAAGGAAATGAAAATATCTTCATAATGTAGGATCTTTTGGTTTCAATAAGATCATGAATGATGTGTTCATTCATAAAGATAAAAATTGTATGTTTTCAATCCTGAAGGCAAGTTGTAAACTTCTTATGAGAATAAGTGCAGCATCCAAAGTGGACACTTATATCCATAAGAAAGTAGTTAGCCTTATTGAGATGGAGATACCTTTTGATTTCAATATTGGAAAAATCATGCCAAGTTGTGGTGATTTTTGGACTTATGTTTCTAGCATAAGTAATCTTGATAATCATAGGAAGTGCATATTGAATGGTCATACTTATTGTGATCATTATGAGACATGGAGGTCTTGGATTTCCATCAAGAAGGAGCATCATGAAGAGGATCTTAAGGAGTCATCTCAAGGTTCAAGTGTGCCAAGGATTGAGGAGGAGAGACCTTCTCAAGTTGTGATTCCAAAAAGAAACTCAAGAAACATGGTTGAACCCATGTGGCTCACATTTCAAGGGAAAGAGGAGCATATCTCATGTGAAGGAGCAAGCCTCAAGGTCAAGCATCTACATGAAAATTGGAAGGAATCAATTTTGGAGGTGCTAGGATGGTGCAAAGCTCTCAAGCTCATCAAAGGTGTCAACATCAAAGAAGCACTATCATGGATATGGTGATTTTAGATCAACATCAAGCTCATCGGCTGATCTTCACACCTTTTGAACCAGCAAAGACCAATTCAGCCCATGGAGTCAAGTTCAAGATCATCATGTTTTCCATCAAGCTAGATTTACCAAGCTAGATTTTTGAGGAGTGTGAAAAATGCAAAAATAAGCTTGGTAGAGGCCAAAAATTTTGTATATAGATAAACACACATGTGTGGAGCCTGTTCCCATGTGTGAAAATAGTGTACTTGTCATGTACCATAATCATATAGGTTGTACATATGATTTAATTCAAGTTCTATGGCTAAAAAGGTCAAAAACTAGTTTTCTAGATATATGACACATGGCATCAATCTATTGATTGCATGAGCCAAATATTTTGGTTAGGTGTCATATCCCATGTGTAGAGGACAGCTCACACGTGTGGAATAAGCTGAACTAGGCGAATTTTGACTTCTAGTAGATCTCCATATAGAAGGAAAATGGACCAAAAGTGCTCAAAATAGAAGGTTTTGTCCAAGTGTCAGTTTTGCATGATGAATCATCATATGACAAAGCACCTTCGCACATGTGGGATCAAAGGGATGATCAGTACCACGAGCTCCCACTTATTGTATATATAGAGCCACATTTGGCCATAATCAGTGTGAGACACCAATCTTGGTTTTGGAAGCAATTTTGAGTGATTCTCTCCATTTGTCTACATTTGTTTTGATTGTTTTGAGGTTCTATCAATGTGTACTTAATTTTTTGGTTGGAGTCTGTACTCAGACAGTGTTTCACACGTGTGAAACCATAAAGTACACTTACCTTCAATTAATTATTGTTCTTGTTAGGATTTTGTGTCTAGAATTGATCTAGACTGATCTTAATCTGAAGTAGATTGATATATCAAGTAATCTGATAACCAATCCCTCTTGAGGATCAGATTAGGATCCACTCTTGGTCCTTTTTGTACTTTTTGTCCATTTCCAGCATAGTCGATTATAAAGATGCGATAGTAGTTGGTATAACCGAGGAAGACATATACTTCCTTCATTGTTGCAGGTAGGGGCATGTCCACGATAACCTTGATTTTTGACGGGTCGGTAGAAATTCCGTCCTTTGATATTATATGCCCGAGTACAACCCTATGGGTGACCCATATTTGGCATTTATCAGGGTTTAGTGAGATGCCGAACCTACGACATCGAATGAAGATTTTCTCCAAGGCATCTAGGTGCGTAGCAGCGGAAGAATGTACACCTAGATCGTAGAGATAAATCTCCACAACCCAATGTAATAGATCTTGAAAGGCCAGTTGCATGATCCGTTGGAATGTTGAGGGGGCATTACATAAGCCAAAAGACATAACGTTATAAGCGTAAACGCCGCTCTCTGTGGCAAAAGCTGTTTTATGTTTATCTTCAGGGGCTATTTGAACAAGGAAATAGCCTCTGAACCCATCCAAGAAGCTGAAAGCTTTAGCTCTTGCCATTTCCTCTAGTTGTTAGGGACAAGGGAAAATGGAATTTCTTCATAACCGCATTAAGGTTTTTGAGGTCAACACAGATACGAAGCTTGCCATTTTTCTTGGGTACAACCACAATGGGTGATACCCAATCAGTATGTTGGACTTCATAAATGAAGCCAACATCCAGCAATTTCTTAATATCTTCGTCGATCCTCTCATGATAGATTGGGTTACTGTGGTAAGGTTTAGCCCTAACGGGCTTAGCATTGTCTTCTAGAGGAATCCGATGTACTACTACTTCAGGGGAGATTCCTTTCATCTCGGTATAATTCCATGCAAATACATCCCTGTATTTGCATAATAAAGTCTCTAGATCAGACAGTTGGGTTGATGACAAATGTGCCCCAACATGAACTATTCGATCTATGTCCTCGTCAGGATCTTTAAGGTTTAGTGGAATTGTCTTAGCGGGTCCTTCAAAGGAATTGGAACTTGGTGTAGGTTCCCGATGTGGCTGCGGTAACTGGATAACAACGTCATCCAGTGTAAAGTCTTTGAACTTCTGTGGAAGATCAAAAGGTGGGTCCACAAAAATTTGAGGTGATTCTTTATTAGACGTGGAAGCTTTATCAGAGTGTTTGTTGTCTGTCCCCTCTGAAAAGGGCTTGATTGGCTGTTTAAGCTTCGCACGCATCTGTTTTTGTCGCTCGGTTAATTTTGTAGCAATAATGGTATTTTTTTGTAACCGAGGTTTTTGTAGTTTTTGAATGGGTGGTGTTGTGGCCTCACCTACCATATCATTGTCGATTGTATCCCAGACTTTATCGGGATACACGTCCCAAGTATATACTTTGGTTTTGGGCCTATATGCTTGTGACATGAGCCAACGGTCCTGTTGACTTGATCTCCTTAGGAATGACTTTGGACGGATAATGTTGAGCATCTAGATAGAGGAGTACATGATCATCCGTCATTTCGACATCATCCATGGAAAGAATACCTTCTTCCGAAACATGGGCAATAGAGACACTAGGTTCTCCTGGGCACCAAGCTATAGGAATGGGGTCTATCATCATGAGGGGAATGATGGGTGTGTCAATGTCTGTAGAAGATGGAAGAATATCCACATCTTCTGTAGCCGTTTCGATACGACATCGATTGGAATCCGCACAGTCCACGGTAGCTAGCGCATGACCCCAATTGATTATGTCCGTGGTTTGTGTATAGTGTCCTTTTGGTTGGATGGGACACTATCTGATTCGTCATATGTTGTAGATGACCAATCATCGTATACCTTGGCGGGCTTGACATGGCCATTTGAGTCAACCGTGACTCGTTTATCATGGTTGCCAAAGGTAAGTTTGCTGTTCTTCCAGTCTTGGACAACACCTGCCATCTGGAGCCAAGGTGTACCAAGAAGGAGTTTATACGTATTGGCATCTTCTGGTAAGTCTAAGATGACACAATCGATGATAAACTTGACAACTGCTATTCGAACTTTTATATTTGATAAATGACCAGCATGGACCAGCCATACGAAGTTTTTATCGTGGTTGATCGAGGGTAGTGAAGTCCCATAACTTTGCCAATGACAAAGCCATTATATTGACGTCTGATCCACTATCGAGGATAGCAGATACTGCGGGATAATCTTTATAGGACAAGGGTAGTGTGATGCTATTCCCCTTAGCAACACCTATATTCATCAGATTCATAGGAATCTGAGGAATTTCAGGAATCGCTTCTGGTTTTTGTTGTTCATCAGGAATAGGAGGCAGCTGAAAACTACAATGGATATAAAGTTGAAGTCTGGTGAAGGATTTGATAGCACTATGGAATGGCATGGTGAGTTGAGCTTGTAGGAGGTCAGAAAATACTTCAAGTACCTAGAGGGATTGCTCCTTTTTGAGGATATGAGCTGATAACGGACTATTCATATGTTTTTCCTCTCGCAAAAATTCATCTCAAATTTTGTTGTGTAATCTTTTGGTGCTGTGGAGGCCGTCAAATGGCTTCCATGTGGGTCAGGTGATTGTCCATGGTTTTGTTGTTGTTCTTGTTGTTGGTGTTGTGCTCTAGTAAGAACTCTAATAGGTTCGGATGTGATATGACGTGCTGGAAGGATCCTATTAGGTTGTTTAGGACAGTCTTTGAAGCTGTGTTTGCAAACACAGTCGGGACATTCTGCATGGTATTGGTTTTTAACTTTACAATCAGCCATGAAATGTCCTGTTTCACCACAGATAAAGTAGCGGTTGCTCATGGGTCCGATGGCAATAGCGTAACCATCTTGGATGGCTAGCTGAGTTGGGTTTTCTTGTGGTGTGGAATACTCAGCTTGTTTGCACGAGCATGAGTTGTCGGTTTGATTCTGGTGATTGCTAGATGATGGAATTGATGTATCAGGATGATATTAATCGTAGGAGTTTTCTACCAGGTGTGTGTGTGCAGACTCTCGAGAATGTCTATTTTTTTGTGCTCCTAGATCCTGTTGTCCTCGTGGTGGTGGTCCTAAGAGTGCCAGCTGTTGTTGAGGTTGATGTCTAGGTTGTCTGGGCAACTCTTGTATATGGATCTAGTTGTTTCGTGGTGGAAAGGACGTGTGTTATTGCTGTGAAACAAATGGTTGTCGAGGAGGTTGATAATGTCCTCTTGACTGGTTGTGAGGTTGATTCCTCGGGTTATAATAGCAATAAAGGGAGGTATGCCCCATAAAGTCACAGGTTTCACATTTGATCAAGGAGGTATCTGGGACCGGTTGGTATGAAGGGCACTCATTTCCAGTGTGTGTACCTCGGCAGTGAGGGCACCACGTGTTCTCTCGTCTATGATGGATTTGGCCAGTGGGTAACTGACCTGGCATCGAACTTTGGATAGACTTAAGAGTGTTTTGAAACTCTTTTGTGAGTTTTCCCATCTGTTGTTGGTGTTGCTGATTAAGCAACTCCATCTGTGTTTTCCATAACTGTTCTCATGTGTCATCGTTTGGTTGAGCTTCTTGGACAGCACGATGTGCTCTCCGTTCTCATGGTTCCTCAACATCTGAGCCCTTGTCTTCTTCTTGAATGGCATCAAACATGGCTTGTTTCAATGATGTATATTCATCATTGGAATGAAGTTCACGTCTGATCCATCGGGGAAGTCCAATGAGGAACCAAATGATGAGCATGGACTCGGTAGGTTGCTCTTGTACCTGACTTTTTAATTGTTTAAATCGTTCGATATAGCCACGTACTTTTTCGTCTTTTGTCATTTTGATATTACTTAGTTTGACAAAAGGACTGTCTATCAAGCGAAAAGGCTTGAACCGTTTGATAAATGCCTCTTTCAAGAGTAACCAGTCACGTTTATCTTCACGATCAAGGTTAAAAAACCACTCTCGTGCGCGATCGATCGGCCTTTGGTGCTGTCTCGCCGTAGACATCACATGCATTTTCAAAGACTTGGAGAAATCGCTGAGGATTAGTGTTACCATCGTACTTAGGTAAGTCTAGCTTTGGGGTCCTTTTTTCAGTACGTGGAACATTATTTGCAAAAGCTTTGTTTAAGTGAGCTCTTGCATGGGATGATTCGGCAGCATGGAATTGTGGTCGTTCGTATCGAGCTTCATAACACGTAGGTTCCCATCTGTTGAATGGGTTTGTGGATGGCTCTTGGACTTGGGATCTCATCTTGGAATACCTGTTAAATCGAGCCTATTCGATAGATGGGGAGACCATCTCTGGTGGATAGTCCTCTATAGTATTCGGATCGTTAGGATCGCGCGGATCGTTAGGGCGATCCATGACAACTCGTAGAGTGTCGTAGGATGGTTGAAATAAACGCGTGCACTTTGGTTATGGTGGATACGGTTGTCAAATGCGGGTGTTGTGGTCTGTTACGGGTTGATTTCGGTTTGGGATGCGGAACTTGAGTGAGGCTCCGGCTCTGGTTGAAATTGGAAGTAAGCCGTCGGTTGAGAGGTGACTGTGTCCTCCGGTTCAGATTCAAGAGCAGTGTTTCGGTTGAGATTTGAGCAGAGTGCTCCGGTTGAGATTTGAGAAGAGTGCTCCGGTCGAGATCTGAGGACAGTTTTTTGGTTGAGATCTGAACGAAATGCTTTGGTCGAGAGCTGACATAAGTGCTTCGGTCGAGATCTGAGCAGAGTGCTTCGGTCGAGATTGGACTGAACACTCTGGTTGAGATGTGAGCGAAATGCTTTGGTTGAGATGTGATGGTAGTGCTCCGGTCGAGTTTTTTTACTGAGCACTTCGGTTGAGAATCGAGCGAAATGCTCCAATTGAGAATTGATGGCGTGCTCCGGTCGAGTTTTTTACTGAGCACTCCGGTTGAGATGCGAACGAAATGCTCCGATTGAGAATTGAGCAGGACTTTGGTCCAGACCAAAGTGATGAGCTTGGCCATGAATGTGTAGGAGCTCTCAGACGATGGTGTCGCAACACATGAGATTGAGATATGGCTTGGTTGAGTGTGTGTGTAGCTGTGGAACGACACCAAATGTTCACATTATCACTGAATCTGTGAACATGTTTTTCTCTTTTAGTTTCTTATCTCTTGGATTACCTCTGTCGTTATGGTTCTTTGTGATTATTCTTCTTATTAGAACATTTACAAAGCAGAAGCAATATTCAAGGATGCATTACGTATTTCCCAGTCTGTCAGTGGGTAACTCAAATCTGATACTCAGCTACATGCATACACTAGCCATTGAACCATCTACAGCTCAAGCAAATCAACATTCAGTACAGAGAGCAATCCTACTACTAACTACTGAATCAAAGAACAATCAAGAACTAGAATAGCTACTGAAACCAAAACCAGATTCAAGAAACAAGAAACAAGATTCCTAACAGCATTTAACAATCTAGGAATCAAGGAACACACATTATTTGATGCCTAAATTATCCAAGAACATCAAGAACTAGAATGTCAAGACTATGCAAGATTTACACCACATTTCTAGCTTCTATAGTTTACTTGAATGCTGATTTCTACAAGATTCCACAAGCAAGAATTGAAGCTAATCCACAACTAAGCAAGAACAAGAAACAAGAATCTAGTTAATTCACAAGCAAGGAATCAAGCATGCTCATAGAAATATCACTCAAAATCATTGCCATGAACAAGGAGCTTAGTGATCTTCAAGAACTTGTGGAGGATCCTCTTTATTAGCTCAAGAGAACTTGAAAATACAATCAAAAGCTCCCTCACAAGAGAGGGGGGCCCTTAAATAAGCAAGAAGGCTACCCATATGGAGCCCATGTGGCAATTCCACTAGATTAGAAATTACATGTGGAATTTGTCCTTCCACTAGAGGTCACCATCAAAAGGTGGCTCACTCTTACTATTTTAAGGGGGGTCTACATTTATTACAACTATTCAAGGAAATGTTACTAGCTCCTACATGGTCATTCCTTCTTTGGGATACACCATGTAGGCTCACATAGTTAATCACTATCTTCCTAGCTAGTATTTTCTCGGCTCTCATGCCTGGCTCTCAGCTCCTTCTGCTCTCTTCCTTCTGAGACCTCCTCGGTCATGGGTGAGAGATAACCTATGTCTTCAGCTTGGCTCGGCACTAGAGAATCAGCTAACATAAACCATTCCTTGCGAGAGGTCATGTGTTGGGTAGCGTCGTTGTGCAGGTACTAGTTATCACAGTCTTCGTTGCTATTGCTGTAAGCCATTAACAAACGTGTTTCTTGCTCCTTGAATTCCATCACGTTGGAGGAGTCTGGCTACTGCTGTTGTTGCTTCTTTGCCTCATTGTAGATCCAGATATGACACTCCTTGATGTCGTGATTGACTCTCTTACAAAATCTGCAGTTGGGGGGTGGGGTTTAGACCTCAACAACTATTGTGCAGAGTAGTCATCTGCTGCAACCAACTATCCTCTTTGGTGCGGGGGGAAGGGAAATCAAATCTTTTTTATGATTTGACTTTATGATTGCCACGACCCTCTTCAAACCTTGTTTATTAAAGTTTTTTTTTGGGTAAGAAACCAAAAAGCAAACCTAAATTTAACTTATAATTTTAAGGTCTCTTTTTTGCTATGAAAACAATAAAGTTTTGGTTTCAAACTTAAAAAGCTTGTAATTCTTAAGCTTAAATGGGTGAATCAAAGAATTATTTGGCTGGCTGTCCTTTCTTGTTCGTACTTCTCTCCTCCTCCCTCTTTATACCTACAGATCTCCAAAGTCCTGGAGAGAGCTATGGTATGTAGGAGTTGGAGGTGGGAGAAGAGGCCCTAGTTAACTTTCATTATTGTTTGGAGTCCATGGGCCATGTGGATGGCACCTTTTGGTGGCCCCACACGGTGATAAGGAGCTAGAAAGGACACTTGGGGCTTTCTTGGGCCCCACTTGTTCTTTTTGCATGAGGAAAGGGGAGGAGCTTTGGGAGAGGGGATAAAGGAAGTACGTTTACTTTTCTCTACTCCATTCTCAAAAGAGTTTTTGAGTGCTCAAGTTGTGTTGTTTTTTTGAGCCCTTCTTTTCTAGTTATCAATTTTTAATGATTTTGATACCGTTGTTCTCCGTTTTTCCTCTAGCTTTTTGCTACATACTGCTTTTACCATGGAGCTAAATATGAATGGACGGAGGGCGAAATGCAAGCTATGTTCCAATCTCGGCCGACATTCCTCAACCCGATGTTTATCCCGGAGTTTTTCATTGGGGAGAAAAAGGACAGACACCAGGATGTGGTCTTGGCTTGGTTGGATCGATGGACTTCACATTTTTCCATGCAAGATCTACCAGAAAGCTCATGGATTGCTACGGCCATCATGTTCATACACGGTAAGGCGTACTCATGGTGGTAGGATCTTAAAGATCGAGCAACACTCCCAACTACTTGGGATGATTTCCAGGTCACCTTTAAGGCTGCCTTTATGTCTGTCCTTGAGTATTTTGAATATTATTGTTGATTTGCAACTTTGCAAATGAGGACGAAACCATTGGATGTCTACTTGCAAGACTTCCAAGAGGCAGCTTCGCAATTTGCTAACCACATAGACGGAGTGCTCCTTAAGCTATATTTCATTTTAGGCTTGCCAAAAGAAAATTAGTTGGAGGTCTGCCGGAATCAGCCACAATCCCTTGAGGATGCCATGCGTTTCGTTTGATTTTTGACAATATGCACATTATGACCCGCAAAGAGCAGCAAAAGCCTGAATCCAAAGACAAACCCTCTTCAGGCCCTCCTTTCAAAAAGGGCAAAGAGATTTTTTTTTGACGAAGCTTCTCCTTCAGGAAAGAAAAAGAAGCGGCCTCGGTTGGAGAGAGCTAACTTTGATAAGGCCAAAAGCAACTTGTGTTTCTCCTGCATTGAGAAGAGGCAACTTTCCAAGGACTATCCGAAGAGATGAAAGAAAGGTGACCGCTCCTTTAGGTACCAGGTAATTCTTCTATTTCTTGCATTGATGTATCTTTTAAAGATGAAACAATTTGTATGAATTGTTGTTTTAACTTTGCGATTTTTGGACCTCACGACCTCATTCATATGAGTGTTCTTTTTGACGATGGTTTTGACGACGGTTCCACGCATTATTTTATTAATGCTAAGTTGGTGCAGAAGCTGCAGTCAAGTGACCATAAGTACGTGGTTAGGGTGGCAGGTAGTGGGGAGCAAAAGTTTGGGACCACTTTGTCCCCCACATGCCGTTGAAAACTTAGAACTATGTAGATAGTTTATCTTTTCATGTTATGAATCTTGATAAGGTAGATTTAATCCTAGGTAAAGAATGGTTTTATGCTAAGAATAAGTCCTTAAAGAAAGATTATGTTTCATATAGTATATCTTTCTTGCATAATGGCTCTATGGTTTGTCTTAAAGGTGATGAGTCTGATCTGCCTTTCGTAACTGCTCATGAAACTTATCAATGTATTTTGGATTCTGAGTATCATTTGTAATTATGCTATATGAAAGATGAATTGTACATGGATGGTTTTGTCACTTATAATTTCATGTTGATGTATCGTTTTTTCCTAAAGCATTGTCTTTTTCTGATGTTAATTTAGAATCAACGCCTGAGGGCAAAATCTTTAAAAGACTTAGGGAGGAGTATAGTGATATATTTCCTAAGCATTTGCCTGAGGGTCTTCCCCCTCACGACGAGTAGACCAGCACATAAATATCCTTCCCGACAACTCTCATGTATCGTTTTTTCCTTACAAGATGAGCCCTAAGGAAGAAGATGAGATTGCTAGTCAACTTAAGGAGTTATTGGAGAGCTCCTCTTTTGTTAACTGGCAAGAAAAATGGTGGTATTCATCTTTGTGTCAATTACAAAAAGCTTAATAAAATGACTATTAAGAACTGTTATCATTACCTTCAAAGGGCATAGATTATGATGAGACCTTTGCACCCGTGGCAAAGATGGTCACCATAAGACTAATCATTCTCTTGTTTCTCACTTTGATTGGTTGTTGTTTCAAACAACAGATGATGATGAACGATATTCTTTGTCCATATCTAGGGAAGTTTCTCGTGGTATTTTTGGATGACATTTTGATTTATGTAAGACTCTTGAGGAGCACGAGGCGCATTTGCGTACAGTCTTAGATAATCTAAGATAGGCAAAGCTTTATGTCTAAATGTGAGTTCTTTTAGACAAGACTCAAGTACTTAAGGACATATCGTTTCCGATCAAGGTCTTGAGATCGATCACAATAAGGTCCAGAAAGTTTGTGATCCTAAAAACTATTAGGGGAGTTAAGTCTTTTTTGGTCTTCACAGGTTTTTTTTCATAAATTCATTCAAGAGTATGCCTTAATTGCATTGCCTCTAGCGAATCTTCAAGAGAGTGAAGACAGTCAAAAGAAAAACTAAAAAGAGTAATAAGAAGACAATTGAAAGGTGTTTGAAAATCAATTCACCTGTTGTTTGGATCGATGAACTTAATCAAAGCTTTGAAGCTTTGAAGATGTCAGTGTCTACAACCCCTATCTTACACATAGTGGACTCTAGCAAACCTTTCCTGGTGGAAACTGATGCTAGTGACTATATGGTGGGTGCAGTCCTTTACCATGATGGTAGACCTATGGCTTTCAAAAGCAAGAAGTTGGACCCAGTTCAAAGTAGATATTCTACTTATGGGAATTTTTTTTTTTGCTGTCATCCATGTTGTTGATTTTCACACGTGTGGACTGTCCACTACATGTACTTGTGATCTCCTAAGGTGTGTAGATGCACCAAGATCAAGACTAGATTGAGATTCAAGATCAATCTTGAATCCTATGGCAAAAACACACTACTACATGCATTCAATCACTTCCAACTCTCACTCACACGTGTGGGAAGTATTCAAAAAATAATCTAAGTAAAAACAAGCTGCTCTCCTTGGGTAGAGAGAGAAAATACATCAAGAGCTCTCGAGTAGAGAGAGAAAGCTAGAAATCCAAAAACTCACAAAATCCATGAAATCACCAAATCAATTGAATTCAAAATGAGGAGTACAATGATACTAGTAGGTCCACGAGCTACCACTATGCTTAACTATGATTGGACCACATTTTGTCACCTCTTGATCCTATTGGATCATTGATCTATGCACCTCTTAATTCTATTGGACTATATTCAAGCACACCTCAATTTCCTATTGGACCTCACAAGGTTCCACCTCTAAATCCTATTGGGCCTCTTGGAATTCATCAAACAAAAACTTTACACTTGTCTACACTCTAATTAGCAAGTGTTTAGCCTCTTACTCTATTTTGGCTCAATAGTGGCATTACAAGTGGAAATGCATAATTTGCCATCTATGCCAAATTTATTCCTATCAACATCCTACACCTAGATGCTTGATGTAAAAAACATAAGACCCCTATATCTAACATAGATAATCTTTTTCAATTCTTCACACTCCTCCTAAAAAATTATCTATGAAGATTTGAGCATTGATCTTGATATAACTCCAAGATTAGATCTATGCTTGATGAAAGCACTTTTGCTCAAAGGCTTGGTGAGTAGATCGGCAATACAAGAGGACGAGTTGACATGCTCCAAATAGATTTCTCCTCCAATAAGCTTTTCTCTCACAAAATGGTGTGCCACTTCTATGTGCTTGCTTCTTGCATGAAATATGGGATTATTGGCAAGAGCTGGGGCCGAGATGTTATCACACTTGATCATTGGTAGATCATCCTCCTTGATGCACTTTAGTTCCATTAATAACCTCTTGATCCAAAGCACTTCTTTGGTAGTTGTAGTGAGTGCTTTGTACTCGGCCTCACATGAAGAGAGAGATATAGTATCTTGCTTTTTGGAAAGCCAAGATGTTAGATTGCCTCCAAGAAAGATAGTGTATGCACTAATAGACTTTCGATCCATTTTGTCACTTGCAAAGTCCGAATCCGAGTAGCCAATAATGGATAGATCTTCACTTTTATAGAGTAGACCATAATCACAAGATGAAGATACATATTTTAAAATCCTCTTGGCCATCTTCCAATGATGGATCTTAGGTTCTTACATAAATTGACTCAATTTGTGCACACAAAAACTAAGATCGGGCCTAGTAATGGTAAGCCAAATCAACGAGCCTACAAGACTCCTAAAAAGTGTGATGTCCTCAAAGGATCTTTCATCACCTTTATTAGGATCTTTTACAATTTGCTCCATTGGAGTATCTATGCTCTTAGAATTTTCCATATGGAATTTTTTCAATAGAGTGAGCATATTTAGATTGGCATATAAAGACATGATTTTCATAAAAATCAATTTCTAGGCCTAGGATGTAATGTATCTCTCCTAGATCTTACATTTTAAACTCACATCCAAGTATAATATTGCTATCAACAAACTTTAGATACATGGAAGGATCATAGTCACTAAGAGTAAATCCTAGTGAGATAAGAAAAGAGTTAAGTCTTGAATACCATGATCTTGGTGCTTGCTTGAGTCCATAAAGACTTTTGAAGAGCAAGCACACTTTGGACTCATCCTTGATGAATCCTTGAGGTTGTTCCATATAGATCTCCTCCTCAAGATAACCATTTAGAAAAGCATTGGATACATCTAATTGGAACACCTTCCACTTGAAAAAACAAGCAAGAGAAATAAGAATTCTTATTGTCACCATCTTTGCAACGGGTGCAAAGGTCTCCTCATAATCAAGACCATGGATTTGAGCAAATCCTTTGGCACATAATCTTGCTTTATGCTTGTTGATGGTGCCATCATGATTGAACTTGATCCGAAATACCCACTTGCAACCAATCACATGCTTGTTGGATGGAGGATCTACAAGCTCCCAAGTATTGTTGGTGATCAATGCATCATACTCTTGCTTCATGGCATCATACCACTCCTTGGTATTGAGTGCCTCTTGTACATTCTTTGGCTCTTCATGAGAGACATAAAAAACATAATTAGTGGAATCAAGATCCACTTGTTTGCCTTTGTCAACATATGAGAGCCTCTTAGGCTCGGATCTATCTCTCATGGATCTTCTTGGTGAAAAAATCCGAGGAGAGTCTTCTTCAAATCTCGACCCCATCACATCATGATTGTCTTCAAAATCAATAATTGATGATGCATCCATAGATTTCTTGATCTCGGCCTCTTCAAATGATGAGTGTTGATCTTCATGAAAGACAACATCTCTACTTTCAATAACTTGAGAAGTAGAGAGTATAAAGACTCTATAGGCCTTCTTGGTGGATGAGTATCCAACCATGATCCCTTTGCATGCACTAGGATCTTCCTTCTTCCTTGTTTCCAAGGGGAATATGGACAAAGCATAAGCATCCAAAAAATTCTAAGGTTGATCAACCTTAGGCTTCTTCAAAAATAAGATTTCATATGGTGACTTTCCTCCAAGAGCTATATGTGGGGAGCCTATTGCAAAGATAATTTGCACAATTAATGGCTTCTCCCCAAAAATCTTGGGCAAAGATGCCTCAATTCTCATAGATTTTGCACATTCACATAAAGATCTATTCTTTCTCTCGGCCACTCCATTTTGAGATGGAGAGTAGGCACAAGAAAACTCTCTTTTAATGCCTTCAAGCTCACAAAAATCTTGAAATTTATTGGAGATATATTCACCACCTCCATCACTTCTAAGAGCTTTTAATCTTGAATGAGAATTGCTTCTCTACATAAGCTTGAAAATAAAGGAAATGATCAAACACCATAGATTTTGAAGCAAGAAGATATATCCAAGTGAATCTTGTGTAATCATCAATGAAAGTAACAAAACAAGTGGCTCCTCCCTTGCTTGTAGTTGATGAAAAATGCACATCTGAGTGGATTAACTCCAAAGGATGCTTGCTTTTGATAGAAGATCTTGTAAATGGCTTTTTGTGAGATTTAGCAATAGCACAAGCCTCACAAGGCATGATCTTCTTGGAGAATGACTTTGGCAAGCCAATAGCTTTGGATTCTTTGATCATAGAGAGCATGGATTTGTAGTTGGGATGTCCAACCTCCTATGCCATAATTCCTCCATAGAGGGCTTGTTCACAAGAGCAACATTACAAGCATTCACATACTCATTTGGATCTAGTTTATAGATGCCACCAAATCTAGATCCTAATGTAAGTATCTCATCATTCTTCTTGATAGTGCAAGTATCAACATTGAATTTTACATCAAGCCCATTATCAAGCAATTGGCCAACAGTAATAAGATTCTTGGTAAGCTTAGGTACATAAAGAACTCTAGAGAGAGAAAGAACTTTAGAGGATGCAAGCTTCAAGGAATGTTCCCTATGCCTTCAATAGGACATTCAAAATCATTTTGCAGTGTATATTGATTTCTTGACTCCATCATAAGGTGCAATAGAAGAGAAAGAGTCCTTGGAGTCTACACATATGTGAAGAGGCTCCTTTATCAATATACCATAGGCCGTCCTTCTTGAAAGGAGTAGATGAGAAACTAGAGACCATAAGAGATCCCTCTCCATCACTTGCAATAGTGTCTTCCTTCTCATTGGTAATATTGGCTTGCTTGAGTTGATTCTTCTTTTTGAAGCAATTGGTGGCATAATGACCTTTCTTGCCACAATAAAAGCACTTGATCTTCTTCTTCTTCTTCAGCTTGGACGATGAAGCATTAAGGAATCATCTTCTCCTCATCTTTGTCTTTGGAATTTGACTTTGTCCTTGCTTGAGGATTGTTGATGTTGGTTCTTGCTCCTCCTCTTTGTGCTTATCCTTGGCAAAGAGAGCTTTGCCATCATTATGAGTGAGAGAAAGCTTGTCCATCCTCAAGAGCTTGTACTCTTGTCTTGATTCTTCTGAAATTAGCACACTTTGGAGAGCCTCCAAACTTGGTAGCTCCTCCCATAATGGCATAGGATTGGACAAGGTTATCAAATTCACTTCTCAAGCCATTGAGAATGACTTGAACTAGCTCATTTTGATTGAAGGAATCACCAATTGCAAGCAAGCCTCTCTATGAATATCTTTTACTCTCAAAACATAACTAGATGCACTCTCATCACTCTTTTGGCTACTTTGAAAGATTTGATTTCTAAGAGTGAGAAGCCTAGAGGTATTCTTAGCCTCATAGATAAGTCTTGAGACAATCCCAAGCTTCTTTGGCTGTTGTACAAGTACCTATCTCCCTCAATATCTCATTAGAGACATTCATCTTAATGTAGTGGAGAGCCATCCTAGCTCTCTTTTTGTATTTTTGAAGCCTCCTTGAAGAACTTGTGGTTCTTCTTCAAGGCCAAGAACTATGTCCATCATGTCTTGAAGGATCAAGATGGACTCCATCCTCATTTTCCAATATTGAATAATTTGAAGTGGTCATCTTTCACTTGCTTCCAACAAGGATGAACCCATT